>QEPC01014755.1:214137-273935 GCA_003113815.1 Sphenodon punctatus | reverse complement strand
CAATTCGAACCCGAACTGCATCCTCTGATCCAATGGCACTGGGATTAACAACGCACAACCTCTGACCCAGACAAACCCTAAAAATTCCTTGATCATCCTTTCGTATGCAAGCCAAGTCGCTGAAGACACGGCACCCTTCACCGTGTCCATCAGCTCTAGCCTCCAAGGCTCCAAAGCTATCTGGGGACGAAGTCCTGCTCCTTCCTCGTGAAGGGAGCAAGCTCCCAAAAATGCCACATCTGCAAACGAGAAAGGGCATCAGCTATCTCATTTGTAACCCCTGGACATGCCTGGCACAAATATCTATGTTATGCTGCAAACACCACAACACGAACGCCCTAACCAGGCGCATAACCCTCTCTGACTTGGAAGAAAGTGAATTAAATGCATGAACTACCACTAAATTATCGCACCAGAATATGACCCCCTTATTCCGGAAGTTGTCCACCCACAGGTGGACCGCAACCATGATAGGAAATAGTTGCAAGAAGGTCAAATCCCTCATAATACCTGAATCCTGCCACTGTACTGGCCATTTCTCAGAACACCACCGACCTTGAAAATAAATTCCCAGCCCAGCCGCAACGACTGTGTCAGAATGAACCTGTAATTCAGCCTCAAGTAAGTACAACTTATGCCACAGGCTAACTCTATTGTGCGTCCTCAAAAATTCTAACCAAACATCCAAATCCTCCCACACTTCCCTTGTCACCCTGATATGATGGTGAGGCAATAATACAGCAGTTGTCCTAGCATATAAACATGATAAAAAGGCACAACCTGGTGCAACCACGCAGCAAGCAAAGTTTAACTTCCTGAGCAAGGATTGCAGAGCTCTCAAAGTCACCTTACTAGCCGCAATACATGACCGTACCTCCATCTGCAACTCAAGAAGCTTAGCCTCAGGTAACCATGACAGTTCTCTAACTGAGTCCAATTCTATGCCTAAATATGTCATCACCGATGCAGGTCCCTCAGTCTTTTCTTCTGCTAAAGGAACCCCCACCAAATTTGCCACTTACCTAAACACCCCCAACAAATCACCACACTCCAACGATCCCTCTTTCCCTATAAACAAATAATCATCTAAACAATGAGTCACATGACCAGGCCCTGCCCTGTGCTTCACTATCCACTCCAGTGCTGTGCTAAATTTCTCGAAGGCCGCACATGAGATAGAACATCCCATGGGCATGCCCTTGTCATAGTAAAACTGCCTCCTGAATGAAAAGCCAAGGAGATCAAAGTCCTTGGGGTGGGCTTGCAAAAGGCAAAATGCAGACTTGATGTCACTCTTTGCCATGAGCGCATTCCTCCCGCATTCATGGACCAGTTCAACCGCAACATCGAATGAAGCATAGTGTACTGTACAGATTTCATGCGGGATAGCATCATTCACAGAAGACCCCCCCTGACAGATGGTGAACAAGTCTGTACTCCCCGGGGGCCTTCTTGGGAACAATACCTAGTTGCGATATTCTTAAGTTGTCCATTGGGAGATACTAGAAAGGGCCGGTGACCCTGCCCTCCAAAACTTCTTTCTCTATCTTCTGCTCCACAACCTCCTCCAAACCCACCACTGATTTCAAATTTTGTGCAGACATGTGCTTGCAAACCCCTTGAAACGGAATTTCAAACCAAAATGAAACCCTTCAACTACATACCTAGCAACTCCCTCTAACGGAATAATCAGCCAGCAACTCCTTAAGCACCCACCACCTAACTGGCATTGGTGCCCTTGCTAGCTCCTGGCTGGGATGCACACACCCCATGGGCTCCACCCCCTAGGAAGGGGCACTTACCCCTCTGCCCCCCACCCTTCCATCTAGAGCAGTTAGTGAAGGGGTGAGGCTCGCCACACTGCAAGCAGGAATGCTTAATCCTGAAACTGGCCCGAAAACACCAAGACCCTTCGTTGAAGTCCCAGCATGCCAGTGCCTGGCCTCCTTTTTTAGCCGGTTCACCACAAAAATTATCTGTTGGCTGCCAATCACCCTTCACTATCACATGGCTACTGTCCGCCCGGACCACATCTTTCTCCTGGATGCATTTGATCAAGAGATCATGGTCTTTGACATCCCATCTGACCTCTGGTGTAATGGAAGCATTCTGTCTAAAGGCCTCGTCATACCGCAGCCATCCAAATCCATCCTTAGTCAAGTAGGCCCGCCTCAAAATATCAAAATATTTCCAGAGGGCCACCACCCTCTCCGGAAAGGCCTGCATGACTACCCTGGCATAAATTATAAAAGCCGACTCCCAATTAGCCCAGTTCCGATCTATCTTCCTGCTCTTTCCTCTTTCATATTCCCTGGGCTTGGGCTTAACATTAGGGTCCGGTACAGGGTCGCAGAATAAAATAGCGAATAAGTCGATATATTCTCCCTTCCATATTTTCCCCCACTTGGACTGAGCTAAGTGCATGCCAATGGGGACAGAAACCCTAGCGTATCCACCCTGAAGGGAGGGGACATCACCTGTTGGTGCTAGTGAAGCCTCTGTTATCCCAACGTTGCCTGAACTCCCCTCTTGCATTTGAGCCCAGGAACCCTGGCCTATCCCAGCCTGGTCCTGACCTCCCCCTACCATCCTGGCGAGGCTTGTAGGACTAGCCGCTGATTGCAGGCGCCACACATTGTCCACTCAAATCAATCTCTTTTGGTCCTGCTGCACATGCAGTTGACCCAAAGTGCCCTGCCCTACCGTTGAACCCCCCTGGCACCTGATGCAGCCCCGTTGCACCCATTACCTCACCTACGGTCCCCTCCACTTGAGAGGGTAAGACCCAGCTGGTACGGGAGGTATAGTGGCCTTGCTGCTCATCCCCTGCGGTAGGGGGCACCCAACATCTCCAGAGCCCTCAACCACCACTATGTTCTGCCTGGCATATTCACCATCCCCCATGCTTGGGGCCATCTTCACAGGCAACTCTGCTTGGGCAGATGTGACAGGAGGCACACTCGCCATCGCAGTTCGGCCCCCAGCCTCAAACAGCATTGTGATCCTAGCTATCTGCTGTTCCATGCGATCCACCTTGTTCACAAGCTCCTCAACTGCCTGGATGCTTGCCCCAGAGACTCCGATAGCCACCTCTGGCACTCAAGAGCATTCTCCTCTCATGCTAGGCTGGGACAAAACAGAATCAGAGTTACTCACTAGCCCAGCCGCCCCCCCCAACTCATCTCATGCACTGGGGTGGCACCCAACACACCAGTTTCTGCCAACCTACCCATGACTCCATCCCACACACTCATTATGGCTTCAAGAACCTGTAACAATGCCTGTCCATGACCATCCTGGCACTCCCCCATTGCTGTAGCCTGGCCTGGGTTCCCAGACTGTGCTGTTGCTGCAGCCCCACCAGGGGGAGCAGGGCCACCTGGCTGAACTTCAGCCCCAGCCTGCCACAGCAAATCCCTCAGGGCAGATGGTCCTGTCCACTCACCAGTGTCTCCTCCCTCCATGGGGAGGCTGTCCCTGTTTCCTGCCATCAGCAGGCCCTGTTCAGGGTCCAAAACACCTAATTGACCCAGAGGGGGGGCAGCAAAACCCTTCCGCCTCTCACCCTCCCCACACCAACAGCCTTCCCAATACCACTTGTGGGGGCACTGGCCTCTTTTGTCCCCTTCCTTCTGCCCATGAGTGCAAAGCTCATGGCCACTTAAACCATTGGGGGGGCAATCCCTTCCCGTGATCCCAACACCTCAGTCCCAAGAACAGCACAGGGAAATCCCCTGCTGCCCCTGTTCCTCTTTCAGCACCACAAGCAACACCCAGCACCATGGGGGAGGGGTCGATCCCTCCCCATGATCCAAACCACCCTTGGCCCCAAAACACCCAGCAGGTACTCCGCTGTTGCAGCCGCTGCCGCTCCTCTACCGCACAAGCACCCGATACACCAGGAGGGATGGGGGGAGGGGGACCGAATCCCTCTCCATGGCCTACAAGAGCCGCAAAGACACATCGTCTTCATTAGTGCACCGCCAACCAACTGAAGGGGCTGCGCGGTGCGCTTCGGCACACGTGGCCATAACTGGCCAATCAAAATGGTGGACACATCCCGCTGCCATCTCTCCCTTGCAAACTGAAATCTAAGGCAGTTTGCAGCTTGCAAGAACTGTGGCCAGTTCAACCCCACTCTCAGGACTGGTGGGAAAACCCACCTCACACCCCACCCTGTGCCTTCTTCCCAATAGGGGTGGGCACAAAGACCCCCGCAGCGCACAAGGCACTTAGCGAGGGAATTCTTGCAAAAATCTTTCAAGAATCAAAATTTTTTACCGAGATCTTCCTGACAACCTTGGTAAAGGTTTGAGATCTTCATTGAGAATTTTTCTCAATTTCTCATGATTTACAGTGAAAAACCATGTACTTCATTTGTCCTGGCCTAATAAGCTAGTGCAAAATGGCCACCACAGCTGTTCTGTGCATGTGAACCCCTTTTCCAAGGTGGTGCCAGAAGCATTGCCACCATTTTGGAAAAGGGCAGACATTTTGCACATGTGCATTACTGGGATGAACATAGTACATGATAAGCAGTATACAGCAAATCATGATAAACTGTACATGGTAAATAATGGTAAAAAGTCAGTGGTAAATGGTTGATGGTGGCAAACAGTAAATTGAGAAAAATTCTCAACTGAGAAAGTGTTGAGAACTGGTTTTTTTAATTATTATCTAGTCTCACAAAAAAAGAGTCGAGAACCGTGGTACTTGGCAAGAATAAAATTGAGAGCGAGTTTCACCCCTATTCCTTATGATTTCACCATGTTTCTCCTTGACAATTTTATCTGCTGTATGAGTTCTAATGTGCTGTATGTGCCTGTGCTGGGAAACAGAGAGATGTAAGTAAGAGAGAAAGCTAAAAAATAAAAAGAGAGATTCAAAACCCAAGCAAGAGCTAATATAAACTGGATTTTTCTGACTGCAACCATTTACATAATTAATGTAACATTTTCTAACCATTTTGCTTTATGAGGTTTCTATTATTCTGTCTCACGTAAGGTACATTGTGTACTTAATATGGAGAATATTAAACAAAGTAGCAAACTACAACCCTGAACTAGATCAGTGTTCTACCAAGAGACAACATTGCATGGCTCATTATTAACTCTTTCATAGTTAGTAAAGACCAATTCCAACCATACCAATTCTCATCTGAATAGAATTGACCCAGCCTTGGTAATAAAATAGAAACTTAACTAACAAAAGAGCAGAGTTAGCCCTGTCTGCATCACTACATTAAAGTAAAACTATTGTGTTGTTTATTTTCAACAAGGAACATTTGGAAAATGAATTTGATGCAGATATTTCTCAAATAACACCCCTTCCCAAATAGGCAATGGAAAACTGAGTAACTCTGAAGAGGAAAATAGGTACATATAAAAATAAATTAACAACTCTAATTCAGTCTAAAAGTTAATTGAAATTTTGGGCATTTCTACTATTTAGTTAATTGGGGAAACCATCATCATGGGGTAAAAACAGATGTGACAGCGTCCTGCTGTGGCCTAGTTTGGACTGGATTTCACCTGCACATCTGTGCTCATACCTCCAGATGTTGGTCTGGGATAATCCTAGGTTGTGTTGGCAGCAAGCCCAGGCTCTGACCTCAGAAAACCTCTGAAATCATAGCCCAGGCTAAGGTCTGCCCAACTGGGACAAAGCAGGGTCTTACATTTGTTTGGGTCAGCAGATACGGCCTGAGTCAGGGACTGCCATGGTCAGCTGCCAGGTCTGGCTGTCATTGGCTGCCATGGCAGTGGATGGGGTGCTGAATGCAGCACAGGAGTGGGCCCAGCTGGCCGGAAGTTCATATCTCTCCGTGTGTTTCTTGGGACCCTGGCCATGGGACCGTTTGTTCTGTGGCCACACTGTGTCTATTGTGGTTTCACACACTGCCCTGGGCTGGGGTTGCTAATGCACTGTGGTCACGTTTGTTTTTACCGTTCATCAGCATCAACATTGTTTTAAATTTAAATCCTGCCTATTCCCTTGGGGATACAAGCAACTTACAACAAAGATAACAAACAACAAGTCACCATCCTACATCATTGCAAAAGAGTCATATGATACACTTAGTGGGCATCATCTAAAGCCCGGGAGGCATGTGGGGTGCACATGGGGTCCTTAGGCATATGTTCACATCACGTGTGCACTGTGCAGGGCTTGGGACCTTCCCCAATATAAATAATCAATGTAACAGTCAAACCCTCAAAGCATGAAATGACTCCCCCCATCATCTGAACTTCTATAACGAACATCAATGTGCAAATGACTCTGGAAAAGATCTGATTTTTTCCCTTTGCAAGTAGGCCAGTCCATGTTCCTGCTATAACATTGTGTGAATGTCAATTTAAACTCCACACAAAACCACTAAATCTTACAGTAGCCTAAATTTCAAGGATTGATGCCTTGGGCAAGACTTGTGTGGCCCAGAAAAGAAAGGATTGATAATACTTTATAAATACCATTAATTCTGCAGATCCATTCCCTAAAGTGCTACCTCTTCCTGTGAGGTTTAGAGTCTCAGTGGTTTCTTCAAATTCTCAACTTGATTATAAAAGTCACATTTCTCCAGTGAGGAAGTTAAAGTTATACTTTCTAGAGTGTGCATAATGCAAGATAACCAACACATCACCAATGCTGATACTAAATACATTCAGTTTTCAATATTTAGAATAAAAATAACACAGCATACAACATTTAAATAATGAATAAATGTGAGGAATTTGCATTCTTCTTGTCACAGTGTGGGTGAAAACAGACATAACGCTAACTCCACTTATCACCATTTTAACATTTCTTATGCATGCTGCAGGGCTGCGTTGGTCACCAATACAACCCTGCAGCATGCATACGAAATGTTAAAGTGGTGTAAAAGTTATCTCTATTTTCACCCATTGTCACCGTAATGGGTGGAAAAGTGAATTTCCGCATGATATGTAATGGTAACAAAAAGATGAATGGAAAGTTGGTAAATCACAATGATCTTTGCTGATATTTTGGAAAGCTCCGTACCTGTATTGGTAAGCAGAAAATGTTCAGGACACAAATACTACTGCCTGGAATTTCAGAATTACCCTTGAGTTGTGATTTAGCTTTTGCCTTCAGTCTTGGTGCTGACTCAGGTTTGGAAAAGAGGAGTTGGCTGTGGGAGGCCAGAACACAACAGAGTGGAAAGGAAAGGGTGTTGAGCACAAGAACCTGCAGTGGGGAGCTTAGCGAGAAGCTTGCTTTGAAAGTAAGAGATAGTGTTTCTGCTTTGGACTATTTGTGATAATGCACTGTAAATAAAGTGCTTGGTGAGGAATAGCCCGAGTGGCGATCGATTTGGGGGCACTGTCGGATCCTGATGAGATAGGGCTCTGGTATTTACAGTCACACTATTACAAACTCTCACCCTGAAAAACATCAGACAAATCAAGTTACTTCCCATACATTACTATCTACAAAGTGTAACCCTACTATGTGCAAGGAATATTTTCTTAATTTTCCAGTACAGAACATTTACTGGGAAAAAAAATACCAGAAGCATTTTGTTATTTCATTTTTCCAAGCTACCTATTTGTCTTCTTTTTCAGTTTCCATTCTCCTATTTCCAAAGGCAAAGTAATGGATTCTTCCACAACTAAAAGAGGTGAAGAATAATTGTTCCTATTTTACTATGCCTACGAATTGCAGTATTTTATGGACAGACCCTAATGTTAATTTTTGAAAATAGTGATCATATTGCATATTGGTTGATTTTTTTCCCCCACCAGGTTTTTAAAGATCTCCAACAACTCTGATTCTCCAGGCAAACTGACTCTTTCCATCTACCTCAGACTCCTCCCAGCTCCCACCAATACCTTGTGTTCTGTTAACCTACATCTACCACGTTCCTCCACAAGCATCCCATCTTCCCCAGATATGTCACCAGACATTTCCAGCTCTCTCAGTTCCCCATCAGCAAGCTGCATATTTGTCATGAACTCCAGTCTCTCTTTTACCCCAGATAGCCCCAAGCTCCTCCAAGATTCCCAACTTCCACAAAGAATTGCAGTTTTGTCCTTCTAATCCAGACTTCATCTACATCCTACAAAATTCCAAGTAGTTCCCATGCTCCTACAAATTCCCTAAACTATCCCCAGCAGAACACCCTGTTTCCTTATGGTCTTTTGCCTTGGAAAGTTTAATCATCTGGCAAATATATTCAGTGCCCATTCACCTGACGTGGGTGTTAGGTTTTTGCAGCAACATGCCATGCCACCTCTCACACTGGATACTCTATTTAAAATAAAAAGGAATCCTATCTGGTACTTGTGGTTAACTCAATATTTTTTTTGTGGGCCTGCAAATCTTTTGATCCAATTTTCAAGGATGGCATAAACACATTCAGTATATGAGAATTATTGGATAAAAGCAGTGTGCAGTGTGGCGTAGCTTAAAAATGTTGATGTTGGCATTATACCTAAACATGAAGTATTGTTTTCTCCTATCTTATACCAGTTTTACCTGGTGTAACAGTGTGCAGGAACAGACATAAGAGCCGTAAGTTACTCAGTAAACATACATCTAAAGAGGCAGATTTATGCAGGTTTCCAGCTTTCATAATTAAAAAAACCATATACTTGGCAAGTAAACAAGTGTAGAATCCATGCTGTTAAAAGGTGCTCTCTTTCATTTACAGTAAAAGAGAAGAAATGAAATGAAAAGCAGTGAAGCATAAACTCAATATATTCTTACAAACTAGGGGTATGTTAGATTTGCCTTGTTAAATATTTCTTAAGCAATTTTTAATTGACAACATATGTTGAACATCACATAGCAATGTGTGCAAAGCACTTTACATCTGTCATAGCCTCCTGAAGCTAATCCCTCTTTAATGTGCTTGCTTCCTTTGTATTGCTGCAGGCTTTGTTTCTGTTTACTGTCTTTCCAAAAGGATAGGAGGGGGGAAAAAAAGCAAGTTAGCTGTCAGCAAGAACAGGCTTATTCTACAAAGATTTTAATTCTATTAATCTTTCGACTGGCTATCTGTTAAGAAATCATCATTGCCAAGGACGACTACTTGCTAGGAAAGAAAAAGTCAAATTCTCCTTCTTTCAAGGTGAAATTGTATACTTTTAATTGGACTTTCAGAAACAAGATTCCAGACCTCATTGGAATTTTATCGTTCTTCTGATTTTGCTTTTTATAGCAAGAAAATGAAAAGGTGAAAGATTCTGATTGTTCTCCGTTTTGTTGCCGATTTTGTTGTGGAATATAAAATGTGTCTCCTGGTATCAGAGTATATCATTGTTTAAATTCTTTTACTGCACAGTGCAGCAGATTGGGGCTGGACCTAGGAGTTAGGTTCTGTTGCTAAACATGTACTGTCCTCCATGTGACCTTGAGTAAGTCACTTAACTGGGTCCTAATGAAAAACAAAGATAAGAGGTTAATCCTTAACTGTCCTATATAAAACACCTGGAAGATCTGAGCGAAAATAGAAGGTGCAAGTAATGATTAAAAATATAACACTAGCTATTGCAATATTTCTAATTATTAACATTATTATTTATAATCTAAGCAATGAACCTGGCACTGCACAGCCATAATTAGAGACAGATAGCACCCTGAGGGGCTTACAATCTAGGACAGACAAGGAAGGATAGACAAGGAGAGAGGAACTTAGGAAGACACAGGGATACAGTCGTGAAACTGAGAAGCTGAAGGTGTCCATGCTTAGTTTCAATACAAAGGGAGGAGTTGGATCCTGAAGGGTAAGATAGTATAAAGACAAACATAGTCAAGAAATCTATGGTTGAATTGCAGCCACTGAGAAAAAAGAAGCAGAGAGGGTGTGGGAGCAGGAGATTCTGGGAGGTTACCTGGCATTTCTTTAAAAAATATCCAGTAGAATAGAACCATAGGTAGGATCTGCTCAGGGAGGATTTAGATTGAGAACAACAAGTTTTGGAACTAGTAATTGAGGCACATTTAATCTATGCTCCTCCTCTCAGTTCAAAGGCATTAAATTCTCAACTAAAGAATCAATGCATCAAGCATGACAGGCATAAAAGCCAGCAACCCATACAAATGAACTAAGGTTTAGATTGTATTTTAGGCCTCCACCTATGAATAGACACTAAGCTGCAGGGGCTTCCCTACCTCCCCTTGTCATCTGTCCAAAATTGAGCTGTTCAAATTAATGTAGCTGTCAAAGCCCACTGCTCATGTCTCCAGAAACACTTCTTCATTCCATCCTGTAGTGTATGTATGCTTGTAACTCCACACCTTCACAGTAACAACAGAAGCAACTTATAAGATATAGAACATGCAGTAGGCATTTAGGCAATGGTGTAGTCCTAAATTTTGAAGTCCAGAAATGCCCTTTCCCACTCCCAGCCCTCTCTTCCTGCATCCTAACTCTCTATCTGGCCTGTCTTCAGCTCCAGCCAACTTCTCCATCATCGCAAACTGACAGGTCACTCAACCTGGACCTGGGAGTTTTGCTTTGGTCAAGGAGAGGCTAGGGGAACTCATGTTCCAAACAACTGATTGGAGGGAGCTGGGGTACCCCCCATCTCTGCTCACTTACAGTGTAAACCCCAGTCCGGCACTATTTTAGTGGGCAAGAAACTTCTGAAACATTGATCGGGTGCTTCTGAGTAGAGCTGAAATTGATATCCACACAGACTTTGCTAACCATCAGATTTGTGGCATCCAAACCAAACCAAGGTTCCCAAGCAGTAACCATTTATTAATTGATAGTTTAACTGAGGCCACTTTCAAACGAGGTGCTTAGAAGCTCCTCCTGAGCCCCACGTTCAGAGAAAAGCGGTGCAGGGAGTGTTTACACACTCCCTGCGCTCCCGGAAGTGATGTGCTGCCCGTTCTCGGCAGTGGCGGTGGCTGGAGATGCAGGGCTTTGAAGAGACGTGTTCTGAAAGCCTGAAAAATGAGGCTTTCAGAACATGCCTCTTCAAAGCCCTGCATCTCCAGCTGCCACTGCTGCTGGGAACAGGCAGCACGTCATTTCCGGCAGTGCAGAGAGCATGTAAACACTCCCTGTGTGGCTTTTCTCTGAACGCGGGGCTCAGGAGGCACTTCTAAGCGCTTTGTTTTAAAGTGGCCTAATAATACATTACTGTGTTACTGCTTTGTGCTGTATAATGTTGCCTCATTGAGGGTATTTGTAGATGTTACGGGACCCTGGTCAACCACAGTGAATGCCCTGTGGTGGCCAATTGACCACGATTCTGGACCTCCAGCCATCCGGAGGTCCAGAATTGTGGTGGAATCGGGCCCCAACCATGATTAGATTGGCCACAATCCAGGATGGACCACAGGTAACATCTGTTACCTGCAGCCTGGCCAGATCGTGGTCCTGACCACAGGACAGGATTGGGCTCAGCAGCCAAATTGGCCGCTGCTCCCACCCATCACCCAGAAGCTGTAAGGCATATGCCTTTTGTGGGTTCACATTTCCTGAGTGGTGTGAATGTCCTCTGGGGATAAACTTGGGTGGTGGCAGCGGAATATCAAGGTTTTTCGGGGGGTTGCCAGCTGTGGGAACCCCTGGTCAGAGATTTGGAGAAACACAGTGAGGTGGGTGGCTCAGCTGTATAGCGTCCCCTACTGGCGTTTCGCCACATACAGCATCACAGTATCACTGGTTCAAATGTGCTGGATGGAGCTTTGCTATTGGTCTGGAAGTAATCCAGAATGCACCTCCTCAGCACCTAACCTTTCCAATCCTTATTTCTTACTCTTACATTTTGTTGGGGTTTCAAAGCAGGCGATAGATTGTAGGAGACCCACAGATCTGGCACTACCCTCTCTGCCTTTCCCCTCCCAAGGGGACTCCTGCGCAGGGGGCTGCTCACAGGTCCTCTGAGAAAAGAATCCCCTCAGGTTGGTAGTTGGCCTAATTGCTCTCAAGAGAGCTGAGGCCGTATCATCACAGGGGTACGATCAGTGGAGTGTGTGAGCAGACCTCAGGGGGAATAAATCCCTGCCCCAACACAATCACCCTCCCCCACACACCGTGCTAGAATAAGGGAAACTCCTCCAGTGGTCCAAGTGAGGGTATAGGGAAGCACCACGGGTATAGGAATGGGCAGAGAAAATACAGTCACACTGGGAAGGGGAGAAGGGTACCTGGGAATAGTAAAGGGGGTGCTCTCCACGTGAAACAACTCGCTCTCCCTTCCCCCCACCGCTCAGTCACCCACCCCTCTAACGCCACACACTCACCACTCACTCTCCTTGCACATGCCTTCCGCTCCTCTCACACAATACAGCAATAGCCTGCTCCTTGAATCTCGCACAACCATCCAGGGGCCAGCTTCACAGTAAACTGATCGCCGGCAACGCTGTCTTGCTGCTCCTAGCTTAAATGGGCCTGGATCCGCCCCTCACGTTGCGCCTGTATGCGTGCTGAACGCCGCGCTGCCACCGTTCACCCCGCCCTCTCTGCTGTTTGTTCGGCCGCGACTTCGGCCCCTTGCCTCAGCCCCGCCTCCAGGTCCGAAGGATCCTCAGAGGCTTGTTGTGCCCTTACCTCATCTCCACTCACCTCAATGGAATTCATGGTGAGGGTTGGGGTTTTTGGTGCTGGGGTTCTTCTTTGCCCAGGGACCTGCATCCTTTGTCCTCCCGACTCTCCACAGGGGCGTCCCGCCCGCCGGGGAAGGGCCTTGGCCCTGACAGATTTTACCTTTTTCCTTCCCCTGCCTGTCTCCCCCTGTACACATCTATAGAGAGATAGAGATAGATAGTACAGGAGAGGGATTTTCCTCACCATGTTCAATAATAACAAGGCAACTGAGGTGGGGAAAGGAGGTGGTATGGCTCTTACCAGCCTGCTTTTTTCCCTTAGAAGACTGGATGCAAGGAATTTTGCTGCAGAGAGCATCTTGTCAGTGATTGCTGCTGCAGTGCTTCAGTGCAAAAAGGCAGAGACGAGGCTTGCCCAGGGGAAGGTCATCTGACTGAATCCCTGGGCTCTCTCCATTTGATCCATGACAGCAGGAGCACTTGGCCCACCCACCCACCTTCTGGACTGGTATTAAGGGATTTGCTGGTTGCCATATGGAGCCAGGAAGGAATTTTTCATGTGTACCGGGAAGATTGGCCAGTCAAGGTTTTTTCACCTTGTAGTACTATCCCCCTTGACCTGCAGGTTGTGTCATCAATGGGGCGTTCAGGAAACGTGTTCTCTAGCATATATAAAAAAGCTCATTGGATTTCTTGAACTTGCTTAGGTAAAGGAACTGGGTTAGAGAGGCACCTCAGTGGGGGGTGGAGTTAAGGTGAGAGATCAGGGGGGAAGTGACCCATGACTCACCTAATCTGAGGGGTGGCGGGGAACGTACTACTGGAAGAATGCATGTGATCCCCAGTTCATATGGGAACTGTCACTCCTTTCTCTGGACCGCCTAAAAGGTGTGTGTGTGGGGCGGGGTGTGTGTGTCTGGTTTTACCAAGGAATGGACTAGGATCTCCATTTAGATATATTGAGCTACAGCACTGGTTTTGTTGTGGGAACGGTTCGTTTTGGTGATGGTTATTGTTAATGTTTTACCCTTCTCCTGAAAATATTTTTCCACCCAGACTATCTATTTGGATTAATAAAGAGTTGCATCTGGTTTAAACACAAATCATGTCTCTGTTGCCTCTTTTGTGTGCGTGTGAAAAATGATGGATTGCATTTGTGATATATTAGTTACACAGTAAATCCGTTCTGCGGTAAAGTAGTATTTCAGTACCTGTAATACTAGTCACGCTGCTCCTAATTCATTACAAAATTAACTCATGTAACCACAATATATGAGTTTAAGTAGGTGAGAATACAAGGGTAAGGCTGCTTACTAACACTATACTGCAGAGTAGTTAACTGAGTGGGTAGCAACTGGCATTTTGGATAATCAGTTAATCACTGCAGCATGCAGTTACCAATTAATTCACCTATTGGAGCTGGGATTTTTGTATTGACTGCAGTTATGGAGTTGACCATCCATTTCAGCTCTACTCTTAACTCACTACATAAGTGGCTGCATGAAATTTTCAGTGTCAAACAGATCCCTTAGGAACTTAGTTTCTGTGAGTCAGATAAAGATAAGATGTAATAAAATGATATTTACAACCCCTCAATTGTACTAGTAGGGCAGGGGAAGAGAACTGGGAGATGATAATTTGCTATCATGCAGTATCAGAATGTGATGACGACTTCTGAAATGGTACAATCACCAACACATATCAATGCAAGGATATGAAGAAAATGTTGCAGCATGGATGTTTTGAGGCTTTATGTGACTCCATTTCTCTCCAGCTGCCAAAGGCTGTGTTTCCTGACTTACAGGGTAATTTACTGACTAGTGATGCAAACTCTTCCATAGCATGTCAACAGTTTAGAAAAAGTTTCTATTAGACTGGGATTGAATTTAGCACGTTTCATAATTAGCTTTTAGTGACTGAGCTGGCTGTTTGTGTGTTTGTCAGACTTGATTAATGGTCTTCTGTGTTTGTGTGGATTCCTACCCTGGGTGCACATCTCATGCAAAAACTTGTAAGCTAGTGGCGCTCCAACTTTGCCCTTTTAGGACATTGTTACCTACATACAGATACACAATATTCTAAGAAGAAATTTGGTTACAATTAATCATTTTCATTTGGGAACAAAAAGGCCCTGGGGTAGAACATACCCTAATTCATTTTACCTTGGGGTAGATTTATACCCCAGTCTGTCATAGAAATCTACCCCATCACATTTTATGGTTGCTTACACATTCAAGCAATTTAAGTGTCTAAGGAATGGGGTAGAAATCTACCCTAAGATATGAAAACAGCCATTTAATTTGTGACAGAAGACAAGGGTTAAAAGGGTTAGCTATTAAATGAACAAAAATAGGCAACATAAATAATGCTACATTAAGTTTATTTGAGAGGGTTCTACCACTGCGATGTGCTATTTCATTTCAATTTACTGGGCTTCCATTTAACAAAACAAGGGACTGGTACATAGAGTGAAGTTGGCTTTAACAATCAGGACGACTAGAAGTGAGGAGAAAATTTCAAAACTACCAATTTTTATGGCTCTTCATTTGAAAGTATGAGTCAGTCACACTGCCAAACAATTCCATTTCAAGAAAGCCAAAGGCTTGGACATATTTGTGCCACAGACAATGGGTGAAAACAGACATGTGCAGCCCTTCAACATGCATAAATAACCACCAAGGGTGGTTAAAGGGTGGTTAGTGTCATGTCTATTTTCACCCAATGCTACATATATTTTATTTATTTAAATGTATATCCTGTCCTTTCCCTGAAGCTACCCCAAGCTTCCCATTTGCCAAATGCTTAGCCAGATGAAAAAGTCTTATATTACCTCTAAATAATGCTCAGACTCATGCTGTGATGAACCTCTAGGGGAAGGGAGTTCCATAATTGTGGAGTAACCATCAAGAACATCTCTCTGTGTGCCTTTGCTATATGAACTTGTCAAGCCAATGGTGATCTTATGTTGGCACTTCCAGCCGTTGTTATTGTTTCTATTTTATTGCAAAATTTTACAAAACCTCAAAACAAATAAAAATTAACTCATGTAACCACAACATATAAGTTTAAGTAGGTGAGAATGCAAGTGTAAGGCTGCTTACTAACACTATACTGCAGAGTAGTTAACTGAGTGGGTATCTACTGAAAGCAGTTCTAATTCATTTCCCTATCAGTATCATGAACTTATCTTCTCTGCAAATGGGACATTAGAATATGCCTTTCATTGGAGTGAATGAGTGGTGCCAACCAACCATGCCCTTAGGGTAGCAAAATCACCAGCTGTGTGTCTTTTGTGCCATGACTGCCTGCCCCAGAGTCCTTTCAGTGCTGCCTCTGAGGGGGCTCTACCCCCCATAGGAAGGCCCTGCACACTTACCAATTAGTACTGGGTATGCACTAAGGGAGTCTGGGGCAGGTAACTGCGGCAAGACAGATGCACAGCTGACAATTCAGCTGCCCCAGGACATGGTTGGTTGGCATCACTCATGTAAATGAATCTGTGGCCACCGCCATATTGGCCATAGGCTAATTACAGCTCTGGAATGTGAAAAGAATGCAGATCACACATCAGGACAAGCATATACATGAAGCTTTTATGTGAACTCCACAGTGAATTTAGAGCAATGAATGTATGACTACTGTGTCAAGCAGTGAGGCGTTAACAACTAAAAACATGTTTTCAAAATGGCAGAGGATATCCTGCCCAAGAGCCTTGAACTTCCTGCAACCCTACAGCTATAAGATTCTGACTCTGTAGTGACTTGCAAACTACTCTGCCATGACACATTTCTACAAATGTTCACACACACAAACTTTACTGCAGTGTAAATAGCATTTACTTCACAATTAAGTGGTTTTGTACATGAGACCTAAAAGAAATAGTGTTGTGGTGTCCATAAAGCATGGTTCCCAAGACAGGCATTTATATATTGCCATTGGATATATTATTCCTCATTTTTTTCGCTTTATTGAGCATGCGTATTCTGCCCTGTGTACGGCACCTGCGGGCAGCACATGTGGGCCGTTGGATTGTCCCCTATCTCCAAAAATTTTTCAGAAAATATGATTGAATGTTCAACAAATACTTGACATGTTTTAGGGATCCACCTTTTGTTTCAAAAAGAAATGATTGAGAGAAAAGCTAATTTATATCTGATTCTGACCAACAGTAATAAATTGTTAGAGAATTTGTAGGATGGTTGTCATGAGTTCAAGACAGAATCTAGGATGAGAGAGTCCAGCAGGGACAGAAGAATCCAGGAGAATTGACAGTTTCTAAAAGTTACTATTAAAGTGCAACAGCAGGCTTTTCTGATGAACACAAAGATGGGAAGAATTTTAAGACACCACAATGACTGCAACAAGAGCTTTTTAATAACTTTAAATTCCAAAGGAGAGTAAATATTAAGTGGAGTGAAGGTTGAAACAGCAAGAATGTAACAAGAGAAGTATGGAGGGACAGAATCAAGAAATCCAAGGCACAAAATGAGTTGCAATTAGCAATTAAAGAAAACAACAACAAGGGATACTAAAAATACACTAAAATCAGGAGAATGATGCAGAAAAGTGTAAGACCATAATTTAACTAATAATTGTTCAATGTGTACTTTGCATATATCTTTTCTAGACAGTTTAAACAACAAAATAAATTAACAAAATAAATAATAAAATGAATATATGTAAACATTAATAGAGGGAGGGGAGAAAGGCTTGGATAGGGAAACAAGAAGTTAAATAATATTTAACTCACATTCATTTAAGGCAGCAGGGTTTAGGAATAGCTAAGCAGGTTAGGTTAAGTTCCCATGAGTGAAAAAGGAGTGGAGGAGCAGGTCAACCTAGAGGCTTACATGTTGTATACACCAGGAGATGGAAAATGGTAGCAGCAATGACAGTAAGCTGTGAAAGACAGACCCTTGAAAAAGGAGGAGACTGGCTCTGGGATCCCATCCTGTACCTTGTTGACCTTACTCATGCCTGACATTGCTTTTCCATCCAGTTGAGCTAGAATATGGCACTGGCAGGAACAGGAAAAAGAAGGAGAAGAGAGAGTCCTGAGTACTTGCCTGTGTTTGGGAAGGAAAAGGCAGGGGGTTCTTGGAGGCAGGTGTTCCCAAGAGTCAGTATGCAACTGATTATACAGTCTCCCATCCCTCTATGTACACCTTCATAGACATAAAGGGATTTCCTTCCTTCTACTCACTGCTTTCCCATTTATGCATCAAGAGATCACATTATTTCATATATTATTTATTTATTTATTTATTTTAAGGCTCTCTATTTGGACTTCAATAAAACACAAATAAAACAGAAAAAGCCCTTTTTGGCTTCCATATTTGAAAAATGAATACTAGGCCTGTGTATTCGGGTTTTGAGTAAACCCAACATTTCCCCAAAATTTAATATCCAAGATCTCAAACTGGACCCCCAAAACCAACCCTAACCCTAATAACAGCTTCAATTAACCCTATCCCTAATAACAGCTTCAAATAAATAAACTAAATAAACTAACTAAATAATAAACATAACAACAGAGCAACAGCTTGAAATACATAAGCAGAGAATGAGAATCAATTGTTCGCCAAGGATGAGACTTCATGTTTTAATGGCAAGTGTGCAACTGGGGATGGTTTCAAAAGGTTAATGGTTTTAACTGCAGGATGATCAATTTGGGTAAGATACAACTGATAAGCAGTAGAACAAGTTGGTAAGAGAGCTCACGTCATGGAAAGCTTTAAACAAATAGTCAATCATTTACCTGGGATGTTCTAAGTATAATTAATAGGGATGGACGAACACAGTTCAGAAGTTCGGAGTTCGGCCCAAACCCAGCCTGTTCGGATAACCGAACGTGAACCCGAACCCGAACATAAACATACTGAACAGAACCGAACACTGAATGGCGAAATGGCCAAACAGTTCGGTCAGTTTGGATCGCATTCGGGTGAGTTTGGGTGGCAAAGAAAGGTTCACTGTAAGGTGACAGGGAGGGGTAGTACTAGTCACTGAGGAGCAGACTTCCAGGCACCAGGGCTGGAGAGGCTTGCAAGAAATGAAACTATCTGCATCCCCCCTTCCCAACACCTTCTGAGCTAGTCACTGTTCCTGAACAGCAGGCGTTGAGTAGGATTATTAGTTTGCTTTAAGTTTCATTTCAGTTTCGTACTGAAATGAAACTTAAAGCTTAAACTGAAACCTTGTGTTCGTGATTCCCCCCCCATCCCATATAGAGAGAGATAGAGAGATATAGATATAGAGAGACAGATAGATAGGTTAGGGATAGTAGTTGTAGGAGCTAGCTTAGTGATAGAGATAGCTTTAGTGATTTAGTTTTAGTGTTTGTAGGAGTAGGCCTGTGTAATTATTAGATAATCCATTTAGTTCATAGCATTTAGAATAGTTAATAACAGTTAGATTTAGTGTAGATAGATATATATAATATTAGATAAAAAATAAAAATAAAAAAACCCATATAAAAACAAAAAAACAAATAAAAAACAAAAGAAAACCATATAAAACCCAATAAAAGACCAAAAAATTATAAAAAACAAAAAAACCCCACCCATAACATTTCCCGAATGGCCGAACCGAACAGCTGAACGGCCGAACCAAACGACCGAACAGCCGAACCCAAACCCGGCGAACTAACCAAACTGCCAAACTGAACGGACGAACCGAACGCAGCCGAACCGAATGGACGAACCCGAACCGCGATCTGTTCACCCATCCCTAATAATTAATCCTGTCTCAGAATGTGTTCTCCTGATCAACTCTTTCAGGTTAAGAACACTGGATAACCCCTTTGCACATTTTAATCATTCTGATCTATATTGTCAAGGTGGTGTAGAATGTGGCTAACTAGAAGTTTTGCTATCTTCTCCAGAAGTGTGGTTCCAGCATGTTTTTTATTGTGAAATTATTAAATTGATTGAAAATGCTCATGGGAAAATACCTTAATTTGTATGTTTGTGGAAGAATGGATTGAAGGAAAGGAAGGGGGAGTGGATGACTTTTGAATGTACATTTCAGCCCTACAATTCCATGTATCCGATTCCAGTTCCTTTTGCTAGTTCAAAGAAATAATTCTTCATCTTTATTATTTTGGCAGAGTACTAAACAAGGAAGGCATTTTAAAATATATTATTGGTATTATGCAACTATAGATTATTTTGTTTCTAAGTCTCATCCTCTCTGCTTGGGCGATGATTCACAGCAGTCTTCTTAGTCTCACCTGATTTGACCACATAACACTAATACAAAAAGAGAGAACATACACACAAATGCACATTATTTCTGGAAAACAATATATTTTCACGCGCTGGGCCAGCTAACATGGCAGTCAGATGTAAGAATTAAATTAGCAATCATTGTTTTATAAAGCAGGCATGATGCCATGCCTGGAGAAACCTTGGTAAACCTTTATTTCTAATCATAGCTACAGGAATTGCAGCTAAGAGTTTTTTGCCTTCCATCAAATGTGAGAGATGCTGAAACAACAGGATAGAATTCCATGAAAGATGGATTATAATCAGGCAAAGAGAAAAGTAGCATTATCATGACCTTGTCTTTATCTATCAGCTTAACTTTTGAAGTGAAATCTTACAACAGCATGCAGCCTTATTAGGCATCATTGCTACTGATTTCCTCAGAAGCATCAACCATGTGGCAGAAAGATGTTAACTCACAGTTGTTATTTTTCTATCAATTTTTTCTTTCTTGTACAATTTATTCTCTAGGGCATCGTTGTCATCAGGATAAATTATAATAGTTTGACTGTCGACTATTACTGAAAGAACTTTTTAAATTGTGTGCGCTACTATAAATTGGCTGTTGTGTTTAAAAGTCAAGATGAGGGAGGGCATTCTAAACACCTCATCCATTATTTAAAACTCAGAATAAACATGCCGTTTCTAACACATGGGTGAGAAACACTCCCCTACTAGGGGTGTGCATGTCATTTTCATTATTACAATAACGATTAAAAAAATTGTCCTTTTCATTATCATTCTTACAATTACAAAAATTACAAATAATAATAACAAAATGGAAATGAAAACAATTTTTTGCTTTTGAAATAAAGGGGGAAAATGGAAAGATGTATTTCTTATTCAATTCTGATGAGACTTAGGAAGCTTGTACCCCCAATGGGAGAGCACTTTGTGTACCAACTTTTGAAAATATTAGATACAGGAAACTGATTTTAGAAGCAATTGAATGCTGTGATTTTAAGAAAATGTTCATACACATTCGTGGTTATACCTTCTTTATATTCCATCTAATTTACAAGAAACCTAAGAATATTATGTTCCTACACAAGCTTAACACTCCTGCCAATTTTCAGAAAGATTGGATAACATGGTCCTGATGGTATAAGACATCAACTTGAAAATACATTTTCAGCTGTAACATTTTTATATTCCATCCTGTTTACAAGACATTTGTCAGTAATATATAACTTACCTTCCCTGTCATTTTTGCCAAACTATAGGACATTTTGATAAAGGGACCCAATTTTATAAGCAATTGAATCTGTCCCCTTGAAGTTCATTATTCAGATAAATAGCAGCACATGCAGTGCCAGTCAGAGGCAGCCACCTGGCATGGCATGGCGTGGGAAGAAAGACTGTAGGAGGGGGGATGTGGAGCAACCCAAAAGACTGACAGACGCATTCACTGCACTGGCTAATTACTGCATGCTTCCAGCTTTACGGGACCAATCGTATGTGGCTTTGAAGCGGGCATAGGGGGCAGCCCTCAAGCTGGCATAGAAGGGACATAACTGGGACTTTGGGGATAGCATCCCAGCAATTAGGAGACACAGTGTGTCTTTAGACATAACAAAGATCAGGTGTCAAATCCCCTAAGCATGTGTTTGGCCATTGTGTGTAAGCACCCTAACAATCCCAACACCAGTTTGGCCCCTCGTTGAACATGCAATGTGAACACCATTGCATCACAAGGACAATTTGCGTGTCCCAGCTGAACACGTGGCCAATATTGTGTCTAATGATATCGCGTGACGTGTTAGCATGTACAACACAGGGAACAAGGCAGCAGCGCTTGTGTGCAGAGATGGGTGGCGAGCAAAGCACTGATTTGCTCCAAGCTGGGCTGTGTGTCTAAACAGCACCACATGGGGAACACAGGGCCAAACCGATGTTCCTATCAAGGTCAAAACACACATTCAGATGGCTGTCGACATTATGTCTAAAGACACCCAGAGTTTACACATACAGGCTGGCCAATTATCATCACAATCACATCCTGCAGCACTGTGACAGAGGACATAAAATAATCTCTATTGACTCTTTTCTAAATAGATGCTTTTGAGGGTAATTTCAGACGTTATGAGATCACGGTCAACCACAGTGAATCCCCTGTGGTGGTCATGATTCCCGTAATGTCTGATGTGAGTACCGCCAGATGTTCACCCCAATGAACCTCTGACGGGAATCACATTGACCATGATTCTGGACTTCCGGCTGCCTGGAGGTCCAGAATCGTGGTGGGATTGGACCCAAACAGTGATCACATCGGCCACGGTCTGGAAAGGGCCGAAGGTAATTTCTGTTACCTTCAGCCCTGCTGTATCATGGTCCCGACCATGGGATCGGGTGCAGTGGCTGGATTGGCTGTTGCGCCCACCCATCTCCCAGAAGGCGGGTGGCTGGGGGAGCACGGGGGGCGGGTCTGTGCGGCTGAACATTGCACCATGAAGCCCCTCCCCTCCCCACGCATCCCCTCCCCCTTCCCGATCCACCTTCAGAATCAGACTGGTATGTCTAAAGGATGGTCAACCTGATTCCTGTCTGTGATCCGAAACAGATCCCAGACCGTGGTTCAGCATGGCAGGCCAAAGGGCCCGTCACATTTGAAATTACCCCGACTTCCCAGTAACAAGTGGGGGAGAGATGTTGGGATGGTCACAGCACAGAATGAGGATATTTGGTTGACATTTCTGCTGGCCAATTGAGATCACAAACTGATCTTATACCACACTGACACAAGAGAATCCCTGGCATTGGCTTCTGCTCTCCATAAGCTGTGCAGGCATATAAAATGGGGACCCTTTATCACATATTTATTATATTTGGCAGAGATGATCATGAAATTGGGATATATAGCCCTGTCAAACTTACTGTACACTGGTTGGACTACAAAGATGTTACAGTTAGACAAACATTTATAAGTTAATTGTTTATACCACCAGGACCCTTTATCCAATCCTTCTGAAAGTTGGCAGAGATAGTAAATATGGGAAGGGGTATAAACTTGCCAAGTTTCATCTATATTAAATATGAAGCAAAGAAGTTACAGCCAAGAATGTATATGAAGATTTTTGCAAAATAATATAATTTAACTGCTTATAAAATTGGATTCCTTAATCCAATATTTTTGATATTTGGTACACATAATGCCATGCATTGGAGATACAACTCGTATAAGTGTCAGCCACATATAATGACAAACAAATAAGGTACAGCTGAAAAGTAATGGATAAAGTAGGCCCATTTCAGCCCTTGGTTTGCTAAAAGTCAGGTCAGTTGACCCCACACACACACACATACACACACTGTTTTTGTGTTGAAATATGTTTATTAAACATGTTATTTCTTATCTATTTGTTGGCTGTACACCTAGACCTTTTTAAAGAAAACCATATCTTGTTGGTTCCTATGTTAAATTCTGTCAATGCTTTTAAACTATTTACTTTTAACATATATAGGTGGGTTCTTTGAGCCCAAGTAGAGGGTGCTTTGTTAAGTGGGTAATGGTATGGCAACAAAAGCCATAGCCTTTAAAACAGGTGACATATTTTAGCCATGTTGTTTGCTGCGTTTGCTGAAAGCAACCTGGATTAGCTGGGGTGCCCCGGACGTGCCCAGCTGCGAGAGAGGGATTCCTTAAAGGAATCTCAAGCCTGAGATTTACTTTTCCATCCTAATTATGGAGAAAATTCTTCATAGATTTAAAGTGTTCATGTTTCAAAATAGGCCATGGAATCCATCTTCCTTTCAATTCCTTTTCTTTTCTTGTGACCTATGGCACATTGTACAATTAGCTGTACACTTTGGTCTTTCAATTAATGTTATCTTGTTTTGGTTACATGAAAGTCCTTGCTCCAAATTTTGTTTTGACATTTTGAGGTTTGGAATGCAGTAAAATATTCAATTGTTAGAAGATGTTGCTTAGAAGTTAATTATAATTATGATATCAATCCTCTAGCAGTATTTCACAGTATAGACACAGGTTTCTAATATGGTTCTGTTCACCTGTTTGGCTATAATTTGTATTTATGGTTCATTATTGATTACTTGCTGTTTAATAAACTTACTTGCCATTTTATTATATTTTTTGTTTTAAAGGAATTCACTTGCATATGTTGGTTTCTTCATCTCACTTCAGCATAGACTTTTGATCTGTTCCTCACCCATTGAAATTGTCTCTTATTAATATACTTGTCTTTATTCACATTTTAAGCAATAGCAGTCCTTAAGTTAGGGTCTGCTTTATTGAGGAGACAAGATTTATATTGGCCAAAAGAAAGCAGTTTGCTTTTAGTCTGTTCTGTAGCTAAGCAGAATAATTGGCACAAAGGAATTAGAAGAGACGCCAATAACATGTTTGTTTCTGGGACCCAAGGTCTTTTTGCAAGTTTGGGTCAAAACAGTAGGGATGTGCGAAAGCGGTTTGGAAGTTCAGGGTTCGGCCCAAACTCGGGGTGTTCGGCCTGTTCGCGAACACCCCAAATCCAAACTGACCCCCGCCTGAACAAAGTTCGGGTTCTGAATGCATTCAGAAGAGGGGCAGGGGGAAATCCAGTTTTCCCTCCCCCTCCATGCTGCATGGGTGGAAGGAGCACCAGGGAGCACCTCCCCCCTGCCCAGCCTGGGAATTTTTTCCATAACCCCCCACCTCAGGGATCGCCATACCTGGTGGTGCTGGGCCTTTGGCCTGGGTCTGGTGGCGGCAGCAGTGGAAGCAGTGGTGGCGGGTCCGGCAGCACTCCAGAGCACTTCAGGCTGCTACTAGGCCTTCTGGGTCAAACCGGAAGGCCTAGTGGTGGCCTGAAGCACTCTGGAGCACCGCCACCACCAGACCCACTGCCGCTGGACTCAGAGCCAGGGTCCCGGCACCACCAGGTAGGTCGGGGTATGGGTCCAGCAGCAGTGGTGGCAGCAATGGCGGGTACGGTGGAGGCAACAGTCTGGAGCACTTCAGGCCACTACTAGGCCTTCTGGTTTGACCTGGACCTGCTCCAGAGTACCGCTGCTGCCAGACCTGCCATCGCTGCCGCCGCTGCAGCCAGTCCTAAACCTCAATCTACCTGGTGGTGTTAGGGCCCTGGCTTTGGGGCCAGTGGCGGCAGCGGCAGCAGGTCCTGCGGTGGCGCTCTGGAGCACTTCAGGCCGCTACTATTCCTTCCAGTTTGACCTGGAAGACTTAGCAGCGTCCAGAAGCACTCCAGAGAGCCACCAGACCTGTCACCGCTGCCACTGCTGCTGCCGGACCCTGGGACAGAGCCCCGGCACAACCAGGTACGGCGATCCTTGGGGTGGGGAGGTTAAAAAAATTCCCAGGCTGGGCAGGCTGGGGGGAGGGAGGTGCTCCCTGGCGCCCCTTCCACCCGTGCAGCCTGGAGGGGGGGAGGGAAAACCACACCCCTGCCCAAACAGGTTCAGCCCCCCTGATTGGAACCCAACCGTTTTGGGTTCAACTGAACCCCGAATGGGCTGAACCCCGAACCCTAGGGATGGGCGAACAGAACGGAGTTCGGAAATTCAGTTTGGTTCAGTTCAGTTTGAAATTCAAGTTCGGAAATTTGGTTCAGTTCAGTTCGTTTTGAAATTCGAGTTCGGTTCGGAAGTTCAGTTTGGTTGACCAAACAGACCGAGTTCGGTCGAATTCCAAACTTCCGAAACAAGTTCAGCCATTCAAAACCAGGTTTTTTGGTGTGTGTTGCCACTAGGAATGGGTAAACAGAACGGAGTTCGGAAATTCGGTTCGGTTCGGTTCTGTTTGAAATTCGAGTTCGGTTTGGAAGTTCAGTTCGGTCAACTGAACAGACTGAGTTTGGTTCGAACTCCAAACTTCTGAACCGCGTTCACCCATCCCTACCAAACCCCCGGGGAGTTCAAAAATCCCTACAAAACATTTTCTCATAACATTAAATGAGCTGAAAACATGTTTTCAACAAATGATTAGGTCATAATATTGATAATAGAGAAACACCGCCACCCTGCGGAAAAGGTGTTTTATTGTTTCAGTCATATCTCAAATGCTAAAATAAGTTTAATTTTTAAGACAAATAAGGGCTTTTAAGGCTGTCAGCTGGAGTAGTATTAAAAAACATATTTCCCAATGTACATTCCAAATTGTTTAAGGTAGAATAGGGACAGTTCTGGAAATCTAGGGGAGAAATTAGAGACTAAATACATTAAGAAAAATGTATGTAATTGGTGGATTGAAGTTTATTTCAACATAAAGTTTGACTTCAAATTATACCTAAATACAACATTCAGAGAAATAAGTAATTGTTCCTTTGAACAGTCTTAATGAAAAACTGTCCTATAAATCAGTGTTGCTCTAGAAATTTCTTTCTAAAGTGAGTAGAACCAAGGCAAATATAGCATCTGTTCTACATCAACTTCCTGAAAAGAATCCCTATATGAAATTATGTAGAATTAATAGAATTTAATAAATCTTCAATGAAGTTAATAGCTCAGCTCCACTGAGTTTCATAGAGCTGTACTGAGCTAATAGACTCTATTGAAGTGATACAAAGATCAGGACTGGTATAAGGTTACCATGGTCTTGGTACACAGAATGAAGGGTGAAGTCAAAATAACCAAGAAGAAGATATGGCTGTGGAGACATGGAAACCAAAAATATCTTTCTTTAACGTCATCACTTGGCAAAAAGCAAACATCATTCTAATTGATGGAGCCCTGACCTGTTTGCCTACGATTTGAGGAACATCTGGCAGTCATATTGCAAGACTTTCAGAAATTCTATAAGACTGGCAAAATATTGTTGACAAGAGAGGAAGATCTTGCTTGCTATGGAGACTTGCTAAGACTTTACTTTTATGTCTTTTTCCTAAGTATTTTTTTTAATTTAAGTCTTTTATTTTCCATTTTTAAAGTTATTTTCAGCTTCTTAAGCTTTTACTTTTCTATTTTATTTTAATTTTATTTTATATTTTCTTTCATTTCTCTCATTTTAACTCTTTCCAAACAATTTTTGTTTTAATTTCTCTTTTTCCCTTATTCTTTTCTTTTGTTTTCTTTACTCCTTTTAAAGCTACTTTAATTCCCACTTGGGATTTTCTAATATTTTGCCTGAGAAAAAGACAATTCCTACCTTTTATTTTATTTTTGTTCTCAGCTGGGATTTTCCTCCTTTTTGCCCAAGGAAAGGGCAATTCCAACTTTTCTCAAAATTTTTTGTCCCTAATTGTCAATCTTACTTTTCTTTAGGGAAGCACTGTATTGGTCCCAGATGGGACAGTTTCCTTTCAAATTTTTTAGTCAGCCTTGTGGGCAGAGTTCTCCAAGTGCTTCTCTGTATTTTCCTTCCCTTTTTGGAGCTTTCATGCTCCTTGCCTGTTGAGGGGCCATTCCTCAATCTGTGGACGATTTTGTTTTATATTTTTCTTTATCTTTTCTATCTTTTATTTTTATCATTTTTTCTTTAATTCTTATCAAGTCTCCAGCATAGCAGCAAGTTAACATCTTATCTTCTCCAGCAGAACCCTACAGATCCTGGACAACTTTTTTGGTACCTGTGATATCTGTGTGGTGAGATATATTCTCCAAGGATATATATTTGTAATCAATAACCTTTTTTGTGTGCTTCCATAGTGCTTTTATAGTAGTGTATAAGCCTGTTTGGCAGGGCAATAAATTGTAGTATTTTAGTCATAATAATTGTCTAATGTGACTTTTTGGTGAGGAAACTTAAGCTTTCCTAGAGAGAGCCCTGACCTCACGGTGGAGCTAATTCTTGGGAGAATCTTGGGGTAACAGTGCAAGCTGTTCTTTCTTCTCCTTTCCCCTAAGTGCACTTCTTCAGTGTTCCAGGATACAGGCAAGACCAAGAATTAGAAAATGTTATTTTATTTATTTATTTATTTATTATAAAAAATTTCCAATCCCGCCCCCTCCTACCAAAGGCAGCTCAGGGCGGCATCAATATAAAAGCATAAAATAACATATATACATAACTTAAAACAATAGCAATAGCAATAATCAATATAGGGTCCAAATTAGATGTGAACCATTTTCCTCACTCTCTGTTCCAATACTTGTTCCTTGCATTGGCTTTTTAAAAAAGACCCCACTAACCTCCACATTAAAATTGTCAATGTTCAGAACTCCCAACTCTAAGAGTTTCCCCTGTATTCTAATCCCTATGCCTACAGTGAAATCTGAATTTAATTGGCTGTATATCCCCTCATTACCCAATTTCATGGGGGAAGCAATTGATCAGAGAAGGGATTAGAGCTGAAATGAGAATAGATATTATTTTTACAAAAACCTTGTGAGAATTGAAAACGAGGGTTAAGCTCTCAGACATCTTAACCCTGATTCAGATTCTTGCAAAATTTCTCAATCCCCAACCCCAGAAACTCCAGGATGGTGTTATCCAAAAAATTTTAAGAGGGAGGTGGGGAGAATGAGGAAGCCACAATGTTCCCTGCCCAAATTTCTTACATTGTCTAGGACTGGCAGCTGTCTCTGTGGGGGAAGCTTCCCAAAGGCAAATTTTCAGAAATGGAGGGGGGGGCGGAGAGTAAGAGGAAGGGGCAGAGTCAGCTGATGTCTTAGAATTCTTTTGGTTAGCAGGAGTCAGCAGCCAATAGAATGCTGAAAAGCTGTGCTGAGCCAGCCTCTTCCTTTCATCTCTTCCCCTCCCATCTGGACATACTTTCCACATGGGAGGGGGGAGAGCAGTATGGAGAGGACATATCTTGAACATCCTCCTTTCCCCATTATTTCTCATGATCCCACAAAGCAAGGATCCTAAGAGAGATTATGACAAAATGAGGAAACTAGTTAAAAAGAAACTAAAAAGCACAGTTGCAAGAGCTGCAAGCTTGCAGGAGGCATGGAGGTTGTTTAAAAGCACCCTTCTGGAAGCCCAGATTAAATGCATCCCGTAAGTTTAAAAAGGAAGCAGGAAGACCAAAAGTCTTCCACTGTGGCTAAATGGGGAGGTGGAGGAGGTTATTAGAGCTAAAAAGGCATCCTTTAAGAAATGGAAGGCTAGTCCCAATGAAAATTATACAAAACAGCATAAACACTGGCAACGTAAATATAAAATGTTAATAAGGCAGGCCAAGAGAGATTTTAAAGGGAGACTTGCTAGAGGCAAAAACAAGCAATAAAAACATTTTCAAATACATCAGAAGCAAGAAGCCTGCTAGGGAGTTAGTTGATCCATTAGATGACAAGGGAGTAAAAGGGGCACTCAGGGAGGATAAGGACATTGCAGAGAAGCTGAATGAGTTCTTTGCATCGGTCTTCACTGTGGAGGATTTTAGGGAGGTACCCACGCTGGATCCTTGCTTTGTGGGTGAGGAATTGGAAGAGCTGTTTCAAATCAATGTGATGTTGGAGGATGTTCTAGGGAAAATTGAGAAACTGAATACTAAAAAGTCACCAGGGCCAGATGGCATTCACCCCACAGTTCTGAAGGAACTCAAATATGAAAAGGCAGATCTACTGTTAGCAATTTGTAACCTGTCACTAAAATCTGCCACTGTACCCAAGGACTGGATGGTGGAAAATGTAACCCCAATATTTAAAAAGGGATCCAGAGGTAATTCTGGAAACTACAGATCAGTAAGCTTGACGTCTGTGCCGGGCAAAATGGTGGAAACTATAATTAAGGACAGAATTGCAGGGCATGTTGACAAACATGGCTTAATGGGGAGGAGTCAACATAAATTTAGTAAAGGTAAGTCATGCTTCACTAACCTGTTGGAATTCTTTGAGGGTGTAAATAAGGATGTGGACAAGGGAGACCCAGTAGATATAGTGTACCTGGATTTCCAGAAAGCATTTGATAAAGCCCCTCATGAGAGACTCTTGACAAAATTTAAAAGTCATGGGATAGGAGGTAGTGTCTTACGATGGATCAGAAACTTGTTAAAAGATAGAAAGCAAAGGGTAGAACTAAATGGTTGGTTTTCACAATGGAAAGGTGTAAAAAGTGGTGTGCCTCAGGGATCTGTACTGGTACTGGTACTGTTTAATGTATTCATTAATGATTAAGGGTGTTAAGAGTGAAGTGATCAAATTTGCAGATGACATAGTTATTCAAGTAAATAAAACACGAGCAGACTGCGCGGAACTGCAACAGGATCTTACGACACTGGGTGCCTGGGCATCTAAATGGAAAATGAGATTTAATGTGGACAAGTGCAAAGTGATGCACGTAGAGAAAAATAATCCAAACTATGCATACACAATGCTGGGTACTAAGCTAGGAGTTACCACTCAGGAAAAGGATCTGTGGGTGACTGTGGACAATACAATGAAATCAACAGTGCAGTGTGCAGCAGCAGTCAAAAAAGCAAACAGAATGTTAGGAATTATTTGGAAGGGGATAGAGAATAAAACTGAGGATGTCATAATGCCTCTATACAAATCAATGGTGTGACTGCACCTCAAATATTGTGTGCAGTTCTGGTTGCCCCATCTCAAAAAATATATAACTGAACTAGAAAAGATACAGAGAAGGGCAACAAAAATGATCAAGGGCATGGAAGGACTCCCGTATGAGGAGAGGCTTGGTAGGTTGGGGTTGTTCAGCTTGGAGAAGAGACGACTGAGAGAAGATATGATAGAGGTCTCTAAAATCATGAGTGTTGTGGAACTAATAAACAAGAAACAGTTATTTACCCTCTGAGCTAGTACTAGAACTAGGGGACACTCCGTGAAACTCATGAGTGGCAAGTTTAAAACAAATAAAAGAAAATATTCTTTGACTCAGCGTATAATTGGGTTGTGGAATCTACTGCCAGAGGCTGTGGTAAGGGCCAGTACTATAGCTGAGTTTAAAAGAGGTTTGGACAAGTTTCTGGAAGATAGATCCACTAGCAGCTATTAGCCAGACAAGATCTGAGAACATGACGGGAGCTGGTACGAAACAATAGGGAATGGATTCCCCCATTGTAACCTGTTGGGTGCTTCTCCCAAGCCACCGTGATTGGCCACTGTCAGAGACAGGATGCTGGGCTAGATGGACCATTAGTCTGACCCAGTATGGCAATTCTTATGTTCTTATAATATTACTAAAATTCAGCTCTGCCAGATTGTTGTCACTGAAGGGTTGTTGCCACTGCAAAAACCCTAGTCTATGCTCTTGTCATCTCTCACCTTGACTAATGCAACTTCCACCTTAGTGGTCTCCTCTGATCTCAACACCCTCATCTCCATATAATGTTATTCTGCCAATGTCATCCACCTTGCCTGACACTTTGACCACTTTCAGCCCTCCTCTCCACCCTTCATTGGTTCCCTCTACATGAACACATTCAAGACAAGCTCTGGTCTTCACCTTCAAGGCCCTTCATGACCTTGCTCCTCTATATCATTCTGCTCTTGTATCCCACCACACTCCTTCCTGGGAGATTCACTCCTCCTCTGCCCATAACCTCGCCTACTCATGACTCCCTTGCTCCTCTAAACATTTTCACCCCTTCTCTCTTGCTACCTGGAACTCCCTCCCTGGATATATTTGTTCTTCTCAGTCCCTCCCAACTTTCATCTCCCTCCTGAAAACCTACCACTTTCATCAGGCTTTCCCTTAAGTGAAGCATGTGCACCTGCAACTTCTCAACCACATTAATGTATCCTTATCTCTCCTAATGTTCACCTGATCCTTGACTCATCTAGAATATAAGCCCCTTGAGGTAGGGACCTATCTATAACTGGTAATTGTACATTGCCAGGTACACTGCTGACACAATAAATCATCAATTTATTGTGTAAGCTGCAACTTCAACATGAATACTGTTGACATAATCTATCTCTCTGTGTAAATTTAAATTACAGGAGGACATAATCTGCATAAACTATCTCTTCCTTAATACAATAAAATGCAGAGAGTGCAGAGCATTAATTACAAATCCTCTGCTCTGAACAACTCAGTCAAACAATCCTTGTTTTGATGTGGACACAGAAGTATGATATAAACCCCCTTGTTTGAACTGGGGAGCGGGGAAATTGGAGATGTTAGCTTTCAGATCAATAAAACCAGCATATACTATGCAAACAATTAAAATTATTTTTGGTATTGGCATGAAACCATTTATTTAGAAGTAGTTTCCTCTTCTTTTGTTCCCCTAGTCAAAACTTGTGACCGTTCGTTTATACAAAATTTCAAGTTGTGTTAACAGTCAATTGGGAAAGAAGATAGTGTGACTTTTCATCTTTCCTGACACATGCCATGAGACAAGCAAAAACAAAATTTGAAAACAAAGCACATAAGTCATTCATCATTCTTATGTGATAAATGTTGCTATGTACTTTAAAAATCCATGTAATCTAGGGTAATTTCATACATTACGTGATCACGGTCAACCACGGACAATCCCCTGTGGTGGCAGATGGTCACATAATGTGTGTTTGTTTGCCGCCAGATGTTCACCATGGTGAACCACCGGCAGTGAGCAAATTAACCATGCTTCCGAGGATGGTCCGGGCACTGTCTCCGAAAGCGTGATTAATTGAACCACAGCCCGGAACTGGTGGCCGGTAATGTCTGTTACCGCTGCCAATTCCTGGCCATGGTCCAGACCCTGGGACGAAAACGGGTGCAGAGGCCAGATTGGTCGCTGATCCCGCCTGTCTCCCAGAGAGTGGGTGGCCTGGGGGGGCGTGGGGGGGGCTGTGCGACCGCACGTTGTGCTGCACAGCCCCACTCCCTTCCCCGATTCCCTGCCAGAATCAGCTGGCTCGTCTGTTGATGGGCCATTCTGATTCCGGTGGGGAATCAAAAGGTGATTCCATGACAGGGCCAATAGGTGCCCCGTCACATCTGAAAACACCCTTAGATTTTTGTAGTGTTAAAAATCATTTATCAATTTTGTGGGGAAAGAGAACTGCATTCAGCGCAAAATAGGGTTAAAGCAATTTCTTCTGAAGTGGTTCTCATTGTTCTCTAAAGAGTGAAAGGTTAACAGTATTTCCACCAAACTGTCCTCCACACAATTATTTTCTCTTTTAGGCAGAATCAGGTGGTATTTTTACTTTATAGCTTGCAGAAATAAACCAAGAAGGTCAGATTTGAAAAGTTCACAATAATGTTGAATATATTAGCACCTACAAAAGTGCTAATGGGATTAAACAATGAAGGCTATAATAATTATGACAGCAGAGAGGAAAAGCTTAACATGAGGATCACACACCCTTCTCAAAGAGCTCTTCTTTTTATTATAGAACCATGGGAGCAGCTCTATAGTTAAGGCAGCTGCAACACTGTTAAAATCACAAATATTCTACTTGTTATAAAATAGAGGGCATTTTTACACACACCTTAAAGTTCCGGATTTTTCAGTCTTCTGGGTTTACAAGTCCACAAGTAAGTTCCAGATGCATTTTTCACCGGTATTACCGGTTACTGGTAGAACCGGTATTCCCACCCGTAATGGAAACCAAGTGACTACAGCTGCCTGGAGCAAAGCAGTTTANCTGCCCTGAGGCAGTTCCTGGATACATTCTTCATACAAACACTGCCCTGAAGAGCCTAAAGTAGTCGCAGCTGTAGACGTGACAGGCTGCCATGGAAACCAAGTGACTACAGCTGCCTGGAGCAAAGCAGTTTAACCAGGAGAACATTTTACACACAAAAGTTCTGGGAGAAGTTCTATGCACATGTTCAAAGAGCCCGATGTTTAAGATCTGTGGAAATGATTTAGACTCACAGAAAGTTCAGGATGTAACAGCAAATATGCAGGAGAAATGTATGTGTAAAAACACCTGGAGATGATTTATCCTACCTAGAGCTACACTGAATATTAAAAAAAAATATTCACGAGTATTCTCCAAGTGTCTGAGGACTGGTCCCAAGTGTTTGGGCTGGTCCAAGGACTCTCTGAGAATACTCAAAAATTATGAGGGCAGGGGATGGAAAGGGGGCCAGAGGGAGACTGGGAGGGAAGTAATGGGCCAGGGAAGAGGGTGTAGGGAGTCTTGCGTGGGCTCAGGGGTAGAGTACTCACCCTCCAGATGAGGTCTGGCAATGCATGGCTTCCTCCAACCTGGGAAAGCTTAAAAGGGGGTGGGGGTTGGGCATGCTCAGAAGGGATGAATGGCTCCTTCTGAGCATGCTCAGACCTTTCCAAGATGGCACCTGCAGCATGAGGACACTGCCAGTGCCATCTTGGAAAGGTCTGAGCATGCTCAGAAGAAGCCATTTTGTCCTTCTGAGTCTGTCCATCTTCTCCCCACTTTTAAAAACTTACCCAGCCCCAGAGGAAGACCTCCTCTGGAGGGTGAGTAATCTACCTCTGAACCCCTACCAGGCCCCCACCCCCTTAAGCACCTCACCTCTGAACCCACTAGGCTCCTGCCTCTTCCCTTTCCTGGCCCCCGCTGGCCTATTCTCTCCCTGGCCAACAGGGGCCAGGGAGGGGAGAACAAGGACCTAGCACCACCCTGTGGCCTCTTCCCTTCACTCAGCCAAGGATTTTCAGAGTTCTGAAGTTTCAGGGGTCATTCCTCAAAACTTCAGAACTCAGAAAATTGAGTCAAGTGCCTTGTCCCTCAATGTTTTCCAAGGAAAACCAAGGACCGAGTTTCAGCCCAAATCCTATAATTGTGAAATTTTTCAGGGAGGGTTGGTTTGGTAAGTAGAAGTTATGCAAATTTCAGCCAGATCAGTTTAGAAATGGTGGAGTTATAGGACTTTGAATTTTGGAAGCAGAACTGTTTTTTCTGTCTTTTGCAATGCTTTTTGTTGATGCAAAAAAAAAATGTTTTGAGTTATCAGTCTGCAGGTGTAGAGGTGTTAGAAATGCACAAGTGCAGTGTAGTGTATTCCAGAGTTAGATTTTGAAAATCCACCATGTTATTTTTAAGTTATGATATTTTGCAGTCCCCATGATATCCAATGGAGAGAGTGAGATTTTTATGTCATGTCAGGATGGATGTGGATTTTATGTACAACAAACATGTCAATGTTTTATGTACATGTTCCTCTACCCTCTCATAGAGAAGAGAATGGGAGTCCATGCATAGAATGTACATGGAAAGGTTATTAGATGTAGCTGCTCCTGTACCCTCATAGAGAAAGCAATAGCTATTTGTTGACAGTTTCTTGCTAGTGCAAAGGAGCGTACAATCAGAGAGTTTTGTGGGGGATTTACTCAGAACACACCTGTGTGCCTGGAATCACAGAGGATGTGGGGTGGGGTGTTTTAGCAATATGCCCATTCCCAGCAGGTCATCTTTGATGGATGGGGTTCTCCTAAGTAAAATCCTGTTCCACTTTATATGTCTCTTGATGTAGAGATTGAAGAGTTTGTCCCGAGATATTTTAAAAAAAACAAATCTGGAAGTGACAAAGTTTGGTATGAAAGGTAAAAAAAATCACTGGGTGCTTTGCAGTGAAACTAAAGTGCAATTCAGTGTGTTCCTCTTTCAAAAAAACCAGGGAAATTCTAGGATCAAAAACTTTTGGTGTAATAGAGGTTAAGGCTAGGGCTGAAACGAGAAGCAAATTTGCTTCTTATGAGCAATACTGAGATGTGGAGGACTGGAATTGAGTTCTTGGTAGTTCTTGATCCTGGTATGAAATCTCAATATTTGTCATCAAACTGATAGGCAGTGTGTGGGGGAAGAGGTCTTTTCAACTGACAGGCACCATCCAGGAATGCTAGAGAGCCCAGGATCAGCAGTACTCTCAGCCACAGCTTGTCAATTTCAAAGGCTGGAAGGTTGGGTGCTCCCAGCAGCACCCATCAGCTGTTAGGCAGTGTGCAGGGGAAGTAGCCTTTGTAACTTAAATGCACTAGCTGGAGATGTTGGGGAGCCCAAGATCAGCAGCTGGTGTTTGTCCGCTGCAAAGGCCTGCTTGATGTGTGCAGGGGAAGTGGCATTTGAATGTGAAAAGCCCCAGACAGAAGTGCTGCTAAGCCAGACTCCCCAGCACTCCTGACTTGTACTTGTCAGTTGTAAAGGCCAGCCCACTGATGCACTGCCCCCCTCCCCACCATGGCCTATCACCTGAGGAGGTATGGGGAGAAACGGACTTTGAAACTGCCAAGTGTGCACTTGGGAGGGCTTCCAGTGCTCCAAGCCAGCACATGTCAGTTTCAAAGACCAGCATCTGATTAACTGTTTCTCATCAAGAATTATAGCAAAATGTTGGTTGTTCTCAGTTTGTTCTCATTCCTTGGGAAAAAATAAAGAATTTGGATTCTCACTGAGAATTGAAGAAAACTGAGAACAATCTTTCAGCCCTAATTAAGGCTCTTACAAGTTCACTTGTGCTCTAAAAAACATGTAAATTATAAGTTAAGGCTCCAGCCTTAATTTGCGCACAATTTAAGTTGTAATGATGTTGTACAGTCTCACATTGTGCTTGCTTACAATTTAGGCTCCATACACCCACACGTTGCCTAGGATTTTTATTCCCAATCTTCTTCCTCTGCAGGTTGGGAGCAACGTGTAATCTGGGAGAAAACAAGGTATCAGAGGGCATCAAGCATTCATGTGGGTTGGGGAAAATAGGACAGCTGAGTACTTTAGTATTTAATATGCGTGGGGAACAATATTTATGCATGCAGGATGTGTACAGGGAGACAAGATTTGGGGGTAACTGGACAGTGTGGAAAGTGTCTGTATGGGGAGGTGGCAGCCAGGTGCTGGGAAGTATTTATGGAGGACAAGGTTGAGAAATAGGTTATGTATATGCATGGACAAGGCTGGAGGGCAGGCAGGGGTGGGGGAAAGTGCATGTAATAGTAACAGAAAAAAGGTGTGGGGAGGGGTGTATATGGGGACAAAAAGCCTGAGAGATGGGTAATGTGCATCCATGGTCAGGGTTCAGCAGCCAGGGTTGGGGAGCCGCATTTGTATGGGGAAGGTATACCCAGGTGCTAAGAGTATATAGGGGAGAGGGATAGAAGGATGAGAGATGGGTGATGTGTATTCAGGGACACATTTGGGGGGACATTTGGGTGGGAGCTAAGTGTATGGATGTTTTTAGTATGTGCTTTCAGTTGGGTTGGGACAACGGAACATCCAAGTATTTGGGGGTGGGTATATGGAGAAAACAAGGTTTATGAGTACAGTATGTGTACAGACTTCCAGGAGTGGGGAGCAGTGTGTGTATGGACAGGGAGAAGCCAGGTGCTGGGGGTGTTTTTCTCTTTGGTGGGGGGGAGGGAGAAGACTGAAATATTCTGCCTGTCCCCCAAGCCTGTAGCCTAGGCTTCATCTTTGACTCAGCCCTTTCTTTTAAACCCTACATTGACTCTGTCGCTAAATCCAGTCGCTTCTCCCTCCATAACACTGCTAAGATTCATCCTTTTCTCTCTGTCTCGTCTGCCAAAACTCTTGTTCATGCTCTGGTCATCTCTCGCCTCGATTACTGTAACCTCCTTCTCACTGGCCTTCCTCGGTCTCAACGTTCTCCCCTCAACTCTGTCCAAAACTCTGCTGCCAGGGTCATCTACCTCTCCAGTCGCTTTGACCATGTACAGCCACTCCTCTCTTCGCTTCACTGGCTTCCCCCTCCTGAACGAATCCTGCACAAGCTCCTAGTCTTCACCTATAAAGCTCTTCACAACCTTGCTCCCCCCTACCTCTCTGCACTTATTGCCCTCCATACCCCAGCCCATGCACTTCGCTCCTCCTCTGTCCCTTCTCTCACCCTTCCACGCCTTCCCTGCTCCCCTAAGTGCCTTCGTCCCTTCTCACTTGCTACCCCCCATGCCTGGAACTCCCTCCCTGTCCACATCCGCCTTGCACCCTCCCTTCATACCTTCAAATCTCTCCTTAAAACTCACCTCTTTCACTCGGCTCTGTCTGACTCTTTATCCTGCTGAGCCACTATTCCTATACCTACGATCAGTTTACCCTTATCCTTGCAACATGGACCTGCCTGCTGTCATTCTCATCGTAACCAAGCCAAGTACGTGCACTTGAGACCTCGCATCTTCATGAATGTTAGACCCCTTGTCTCTCCCTCTGTTCCCCTTCCTAAGTCTCTCCCCCAGCTCCTGTCTCTCAGATTGTAAGCCCTAGGGGCAGGGACCGTGTCTGTTTTATTACTTTGTAAAGTGCCATGTACACTGCTGGCGCTATATAAATATTTGTTAATAATAATAAAAATAATAATTTATTTATTTATTAACAATTATACCTCGCCTTTCCCTGAAGGCTCAGAGCGGCTTACAAAAGACATAAAATGCTACTATAAAACTTTTTAAATACAATCCCCCCCAAACCCAACCCTATCCCACCCTCCAACAACATCCCACCTAATCCCTATCCCTATCCCCACTTGCCAAATACTTTAACAAAAAGAAAAGTTTTACATTACCTCCGAAAGTTGTTCAGGCCCGGACTCAGATGGACCTCCAGGGGGAGGCAGCTCTACAACACTGTGGCAGCAACTGAGAACACCCTCCTGCGGTCCCCCACCCAATGAAGAAGAGTAACAGGGGGAATCCACAGGAGGGCACGCCTGGCTGACTGCAGGGGCTGAAAAGGAGCATGGTAGAAAAGGCAATCATTCAGATACATGGGTCCCAGGCCATTTAGGGCTTTAAAGTTCAGAAGTAGGGCTGCATCGAATAGGTGACCTGGGTATTTGGGCCAAGATCCGAGTTTCCGGGTACCTGGACTGGGTACTCACTTGGAATTCAGAACTCAGCCCGAGTACCCGAAATTCAGAAAGTGGAATACCATACTATCATAATCCCCAGAACTTGGAAGTCAGATCTCATGCCCCCCCCAACAAAAGTCTCTATTGTGGCCACCTATGCAATGCAAGCCCCCTCCTCACACACCATACATTAATTAACCAGAAAGAAAATAAAGTATTCCATGCCGAGGTCTGGAAAGTTTTATTTGGACCCAACCCTGGGCCACATGTGGCCGTGCCCCCCATCTGCATAACCCCAATCCCAATTTGCATAATCCCACCCCCTGGCAGCCAGGAGCTGGGACTGGAGATCTGGGAGGAGAAAGGGCAGCAAGGGGCTCAGGTGAAGACATCAGTGTCTGCAGGAAACTGGAGCCAGGGAGGAGGAAGGAGGGATCTGGCCGGCACATTTAATAGGCTTGCTGCCTGGAGGAAAGAGGTTTCCATGCCAGCACAGAGCCTGGAGGAAAGGTGATTGCCAGAGCAGGAGGAGGCATGGTGGGCCTTAGGAAAGGTCTTTGCTGCAAGGGTGAGTCAGGCTTCAGGAAAGGTCCTTGTGAGCTGCATACAGCCCTCAGGCCGTACTTTGTGCAGCCGTGCCTCAGATGGTCATATCTTGGCAAAGTTCTTGGACCCACAATGAAAGCAGTGCTCTGAAAAGCAGGCTAGCAAAAGTGAGAAAATCTCAAGAAGACAGACCCAAGAAGTGCAACTTCAAAAAGTTAAAAATAAACCAGCAGTACCCATAGAATGGCCCACCATCAGTAGTACACACACTTTAAAATAATTATGCCAAGCAATACCCAGAAAAGCAGGTGAGAAAAAGTGAGATAATCTCAAGATGACAAACCCCCAAAGAGAAACTTTAAACAGCCAAAACAACAACGTAAGCAGTACTCACTGCATGGCCAAACAGCAGTGCACCCACTTGAAAAAAATTGTAATCACAGCAGCCATAACAAACATGAACAAGAAACCAGACATGCACACACACCCCAAAAGTGACTCCATTGTGCCCACTTATGCAAGGCAAGCCCCTCTCCAAACACCATAAATTAATCAGATGGAAAGTATTCCCAGTGTGCCCCGGCATGTCACATCTATTCTTGGCAAAGTTCTCAAATCCACAGCCAAGTCAGTGCCCAGAAAAGCAAGCTAGCAAGAGTGAGACAATCGTTCAAGAAGACAACAACTGCACAAAAGTGCGACTGCGTACAGAAATCCCACAAAAAGTCTGCCTGGCAGATATAATTATAAAACCCACAAGAAAGAAACCAGACCTTCATACACACCCCAGGGGTACCTGCTTGTTTTTTAAAAAGACATAATGTTGGTACTGTGGCATTGGTAACTTGAACAGACCTGGCAAGGGAAAGTAAAACCATGCAGAGAGATCACTCTGGCCTTATGGTGCCAAGCAGCACAAACAGCAGTGGCACCCACTTATTTTTTTCAAAGTTTTGGGATGGTGGATGGAAACATAACCCACATCCCCAGCATTGCCCCTATGGACACGCCATGCCAAGTCAGTCCAGTCCAGTCCAGTCCAGTCCAGACACCCCTCCCCGCCAAAGCTAATTACTTATAGATCAGCAATGTCGCACACAGCCAAATTCACCAAAAAGAATAGTGGAAAATGGCTGTATAGCCACTTTTATTTTCCCCCTTCCAACCAATCAAAAACCTGTTCTGTGGCTTGCCCATCACTCAACTGTTCCCTCCTATACCTCCCTCCTACCAAATATGGCACTAAGTTTCATTTTCTAGTTCTGAGAATCTAGGGTCAACAATCTGGGTCACTCCAGCCACGCAAAGAATGGAGCCAATATTTGACGGAGGTTTCCGAAGGGTTCTGATGTTTTCCGGGGACTGGCCTTGATACTCGGAACTTGAGAACTCGGAAATTTGGAACCTGGGACCTGAATCGCTGGTGAATTACAAAGTTTTCAGAGGACCGAATGTCAGCCCTAATCAAAACCAGCACCTTGAATTGTGCCCGGAAACCTATAGGTAGCCAATGAAGACTCCAGATCACTGGTATAATGTGGTCACAGTGACCTGTCCCTGAAAGGAGCTGTGCTGCCACATTCTGCACTAGCTGCAGCCTCCAAACAGTCATCAAATGCATCCCCACATAGACCGTGTTGCATTAATCCAGCCCGGAGATGATGAAGGCATGGATGATAGTGACCAAATATGAGTCAGAGAAAAGGCTGCAGCCTCCTCACCAGATGAAGTTGGTGAAAAGCACTCCAGGCCACTTCTGCAACCTGAAAACCCAGGTGCAGCAAGGGGTCCAGAAGCACTCCAAGGCTGCAAACCTGAGTGACCAAAGGGGGCTGGACCTCCTCAATAGCAGGAGTCCCAATTCCCCCTAGGTCACATGGCTGGCCAATCGTCATCACTTCAGTCATGTCTGGATTATTAAACTTCAGTTGGCTCATTCACATCCAGTCTCCAACAACAGCCAAGCATTGGATAAGCACCAAGGCTGTAGGACTTGCATCGGATGAAAAAGAGAGGCAGAGCTGAGTGTTATCAGCATACTGATGGCACCTCACCCCAAACCTCTAAATGATGTTGCCCAGCAATCTCGCATACATATTGAACAAGAGAGAAGACAGAATAGAATCCTGTGGGACCCCACAGGGGAGGCCCTGAGAGGATAATGAGCTATGGATAAATTATCCATCACCACTCTCTGTGACCTCCCCAACAGGAAGGACTGGAACCACTCAAGAGCAGTTGTGTGCACCCCTGCCAGATCCCGCACTCAAGTCAAAAACACTTTCACGGGTTGGAGGTCCGCACTCCCACTTTACCAGGTTTGAGTGACTCAGTTTCCCTCATTTATAGCCCACTTGAATCAGTTTTCTCTCTAGATGATTCAATCCTGCAACAGGGACAACCCCTTTGTCACCCAAGGGCCTGATCCTTCCCGTTTACAGACTCTTTCTCTCTGGGGTCCCGAGAGCTTGTAAGCTCAAGTTGCTCACTTGTGTTTCCAATGTTAGACGCAGACTCTTCTTCATAAATATAAGAAGAAAGTGTATTGATTTACATAAGCAAGATAGTTGATACAGAGTGGTAACTAGAAATCAAAGGTAAATATAACGCATTCCTAATCTATACTGGTTGAATTCCTAGATAAGTATCTTACCCTATAAAGGTCCATAGAATCAGTTCATATACAGCTATTTTGGTGATGCTGGCCGGGCTTCAGTTCTTAAGGTTAGAAATCAAAGTACTGGTCTCAGTGCAAGTCTTCCAGCCTTGCTAGCTGGCAGGATTCAGGATGCAGATGAGATTGCTCAAGATGGCTCTGTCTCTCCTTTGTCTTGTCTCCCTTTAAATACCTTTTCATGGTCTCTTTGTTTGAGCTTTCCCGCTCATGAGCTTGTGTGTTTCCTCGCGTAGGCAACCCAGGCAAACAGGTAAACAGGAAGCTTAATTTGCAAGCAAATGGGTTTCTGTCTGGCTAGGCTTCCCAAATACACATCCTTTAAATATCTACACTTCCTGGAGTTTCCCAACTGTCAGTTAACAGCACATAATTACATGAACTGAGCTGTCAGTTCTCAACATTACATCCATGTTTGACCTCCAGCTTTACATATTTACTAGGCTTTTAGCCTATGTGTAGGCCAGTTTCACACGTGTGTGGCCCTATGTTCCTTCGTGACAAACACCTCATGATCAATGGTATTAAAGGCTGCCGACAGAACTAATAAGATTAACAGGGAAGAATTCAGTCTGTCAATCTCCAGACGCACGTCATCGATCAAGACCACAAGTGCAGTCTCTGTGCCATATCCAGGATGAAAGCCCAAATGAAACGGGTCCAGAAATTCAATAGCATTGAGGTGAGCCTGGAGCTGTTGGGCAACCACCTGTTCAATAACCTTCCCTAAAAAGGGAAAGTTAGAGACAGGCTGATAGCTGGCCAGAGAATGATGGCTTCTTAAGCAGGAGCGGGACAACTGCAGTTTTAAAAATGTCTGGCACCCTAGTACCTCCCAAAGGGAGGCTTTGGCAACCCCAGCCAGCAATGGCCCAACGTCTCCCAGCTGGCTTTCACCAGCCAGGACAGGCAAGGATCTACTTCACAACTGGTTGCCCTCAATGCACCTAGCACCTCCCCTACATTGGTGAACTAACCCAATTGAAACTGATCCAACCACACAGGACAGGACTGAGCTTCCATAATCCCAACCTCTGATTCTGCAGATGAAATGGCAGCCCCCAAGTCATGGTGAATACGAGTGATTTTGTCTTCAAAGTTATTTTAAAAATGCCACATCAGGCATTAGATGTCTCCAGTTCTGGGCAGAGATAGACAGGATTAACCAGGCCCCTCGCCACCCATAATAGCTCCACCAGATGGAACTTTGCGGATGCTACAATATGTGATGTGTATTCTTCAGTAGGGGTGTGCAGAAGGCACCCCTACTGTTTTAGTTTTAGTTTTCATTTTCCTTTACAAAAAGTAACCTTCATTTTCTGGGGGTTTCATAAATGACCCTAACGTTTTTATATTTTTTTCTTAATTTTTTTAAATTAAAAATTTAAAAATAAATAAATCACTGCATTTGTGCTAAATGGCCACCAGGCTGTTCTGCAGGGGAAGTGGCCTTTGGAAGTGAAAAGCCCAGCCAGGAGCACTGCTCAGCACAGCACAGCATTCCCAGCTGACACTTGTAAATAGCAGAAGCTAGGACAGCAGCTGTTCCCAATACGCTTTCATTTGGGTTGTGGAAAATGTGGACAGTAGGGGCTAATGGCCATTTGCACCCAGATCATAATGATTAGGATCAAACTCCATTAAATACTGGGATTGGCGACATTAGGGAAGCAGGGTTAGGATTGCTGTTTCGTGCTTTGATTATGTTCGTAGTCTCTTAGACTGAGGCTATGCTACAGCTGTATAATATCCGAGTAATATTCCTCCATAACAATATATTGAGGTAGTAAAAACAGCACTGATAGTAATATGTTTAAGATGCTCAGAGCAAGAGGGCAGGGTCAGGTATTTGAAATACAGATCTAGAAGATTTGCTACACTGTTGCAGTACAAAGTTAGTATGTTCTGAAAGAAAAAAAGAAAGAAAAGAGAAGGAAAGAAGAAAGAAAATTATTTATTTATTTATTTTACAAAATGTATACCCTGCTCTTCCTGCCACAGGTAGCCCAGAGCGGCTAACAATAAAAAATATAAATATAATATAAAACAATTTAAAACACTTTAAAACATAATCATTACAGGGAAAAAACCCACTCCACCCACTCTTGCCCCTCTCCCTCGCCAAATGCCTGATGGAACAGCCAGGTCTTACAGTTCCTACGGAAGGCCAGGAGGTCTGGATCCATATGGGCTCCCACCAGGAGGGAATTCCAAAGGCGAGAATACCCTATCTGCGTGGACTCCTGGGAAACCCGGGGCACCTCCAACACGGTGCCCCCGGATGACCGCAGGGGCTGATCTAGAACCCAGGGAGTGAGACGGTCTCACAAATAAGCAGGGCCCAGGCCGTGTAAGGTTTTATAGGTTACAACCAACACTGAATCGGGCCCAGAAGACTATTGGCAGCCAGTGCAGAGATCAGAGCACTAGTGTATTGTGCTCCTGGCGGCCCAGCCCCACCAAGAGCCGACTGCCGCATTCTGCACCAGCTTCCGAGCCGTCACCATAGGTAGCCCCATGTAGAGAGCATTACAGTAGTCTAACTGAGTGGTTATACAAAAATTAAATAGAGATTTATTCTTACCAAAGCATCAAGGCAAGAGGATTCAGGGAAGAGGGGATGAAGGAGAGGTGTACAGGTGTTAAAAATATGATGTATCGACAGTTATTTCTCAAGAGTGACCAGTCATTTACCTTTAGTCTTCCTGGGGGGAGGGAAGTGGGGGGGGGTCTTCTGAGGTGAGAGTTTGCTATGTTGTAGCAATTACATACTAAAAATATGTAGAAAAAAGCCAATTCCATAATAAACAGCTATATTGAGTCCATGGGTTGATTTTTGTAAGTGCTCGGCAAGGTAGGTATCAAATAAAGGAGAGTTAGGGTAAAAGCACACATGATGGTGGAGCGCTGACGACACAACCCAAACTGAATCGCTACCATGTCATTGATACAACTGGGGTCAGCTAAGTCTACCGGCCACACATGAGTGCGACTGGGAGAGCCATCCTAGTGTCTCGACAGCCTGGCCAGGGCAGCAGCTGCTGCAGGTGTGCCAGTGGCCATCCTTATCCCCACACCACTTCAGTGCCCAACTATAGTGCATTCTTCAATGCCTGTTCAGTTTAGTGCCAGCGAAGTGACAGGAACTTACGCTGTAGGGATATGCGAATGCGGTTCGAAGGTTTGGCTCGAACTCGGGGTGTACGGCCCAAACTCGGGGTGATCAGACCATTTGAGAACACCCCAAATCCAAACCACCCCCTGCCCGAACCAGCTAGACAAAGTTTGGGTTCCAAACCCGTTCGGGTGGGGACAGGGGGCAGGGAGGAACACAGTTTTCCCTCCCCTCTCCCGGCTGCACCAAACCAGAAGGCCTAGTAGTGGCCTGAAGCACTCTGGAGCACCGCCACTGCCAGACCCACCGCCGCTACCGCTGCCACCACCGGACCCAGAGCCCCGGCACCACCAGGTAGGTCAGGCTCCATGTCCGGCAGTGGCAGTCTCAGCGGGTCCAGTGGGTCCACTGGCGGCGGCGCTCCGGAGCACTTCAGGCCACTACTAGGCTTTCCAGTTTTACCCAGACCTGCTTGTCGCCGGACCCGCTGTCACTGGACCCGGGCCCGAAGTCACTGGACCCGGGCCCGAACCCCGGCATCACCAGGTAGGGCGATCCCTGTGGTAGGGGTGTTAAAAAAATATTATGAGGCTGGGCAGGGTGGGGGGAGAGGTGCTCCCCGGTGCCTCTTCCACCCATGCAGCCTGGAGGGGGGAGGGAAAACCGCCCTGGGTTCCTCCCTGTCCCCTGCCCCTGCCTGAATGGGTTCAGAACCTGAATGGATTTGCCCCCCCCGAACCCCAACCCCCCCTGGTGGTCGCACATCCCTATTGCGTTGGTGCTAAAGGTGTGCTAGCCTTTAGCACCAGCATAAATCCCATTCACTTCAATGAGACTTATGGCAGCAATAAGATCTACCACTAAAACAACTTGAGGTCTGTACTGTTAGCAGGAACCTGTGTTCACTGCATTTTTAGGTGTTCTTTACACAAAGCGTGATATAAGGAATGCCTTATATGGAGGTTTAGTCTGTCTGTGACCCTGTGTCATCTCTGTTACTACATCAGCCTGCCAGATGTGCAATACCTCATTTTAAAGGTCTCGCTAAGCCCAACATACCCACTCCCATGATTGTGGATCAAAGGGTTCCAGAGATTTGAGGGTGTACTGTTCCAGAGCTATGATGTCACAGTGTCCAGTGACCAGAGGCCTTAGCACTATGTGCCAGGGAGGCTGGTAGGGGGGGACCAGAGGGCAGCGGGGGCCAAGTGGAGGAACAGACAAGTGGGGGGCAGAGATATGAGGGTGTACTGATCCCAGAGCAGTGACTGGTCCCCATAGGGTAGCAGGGGCTGGATGGGTATAGACAAGCAGGGCCAGAAGGGGAGGGAATAGGCCAGTGGAGGGCCAGGAAAGGGTGGGGGGTATAAAGAATTCCTACAAATACTTTCAGGTTAGTCTAAACTTAAAAGAGAAAAAATGTTTCTCACCTCTAGGGTTACCATACCTCCCCTTTAAAAGAGAACGCTTATGAAAAAATACTTGGTGCAGAGCTGCAATGGTTCAGGTGCAGAGCTGCAACATGTATTTTTCATGTGTCCTCTTTTAAAGGGGAGGTATGGTCACCTCCTCACCTCAGTAGCCTGAAGTTCCCTGAAGTTATGTTGTTCAGATTAGACAGTTTGCACACTGAAATTGCTTCCTTCCCAAACAGGAAAAAAAATGGATTCCAGAAATGCTGTTTTTAGTGCAAATGATAAATCTATAATCTTAAGAATAAAATGACTGTCCAGCAGGACCCCATTTTCAGGGCTTGATATTTATTTAAGATTACACAAATAAGTAATAGGTAGCCATATATGATAGAAATGTTTTCTATGCAAGAGCATAGCTATAATAGGTACAGCAGCACTGGGGCCCACAAGTCTGGGTATGTGGAATATAGGGATGGGCGAACGTGGTTCGGAAGTTCGGAGTTCGGACCAAACTCGGTCTGTTCGGTCTACCTATCCTAACTTCCGAACCGAACTCGAATTTCAAACCAAACCAAACCGAACCGAATTTCCGAACTCCGTTCTGTTCGCCCATCCCTAGTGGCAACACACACCAAAAAACCTGGTTTTGAATGGCCGAACTTGGTTTGGAAGTTCAGAATTCGACCAAACTTGGTCTGTTCGTTTGACTGAACCGAACTTCTGAACCGAACTCAAATTTCAAACCGAACCAAATTTCCGAACTCGAATTTCAAACCAAACCGAACCAAACCAAACCGAATTTCTGAACTCCGTTCTGTTCGCCCATCCCTAGTGGAATGTGTGCATATGTTATGTGGGGGCAGGAGTCCATCTTCTGTACCAGAGCCCACTCCAGTCTAGTATGCCCCTGTTTCTCTGCCTCATCTTTTGTGCATTTCCTGTTCAGACTCCTGTCTCTCTAGTAATTCTTTCTTTTAGGAAAAGAGTTCCTGTCACACACACACAAAAAAGACAAGAAGTTTTGAGACAGCAGATTCCCCACACATTTCTGCATCTAATATCATCCTAATTATTTTCTACTTTCCAAAGAAGTGCTTTCTTAATATCCATTTCAAGGAACAATCTCTTTCAGTAGTCCAAATTGAGAAGGTTCACTGATTTGAATGATAAGTTAATTTTCACAGTGGTGACAGAGTGCTAAATATCAGCTAAATAGAAAAATTGGATGATTCTAAATATGTGACTGGTCAGTTTACTACCCATGGGGGGGTCCTCTTTTTGCCTTTTCCAATTGAAGGTGTAAAATCATTAAATGTATGGTCATTTTTAAATGACACAACCATTCAGTTCCACCCATCCCACATGCATCCAAATGTCTGTCTGAAGGCAATGGTGGGGATGCATGGTCCCGTGACCCATGCACCACCCACCCATGGCCACTTACAGAGAACTGGAGAAATATACGGACTGCTCCATGTAGGGAAAGGCCAAAATGTGCATGGGCTGGAGTGCACTATGTACACACATCCTTGGCCTGTTGAATCCCTCCCCACTCACTCCATGCGAGTCCACAGCCATCCCACACAGCGCACATGGACTCCCCCCCTCCCCAGCTGTGCTTGTTTTAAAATGGCCTCTCTCTCTTTGCTGACTTTGTCGGTGTTCTTGTGTGGAACTAAACAGATTATCTTCCACATTTAGACTAAAAACTGCCTGGCTGCCTGCCCGCCCAAGAGCTCATTTTAGCAATTGGTTGAGCTACTGTGATGTTATAGAACATTCAAAATCATTCCAATTGCTTTGAGGTAAAAACAAAATTCAGAACCATTCCAAACAATGAGAGGGAAGGAAAAACTGAAGGACGCATGGTAGATTGATAGGCAGAGAGAGATATGAATAATTAGTCTTTTATAATTTCACAATAATACTGCTGTTTTAATGTTAGAAATAGGTGTTTTAAAAAAAGTTCTTAGCCAAGAACAGTGAAAGGTTTAGCATATATTTTGTAGGTATAGGTTTGGTTTGTAATTGTTTTTCTGGACTGTTTGTTTTTTTATTTCAATTTCACATACTACTTTAAAATAACTAGCTAATTCTACAACTTGTGTTAAAATAATTCACTGTCTAATGTCAATAGACTCGATTACAAATATATGTGGTACTCATTTGGTAGCACTCTTGTCTCTGGCCAGGAGAGAGTGATGTCAAGACCCACAGCAAGGCATCTGCCTACATCTAATAGCTGTTCTTGTAGAGATTAAATAGTCTCAGTTACTTGACTAAATGAACAATGAATAATCCCACTGTTGGAGCCAATTTTTCTTCCCAGTCTATCAGGGTTTAATGTCCAAGACAGTGGGTGAGCTACGGCTAAGATTGAAATGGCTTCTTAATTTAATTACAAAGAATCTAGTTGCTGGAGTGAAACCGAGGCCACAACCCTGAAAAGGTTTGCACATATGCTTAACTTGTACTGCATATGATTCTTTGAAATTGTGAAGCTCACAGGTTAAAATCCTCACTTCATAGAAGTCATAGAATAAACTCCGATTGGTGTCAGTGGAATCAGGATTGCATCTAATGTCTTCAAAATAATGCATGTGTGAACGTTTTTACAGCAATGAGACAGCAAAGGCCTTAGTGCAGGTTGGTATACGTGCACTGCAAGATTGCCAGAGTAAGGACGCGTGTGTGCGTGCAACCTAAACAGAGCGACAACAGTCCTATTTATTTTGAGTAGATGCAGCCACACGAACTGCAGAAAACATGATTCCCTTGCGGCCCCATGATGGGCAACTGCAGGCCCCACACTGTGGGGACAGCTCAGGGAGCTGGGCAGATGGTCAACCCCCAGGAGACCAGCCCTGTCCTGACCTGCCCCACTTCCCTCCCCCAGCCTAACCATAATCCCACCCTCAACCATGACATGGCAGCACGTAATGGGCAACAGCGCCTACCACTCAAACTCCTGCTGTGGAACTTGCTGTGCGGCAGGGCAGAAGGGATCTCAGCACATGGGCTGCCACATGTTGGGCAGTCTTACCCATATGGGGTAAGGCTGCTAAGTGACGCATCCTCGGTCTTTTTCTGAGGATGTATCATGTAGCAGCCAGCTGCTTACCCCACCACACTGCAGGGGAAACATCTGACGGCAGCCAGCCACATGATGCACTGCATCACATGATCTGGCTGCCCAGAGTAGGTTAATGTTGCCCAAGGCATGGAAGCTTGCCCATGGCAACTCATATAAATCAAATCAAATGTTTATTGTTTATTTGGGCAAAGCCCTTTACAAATTTCCATAGCTCAGCTGGCTTGGTAGAGTACAAACATAAAATATAGACTGGGGGCGCTGTTAGATGATCCCGCTCACAAGCAGGATCATTCAGCGCTGGCATCTCTCCCCCACCTTCCCTGTATGCTGTGTCTGATGTTCAGACACGGCGTACAGTCGTTGGGCGCATGCACACCCTTCTGCGCATGCGCACTTGGCCAGGGATCCCGGAAGTGCAGAATAAAGCCGGCACTTTGGGGATCCGCGTCTGAGGGGCCAGGATCGCCAACCCGCTCAGACGCGGGGTAGGATCTGGCCCTGAAATTTAGATGAGCACAAAGAAAGGCGGCTGATCAAAGGATCAGCTGCCTTTTTTGTCTCGTCTATAAGCGCTCTGGGAGTCCCAGCCAACAAACAGACACAGTACGGGGGGATCCCCCTTTGAGCAAACTAAAATATATAAAATCGAACCATTACTGCGCCGCTCGTCGGGCACTAACCCATAAGCACAGCGCGCAGATTTGTGAATACAATTAAAGTACAAGGTAACATCATATGCCCATCCCCTATTCCTCCAAATCGGGACTATTTCCAGCCATCAGGTATCGGCCCCCCCAGGTTCTCGGGCATCCCAGTCGCTAGAGACAACCTCTCAGCTCTCCATCAAATGGAAAAAGGGGCTACGGATACCTTGAATTGCCAGGCCGAATCTTGCAACTTCCCTGGCTTGTTCTGAATTGATTGGGTTAAGCAGGCACTGCACACCTTTTAGGGCTGGGTCTTGACCTATGCATACCCTCCCTAGATATTTATGTCTGGGGCCCACTAGGGCAGGGCACTGGAAAAACATATGCTCCAGGGTGTCAACCTCCCCCCTGGGGCATAAAGGGCATAGCCGTGAGGCCCAAGGCATCTTCTTTTAGCGACCTTCCAGCACCGCGGAGGCTAGCATGTTAATTCTCATTTTGAGGAAAACCAAACGCTCCCTGGCATTCTCCCCAACAAAAAGATAGTATAGACCAGAGGATAAGAGGTTATAAGGTACATAATCTGGTGCCACCTTCTGGGCGGCCATCAGTACCCCCTCCAATTGCAGTGTCTGATCATATATCCACCTTTTTGTCAGGCTTCTTACCGCCGCCAAGCCTACATGGGCCAGGCTCTCGGGGGGAAAACCCTAAGTGGCAAACTTCCCACTCTATTTCCCTTAACCATGCATCACCCTACCCTCTCTCCAGGGTTAAAGTTAATAGGGAATCCTCACAAGGGGGGAATAGGGCCACCTTGGCCCAGAAGCTGACCACCGCCTGGAGGGCGTGTGCTCTGAGAGGCAGGACACGCGTCTCTGTGCGTAAGATTACCTGCGGAGTACCTCTTGGCCCTCCCGTAATCGACCGAAGGAATCCATTTTGAATGGGTTCTAGGAGCGATAGGAAGGAAAGGCTCCATATGGGCATTGAATATAACAGTTGGCCAATGACCTTTGCTCTAAATAAACGCAGTGCCGGTAATACCAATTTCCCCCCTTTCCCAAAAAAGAATTTCACTATTGCCATAGAAGTTTTCTTGGCAAGTGCTTGAGCAGCTGCAAAGTGAACTCTCCAGCCCCCATTGGAGGCAAAAAACACCCCCTGATATTTAAAGCTCTGGACCTGCTCTATAACATTTGTGCCTATTACCCAGCGGTGGAGTTTCTGGGCCCCTCTGAACCCTTCAACCAGAACCTTGGTCTTAAGGTAATTGATGGATAAAAATTCAGTCTGGCAGTAGTCCCCAAAGGTTTGCATAGCATGTCTCAGGACGATGCTAGTTTGCGAGATCAGCACCGTGTTGTCAGCATATAATAACAAAGGGATCCTACAATCTCCTATTCTCGGGGCATGCGTGTCAACCCATTTAAAGGTGTGCACTGAGTCATTCAAGTAGACATTGAAGAGTGCTGGTGCCAAAAGGCAACCTTGACTCACCCCTGCTCGTACCTGGACCTCTTGTGTTAGAGCCCCGTTCCTATTATAGCCCACCCGTAACGAGTTCCTCTCATGTAGTTTGATCATCAGAAACAGAAGTCTGAGATCTATAGAGAGAGATCTTAATTTCACCCAGAGGTGTTCCCTGCAGATCTAGTCGAAGGCTTTCTCAAGTTCTATGAAACATAAATATAGTTTCTTGTGCGGGGCAGCGTATTTGGATATTAAAGCGGATAAAATGAAAACATGGTTCGTAGTGGCCAGCCCTTCCTGGAAGCCTGCCTGTTAGGTTTGATATGATGGTTCAAATTCAGTCAATCTTGTAGTCTTTTCAGAAGTAGCTTAGAATATAATTTGGCTACAATACTGAGAAGACTGATTGGACGGTAGTTTCCTGGCTGATTTGGGTTCCCCTTTTTTAGATGGGAACTACTGTACTGGAAAGCCAAGAAGACGGAAGAAGCCCAGTATCGTTGACATATGTAAAAAGGGGTGCCAAAATCTCAGCCCACCTCCAGGGTTGCTCTTCAAAATCTCTGGGGAAAGAAAATCTGGACCGGGCGCGTTTCCCACTTTCAGGCCGGCTATAAGCTCTGTTACCTCCTCTGGTGAAACCGGAGGCCACCCTGATAACCCCTTTATGGAGCTAGTATCGGGTGCAGCTATTTCTGTCTTAGAGCTAGAAAATAGTGGCTCATAAAATTTTTGCCAAACTGGCGGATGCAAACTGGTCTTCCCGGCACTGCTACCCCTTGACTGGGCTGAATGTATAATAGACCAAAATTTTTGGGGATCCCTCGAATTTGCCACTGTAGCAAGCAGAGCCCAATGCTTTTTTTGATGGTTACTTAGCTTTAATGCCAGTAGCTTGTGGTACTCTCTACGGGTAGCGGTCAATTTAGCTCTAATAGCATAGCAGGGATTTGATTTAAGCTCTCTAGCCAGGCGGCGGAGAGAAGTTCGCACTCCGCGGCATTCATAATCAAACCAGCTGGGGAGGAGACCTGATGGACTGGGCGGTGCCCCAAAAAGCAAGACCCCTGCTTGTGATTAAAGGGGTCAACCTAGCCAGTAAAAGCTCATACCATGCTATGGTATCTGGGCCCTGATCAAATATCTTATCTGCTGGCATAAACCCAGCAGGAGACTCCAAAAACGCTGCCAGAGCCCTGGCCCGTTCTTCTGTCCATTTGGCTCGCACCAGGGGGAGATCTGCATCCGCATGGGTAGAGGCGGTGCCCGGACTTGAATCTGTCAAAGGAATGTCAAGGGTCTAAGTTAGGGGTAGATGATTAGATACATGTAGGGGAACCACCTCAATTCTAATGACTGAGAAAAACAGGTACTGGGGAGAATCATAAAGAGGTCCAGGACGCTAGAGCCCTGGGGGGAGTGATAAGTAAAATTTCCTGCCAGGTCTCCACTTGCCCGCTCATTTATAATAATAAGGTCCAGATCTGTCAACAGTTTTTCCATAACGCCCTTCCTAGGACCAACCACTTGGTCTAGAGAGTGTCGGCACGGGATATACAGTGGATCTGTCATATCCGCCAACCCCGAAGTGACAGACAATAAGGCGGGGTTACCCAGTCTAGCATTAAAGTCCCCACCACAAATCAATAGGGGAGCTGGAAATCTGTCCATGGCAACGAGCACTAGTTCCGTAATATGATCCCAAATCTCTGGATTGTAATAGGGAGAGTATGGGGGGGGGGGATGTAAACATTTGCTACCAACAATTCATACCCTCCATAGCACTTACAATAGAGAAGTAAAAAACAAGCTTTAATAAAACTAAGGCATTCAACAGAGACTGCCAATGCTGAAGAAATAAACAGAGCAAGGCCACCGCTGGGTCTGCCCTGGGAACAAGGGGCTACTACATCCAGCCAGTATGTTTGAAAGCCTCTCCAAGTCCCGGAGAATGGTGGCTCCATCATCCATGTTTCTTGGAGAAGCACAATATCCTGTCTCTACAGAAACTGGTGGAAATCGGGGTCGGGCTGGTGAGCTCTCCAGCCCGAGATGTTCCAGGTAGACAGGGCGCAAGGCAATACAGGCCTCCCCTCCAGTCATTGTTTGTCAGCGGAGGGCGGTTTAAATCTTTGTCTCAGAACTCTGCCCACTGAAGTAAGGGCAGTAGCACTAGGCACTTTCTTTGAATCAGAAGATAAGCCTACAGGGAAGCCCGGGAGAGATGGACCTGCTATCACTGGGGGCCCCGGGTGAAGTGGGCCCACCTGTGAAACCTCTTGGGCTAAGCTGCACAATCCTCTTTGTGGGTCCAAACCTGATCGCTGACCATCCTGGGAAGACCCCTGGGAGAAATGGGATACCTGTGGAAAAAAACCCTGGGAATTTGGGGAGTCATCTGCCGTAAATGGACAGTCATCTCCCAAAGAAGCCCCCATTCCCACATTGGACCCCTGGGCAGGAAGCCAGGTGTAAGAATGGATAGAAGATAACCTACCCACCACTGATACAGAGGCAAAATGTGGCTTACATATGGGTCTGGGGGGATCCTCCACCCATAATAGTTTAAGCGGCCCTGATTTTAACTCTCCCAGTTGAACATGTAACACCTCCAATCGTTGTAAAAATCAGGCCTGCGAGGGCAATAGAGAGACATGGTCTGGGGTTGACTCTGTCTCCTTGATAAGGGGAGCATCCCTGTCCTCACCCCTTCTGGATGTCCGGTCCACAGGGCCAGATATGCTATGTGTACTTTGTCTTGCCACTACCCCATCCAGTTTGGGAGCAGGAAGATCAAATGTTTTCTGACGTCTCGGCGGGGGGCGATTGGGTCCCACCATGGGGACCCTATCTCTGAGCCTCTCTTGTGGTAGGGGTGGAGTTAAAGATGGATTGGTAGCCTGTCCCTCCCCTGGTTCTTGGGCCCTGGTCGGCAGCTCCTGGAGGCGCCCCCTAGCCTGACCGGGGGAGGCCTGGAAAACTCAACTTATAAAGACCGCCCAGTCCTCAAATCTAGATTTATGGGCTAAAATAAGTGAAGGTAACCTAGGGGTGATAAAGGTAACCAGAATCACCTGTCTATCTGTTGAATTTAACATAGAATCGACAGCAATAATATCTCTCCTAGTTATCACTCCTTCCTAAAACACAGCCTTAGGTGTTCGACCATGTCCATAGGCATACCCCAGAATGGGGCTTGGCGGCCATGAAATGGGTCAATAGAAAAAATAAGCAAGGCTGGCAACAACCCAAAAGGCTCCGCTGAATCTGAGAAAACCATTGGGGGGGGAGCTGTGGCAGCCCAACCGGGCTGCATTGGTAGTAAATTTGAGATAGGTCCAGGCGGGGGCACACCCACGGGGCCCTTGGAAGGCACCACTGGCAGCCTCTGTTGGCTTGCAGTGGTTCCGCCAGTTCCTATCTGACTGGACCCCTGCAGTAGCCCCATCATTGTGTCCATTCTTACTTGTAAATCTGACATTTTAACAAACATAAATTGGAGGGTCTCTGCCGTGAGGAGAACATGATACGTCAGGAAAATGGCCAACCTTTCCCCCTCGGGGAGTTGGACCCCCTTTGAATCAAGTTTGGGGGGACCAACTGGTGCTACGGGCTCCTTCATTGATAAATTGCCCCTCTGGTGAACCTCTACAGGGGCTGTTATTGAGTCTGAAAGCATCTCAAGAGGTTGAAAAAAGTTTCTTGTTGTAATGGGGGGGCAGATGTATTTGCCCTGCCTCCTGGCCTTGCTGATGTTAAAAAGTTTTCCAGCCTCTGCTGTTTGAGAGACTTTGAGGGTGAAGCCATATTAGCAGGGAATTCTAACCTGCTTCTCATAACTGGCATACACAAACTAAGCAAGAGATGAAGAAACAAATAATTCGACTCAGCTCTCATGCCCACCCTGGCAGCTCGCCTAAGGCTGCGCGCACAAGGGCACGCCCTTGCGCGCGCAACCCTTAGGCGCATCGCCCTCCGGTGCCACTGCAAGGTACTGGGCTTGCTTTTGTAATCCGCTGGGCAGGGATGCGGGCTGCTCCGTCCGCGGTCCAGGTGAGTCCAATGAGGCTTTCCTAGCCCCCTCCACTCCAACTCTGGAGGCTTGGACAATCCACAGCAGGGCTCCGATACCGGTGTAGCGGGAGTGCCCCAGGTCTTTACTTACTCCCAGTCACCGGCCTCACTGTTGCACGACAACGCAAAAACCCCTTGCTTCACACTCGCTGTCACAAGGCGCTGGGCTTGCTTTTGTAATCCGCCAGGCGGGGATGCGGGTTGCTCCATCCATGGTCCAGTTGAGCCCAATGAGAGTCTCCTAGCCCCCTCCACTCCAACTCTGGAGGCTTGGCCAATCCACAGCAGGGCTCCGATACTGGCATAGCAGGAGTGCCCCAGGTCTTTATTTACTCCCAGTCACCAGCCTCACTGTTGCACGACCCTGCAAAAACCCCTTGCTTCACACTCCACAACTCATATAGCTACAGCCAGTGTCCCTACATTCAGAAAATTTTAATGGGGTTGATTTTCAGAGAGTAGATGCTCAGCATTTGCAGAAAGTCAAGCTTCTGTAAGTTGTCTAAGGTTGGACAACCAAAATTCAGGGCCAAGAGCTTGCATATTTCCACCGCCAACAGTTGGTCCAATAAAAAATATTATTCCTACGTTTGATCGTTTTATATATGTCTACTGGCTACACTACATGCCTGAGAAAGTACCCTCTGTGGCCTGAAAACTTACTTATTTCCACCAACAACAATGCAATAAATGTTAATGCAATAAACAATATCATTTGAACCACTTTGACTCAAAGAAAAACTAGACAGAAAAGAGAAACTCCAGAAATCATGCCTCAGAATATAGCAGAAATATAAATCACTGTTACAAAACTTAAAGTAATAGGGAAATATTGGCCATTCAGATTATTATAATAGAAACTAGTCCATGTCGCTGCTCCAGTGTCAGATTAAAGAAATATCCATCCCATTGTCTTCATTTATGTGATGATTGACATCAGCAGTAGAAAAATAGCTGGGAAAAATGTCACGGTTTGAAATTGAGTACATTGCAAAGATTCCCAAACTGTGGGTCATGAATCGTAATGGATTCAAATGGGGTCATGATTCCAATTGATACTGGATATATTTTGCATGGCTTTTTTTGTTGGTTGGGGTAGCAGGATAATATTTAAGTTTCACACAGGCAAAATGCTGGGAACCATTGATTTAATAGGACTAGTGATCATGGATTTTTTAAATGAAATTGACATGATGAATGTTGATAATTTGAAGAATTTGGGAGTTCTCATTGATTATGCAAATTATTATTATTATTATTATTAACAATCATTGATATAGCGCCAGCAGTGTACCTGGCACTTTACAAAGTAATAAAATAGACAGGGTCCCTGCCCCTAGGGCTTACAATCTGAGCGACAGGAGCTGGGAGGAGCGAAGTGCACGGGCTGGAGTATGGAGGGCGATAAGTGCAGAGAGGTAGGGGGGAGCAAGGTTGTGAAGAGACAACACTGTCCAGACTGCATTATAGACTCTCCAAAGGCTCTGGAAAGTTTTAACACATAAGATATTACTATTGTAGATGTGGGAAGAGAGTTGAACAAAAATGTGGAGCTACCAGCTCGCATGAAGGATCAGCTTTTTCCCAGTCCCTCTCTTGTGATTTTTTGAGAGAAGAACCCAGATTGGAAAAAAAAATACTGAGGATAATTGAACAGGCCTCCTGAGTTTCTGTATTGGGGAGAAGAGGAAAAGCTAACAGCCAGGTGGAGAATGAAGAGAGCAGAGCAGTGTGGAGAGAAAAGCACATGGCAGCAGAACAGGCATGAGAAATAAAAAAGCAGGAGGTGGATTCCACCCCATTGAACTTTCAGTGCATGCCAGGTATTGAACCACTGGAAATACCTCTGCTTGGGTACAGAAGGGTTTTTCTGTGTCTCCTGAATGGTATCCCAGTTAGCATCTGATGGATATGTGGTTCACTGGATTACTGTTTACCAAATTACCATTTCACTTTAGTGGTTAGCCTCCATGGTAACCAGTTAGTTAACAAACAACAGTCAAACTAACTGGAATACCATAGTAACCTCAGATGCTGATGATACTCAAGTGTATATCTCTTTCCCATGAGTCCTGCCATCCTTGCCTCTAGACCATAAATGGAAAACCCCAGTGATTGCTGCTTCTATCAGAAGCAGGGCATTCACCAAGATTTGCAGGACACAGAAATTTACTGACTTTCCTAATATTTTCCAATATTTTTCACATCTTGTATGGTGCTGCAGCAGGCTGGTCCCAAGCCCCATGTGTGCCCCATACGCACCTTTGGAGGTTGTGGAGATGAAAATTTGCCAGCTAAGCACCGTGGAAGTGATGGAAATTGCCAAAAGTGCTGTAAAACTGTTGTAAAACAGTCATAAAATTCCCAGAAAGTGACAAAAGTGCTGGAATAAATGGCAGAAGTGCAGAATCACCAGAAATTGATCAAGTACTAATGGACACTTCAAAACACTCCTAAAGGCGAGAGGGTAAGTGGTTAAATCACAGGTAGCGCTCAACTCAGGCCAAAGCCAAGCAATTGCGGCATAGACTGTTTTTGAAGGACTAGGCTATGGGTGTGGCGGTGGTAAAAAAAAAAGAAGCTTTCTTTGCTGCAGCCATAGCATCTGCAAAGTGCTGTCCAACCAAGATTTTCCAGATGGTGAATAGCTTATTAAATTCTGGCTGTCTCCACCTGGAGTTAGAGGCATTGGCTGCCCACGGTGATGAATTTGCCATCTACTTTGCAGACAAAGTCGCTTGTATTTCGCTCAACTTTGGTGCTGCTAGTTTGAGTACAGAGTCAGAGTTTGGGGTTGAGGAATCCCAGTCTTGTCCAGTTTAGTTGGAGCACCTTCAGATAATCTTGCCCACCAATGCAGAGGATGTGTTCGGAAGGGTGCCGGTGACCAGTTGTGAATTAGATCCATGCCCATCCTGACTGGTGAAAGTCAGCCGGGAGACATTGGGGGGATTACTGGCTGAGGTTGTCAATGCCTCCTTTAGGGAGGTCAGGTTGACTTCAGACGTCCACTCTCTGCTCAAGAAATCATCTCTTGATGTTAACTCCCCTGCTAGCTATTGCTCTGTTCCAACCTCTCCTTTGTAGGGAAGGTTATTGAACAGGTGGTCACCTAGCAGCTCTGGCAACATCTCAATGCTATCGGCTTCCTGGACCCATGTCAGTTGTGGCATGGCACTGAGACTGCGACTGCGTTTGAGGCCTTCGTTGGCAATCTCTGCTTGGAAAATCAGAAGGGGATTGTACCCTTTTGATTCTGTTAAATCTTTCAGCGGCCTTTGATACAATTGACCATGGGGTGTTGTTGACAAATCTGCAGGACTTGGCTGGGGTGTGCAGGACCATTCTTGAACAGTTCCGCTCATTTCTGGCTGGGAGAACCCAGAGGGTGGTGATGAGTGGTAGCTCGCCATCCCCTTGGGAACTCCCTTTTGGGGTCCCATAGGGTTTCATCTTGTCTCCACTCCTGTGTGATGTGCATCTGAGGCCCCTGGGTGAGATTGTTTAAATATTTGGAGTAAGGTGACATCAATATGCAGATAACACCTCTCTCTCTCTCTCTCTCTCTCTCTCTCTCTCTCCTTCATCTGACCCAGGTTCTGCAGTCTCAGTGCTTACCCAGTGCCTGGCTGCAGTTGAGGATAAGGGCAATCTGATTGAAGCTGAATTCAGACAACACCGAGGTGATGATGCTTGGCTGATCATATGACCTGGGGGAGGTCATTTACAGAGTCTGGCATCACTTGGTCACTCAGGTTTTGCCACCATCATCCATGCCTTTGTAACCTCGAGGCTAGATTACTGCAATGAGTTCTAGTTGGGAATGTCCTTGAAGACAGTTCAGGAGCTGCAGTTCGTCTAGAGAATGTGACAGCCCACCTGTCATGCCGCACCACGGCTCACCTAGGCGGAGCCGCGGGCAGCGGATCGGTAGGCAGCAGAGCGGGACTGACATGGGCAGACCCCGGCTGCAGGCAAGAACAATGGGGTGGGCCTAGCCCCGCCTCTGCAACAACTTGCCACAGGCTCCTCCAACCCACCTTTGCCTGAACGGAGCGGGGACCAGCCGGGGCAGCCGCCAGCATCAGCGACTCCTCCAACTGAGGCCGTTTTCAGACGAGCGCGGCGGCGCCCGCGCTTGTTTTAAAAAAAGCCGGCAGCCTGTTCCATACGAGACGCTGCCGCCGAATACGCGCATGCGCGGCCGACGCGCATCCATTTCCGGCCGCGTATGACCAGCCTCGATCGCCGACCCGGTCAGTTCGCGCCCGGAAATGGATGCGCGTCGGCCGCGCATGCGCGTATTCGGCGGCAGCGTCTCGTATGGAACAGGCTGCCGGCTTTTTTGAAAACAAGCGCGGGCGCCGCCGCGCTCGTCTGAAAACGGCCT
>QEPC01014755.1:128369-194058 GCA_003113815.1 Sphenodon punctatus | reverse complement strand
AGGAGTCCTGGTTTTCCAGCCACCCCCTGTTCTAACCCACTAGCCCCCCTCCCTTCCCAGAGAAGAACCCAGGAGTCCTGGCTCCCAACCCACCTCTAACCCACTAGCCCTCACTTTCCTCCCAGAGAACCCAGGGGTGTGTCAGTTGGGTCCTCGAGGCTGAGGCCTGACACCGGCACATCTAAAGGATGGCCAGGCTGCCCGGTCCATGATTCAGCATGGTAGGTGGAGAGGCCCATCACATCTGAAATTACGCAATGTTTGATTCAAATCTTGATTCCTGGATGAGTTCCTACCTCCATAAGGATGAGGGTAAAGGATCACACAGGTTAGGTGTAGTGTTTGCCCAACAGAACTCCATCCTTGGTGTGTGGCTCAAAGGAGGAGTATTTTGTTGCCTAAAACTGGAGTCCCAACCCCCACAAAAAGTTCACAAAATTAAGTGAGTGTTGGTAAAGTATATTTTTTCCACTTAAAAGGACAGTTGTAAAATCAATGGCCCAGTATGAAATATGTAATAGTCTTGTGTAACTTCACTCTTTACACAATAAGGTAATCTGAGGAAAGGAAACCACATGGGCACAATTGGAGGAAAAGAATAGTGTTTACAAAATATACAGAGGCTTCTTGCACATTGCTGATGTGGTTGGTTTGTGGAGTCTTGCACTTCTAAATCGAAACACAGTGAGCTCCATTAGAGTGGATAGAAACCAGCCCTACAGACCAGTGACTCTCAACCTATGGGATGGGGCAACCCCAGTTACCCCAAGGAGCAATAAAATTGTTAGCCCAAGGAGCAATTTTCATTTGTTGCCTCACTGAGGCAACTGGGATCAAGAGGGCTGGACCCTAAGAAGACACTATACACCGGATTTACAGACAAACAGCAACGTTTTATTACAATGTACATCAGTGTTAGTCTTAACAGAAACAAAACAACAATATAATTCCCATGTACCCTAGAACCCCAAGTTCATTCTCATCTCAGTGAGGTGGGGCACAAAACTGCTTGCAGACGTTCTAGCAGGAAGGCCAGTTCTAGTTTGTCCTTCTGGGGAAAGAGCTGATGTTCCAGTAGCAGATGGAGAGCTCTTTCTTCCCATCTTCCCTCCAGGCTTGTGTTTACTTTGTACATCCTTGATTCCTTTGTTTTCCAGCGTACGCAACTACTTACTAGCATGTGTTTACAAATTTATTAGCATTCATCAACAACTTACCTCTCTAACATGACCTACATGCTGTTTTACAGCTATGCTTTTGTGAACATGATCAGCCTGCTTGGTTATCATGGCCTCCACTTATGTCAAGTGTGCAGTTATTTTCCAGCTAGTCCCCCCTTTTTTTCCTCTTCTGGGTGTCCAGACTCCCAACACCCCCATGTCATGAAGCAAGTGTTAGCACTTTAAAAAAATGTTATGCTCCTTGTCCTACTTATAGCACCAGAGTTACTAGGGCTAAGCTTGGGGAATTAGGCTGCCTGTAGAATGACAGATCGAGTTTATGATCACACTGCTGGTTTTCAGGGCCCTGGACGTTTAGGCCATGGCTATCTTTGAGACCGTCTTCTGGGGTCTCACACTAATTTGTATCTGTATTCAGGAACCACCTGCTGTTTGGGGGTTCCGACATCATCTCTTAAGTTGGCGCGTAATCAGGATTTTTCTGTGGTTGGCCGCTTAGTGTGGAATTTTCTCCCCTAGATATTAATCTCAGTTCCTCCCTCCTTACCTTTAAAAAGCACCTGAAAACGTATTTGTTTTCTAGGTGCTTTTAGGATGCACTACTGGTCCCCTTGATGTATTTTGTCCCCCCTTCTTCACTTGCCAAATCTTACAGTTTTTAATATTCTTTTAATTACTTGTTTTAAATTGTTTATATTGTGTTTTTATGTAAAATGTGAAGCTCTACAAGTGCCATGCAGGCAGGAGGGCACTATACAAATATGATTGATGACGACGACAACGACAATGACAACGACAACGATGGATGGATGGATGGATGATGAAGAAGAAGTATGTGGGTGTCTCTACACAACACTTGCCAATGTTCCAGCTGCCTAACACGGGGGACAAGTATTACGTTTGTTTACAGAAACCTTGGAACAATTCACAAGGTGAACATGGTTTTGTGGAGGTTTGTTCCCCAGAGCTTTGCCTTGCAGCAAAGAGCTTTGTGTTTGTCAATTTCCCATGCGGAGAATCTTGTCTTGCAGTGGGGTTTTTACCTTTTCAATTTCACTTCATGAGAACTTTATCTTGAAATGGGCAGCATTGCGTTGTCATTTTCACCAACAGGGCTTTGGGGCTGCATCCAATGGATTTTGCCTGCTAGTTGGAGTCTGTACATTGGCAGTATGAAGATGTTCATGATATTGGATGGGATGATATGGGATGATATCGTAGTAGGTAGTAGTAAATACCACAGGACTGATTTCCCCTATGGTTAACATAATGTATAGAGCCAGCTGTGACTGACTGCAAGTGGTCCAATACCTGAGGTGAGACAGGTTCACTGTAGCAGCTGCCCAAGGTGCTGAACAGAAAGCCCTAGGGAAGGACGATAGGCTGTTGAGGAAGCAAATTTTCCCATAGCAATAGATAACAAGGCCATAAGCCAGCTTGGAGCCATGCTGTCTGGAAGTGAGAGTAGACACTTTCCTCAGATGCTCCCCCAGTGGATGTGAGAAGGAACACAGTTACCAAACCGCTAGGTACACTCTGAGCCAAGAGGAATTTACAAAATGGTGAGGTTTAGAGAGGTAACTCCGTGGTTCTGACTTCCGAGTCCTCAGTAACTAACATAATAAAGGGGGAAGAGAAATGGGTGGCAAGGAGGAGAGGGAGAAATGGGTGAGGGGACACAGACAAGAGGAGTGCAATTTTTAAAAAAATGTTGAGAACCAATACATTAGGTTAGATATACACAATTACTAGAAAGGGAAATATGAACACTGACAGGATATCCTGGGTGTCTGATAGCGCTCTCATAGAACACACAAAGAAGCAAATAGAAGAATGGAATGATATAGAGAAATATTGATCTCTCAGCTGACTACACCAGAAAATAGATGACAAACTTTAAAAAAATACAATGGCAAGCCTAAGGCAACAAAGCAGACTATTTATTAAGTGGAAGCTATACAGCAATCTGGCCATGGAAAGGATTTGGAGGTTATTGTACAAAAATCCACCAAAACATCAGCCCATGTACATGGTGGCAGTTTAAAAGACAAACTGGATACTGAGAGGGATCAACATTAGACAGAAGAGCAATCAAAAGAAGAAATATTGATATTGTAACACAGACTGGTTTGAGACATAAATTAATGTACTCTTTCATAAAATGGATATTGTAGCAACAAAGAGTGGGGAGTTGTAAGAGATCTCAAGAATGATCTAGTCTAACCTTCTGCCTGGGGCAAAAATCAGGATTAGAGATGCAATAGACATTTTTTAAAAACTTGCACATTTTTCCAAGTTTCCAAGTACCAAGACCTAGTGTTCGGTCTCCACTCAGAACTGTTACGAAGGACTCAGTAATGGAAACTCGGAAAATATACAAACTCAGAATCATAGGACTAATTTGGGTATGCCCCTCTTGTCCCATGCCCCTATGCATGCCCTGTGGTGTGCCCCACAGCACATGGTGCCTGCCAGCAGGTAGATCCACGTGAAAATAAACCATATGCAAGCCCACCCCACCCAAACCACATCCCAGCATTGCAATTATGCCCCCCATGTCACTCTGCAAGCTCTATGGTGGCACCATGTGCTTCCAGCAGGCATATCCACAAGCCTCCCTGAAAACACAAAAAATAATAACCAGCAAATATGCCTCCCTTGCTCCATGCCCCTATGCAAGGCAAGCACCCCCACCCCAACATAATTAACCGACAGGTATACCTCCCATGTCCCAGCTGGACACATCTCGGATGTAATGTAACCACACACACCCCACATTACATAAACCCACAGCATTGCCCTGCACCCAAGCACCCACTTTGAAATATAAAAAGCAGAGTGTAGTAAACCCCAGCATTACCCCTATGTCCAAGCATCCTCCAACCCCATTTAAAATATTGTGCACGAAAATGAGGAGTCCAAGACTCCAACTGCAAAAGCCGAAATATTCATGCAGCAGTGTGGTACACAACCAGGCTGAGATCACCAAAGAGAGTGAATAATGCCCAAATACCCACTTTTATTTTGCCCCCAGTGGCAGCCAATCATAAACTGTCCTGTGCTTGTCTGTCCCTCCCCTGACCACTCCCATTACCCCTGTGTCTACCAAATAAAGCAGTACTTTTTGTTTCTCAGCTCAGAGAATGTAAGGTCAGGGGTGGGTCACTCAGGTCATGTCAAGGGTCCTGAAATCTCCCGACGCCTGGTCAAATGTACAGCTGCACAGAGAAACACTTAATCGAGTGAGATCGAACACAACAAGTAGTGGATGTATTCTTTGGAACCTTGGAGGTAACAAATCGAGTGCCATGATCCTTGGAAACCTCTGAATAAATTCGAAGACCAAGTTGCAGCACTAATCAGGATATCATATTCAAGAGGTGGGGAATGCCTAGCCCACAGGATGATTTTCTTCAGCCTGCTACCCTTCGACCAGATCTAATGGTGTACAGCCCATCGCCCATCTGTCTGTGGACTGGGTGGACCTTGCTGTGTGCCACACATAACACCGGCAGGGACAGGTATGGCCAGGGTTCCCATGCACCGAGCGGCAGTGGAGGAAGGAGACAGTGGTGGTGACTGGGTCCATGCAGCCAGGAGCTGGGCTCGCAGAGTGAGGACGAGGTGGTGGGGGCACCCAGCTTGGCTCACTTGGCTGGGTAGCAGAGAGCATGCAGCTGTGTCCAAGCCACCGGGAGCCCTGATTGAGCTTACCCCCATCAACTGCAAGGGGAGGGGAGTAGCCCTAGTGAGGCCACATGCAGCAGCACCTGCACCTGCTCTCGGAATCCCTGGGCAGTGGAGTGGAATTAGACTTGGAGCGGGTGAGTCGTGGGTCTCCCTGGGGCTCAGAGTGCCCTAACTAACCTGCCTCCCCGCTCGTTGCAGCCAGAGATGTGACAGAAGTGCCTGAGCTCCCCTGAGGAGCTGTTTGGAAGGGAAAAGTCAGAGCAGGATTAGGAGGAGGGGAAAAAAAGTTTTGTCCATCTTTCAGAAAGGGGCATTTTTATGGGTATGGAGTAGGGGACAGTGACAGCCTTTCCCAAAACAAGAACCCCCCCCCCCAATCCCATTTTTACTGTAGAGAGCAGGGGTGGGGAAACTTGTTAATTGATTTTAATTGATTTTAGCACTCATTAATTGATTTTAATTGAGTCTAATTTATTTTTAAATGATTTTCAATTAATGTAATAATTAGTTGTAATTAATTCTAATTGATTTAGAATTGTTTTTGGATGTGCAGCCCCCCAGCATGTTCGGGGACCGGCAATGCACCCCCCGGGCCTGACAAGGTCCCCCCCCCTGTCTTATACCTAAAGAGACCCTCACAGATGCCTGCCCAGGTTCTTACTGGTCCAATAAAATATGTCATTCAAACTACTTTGCCTCTGTCTCTGTCAGTTGGGACCAACACAGAACCATACTCTCTCTAGACAGCTAATTACTGAAAAACTTCAAGAAAGGGATCCCACAGCTTCTTTAGATTTCTCATTCCACTGTTGAACTGTTCCAAAAGTTAGACATTTTAACTGAATAATTTAACCTAAACCTGTCTTCCTGTAATTTAAACCCATTGTTCCATGTCCTTTAATTGATGGCAATGGAGAACAAGTATTCTCCATATTTTCTGGCATCCTTTTAGATATTTGAAAACTGTCAACATGTTCCCCTTCCCTTAATCTTCTTTACCCTAGGTTACATATGGCCTCTTATGCAGGTGCCGCCGCTGCTCATCTCGTTGATCTGCAGGGAAAAAGAAAAAAGACCTTGTAAGCATGTTGGGGGTGGGGGGAATCACAAAAGCCAGTTGGGAGAGCTGGCTTGTCCAATCCCCCACCCGGAAATAAGCAGGGCTTTAAAGACCCGCACCCAGCGGTTTGTGCCGCAGGCCGCGAGCCAAAGCAACTCAGCCAAAGGGTTCAGCGCTTTGGGGCTGCAGGGGGTGGCAGGAGGTGGGGACATTGTCCTTTTTTATGGGATTATTTTTTGGCCAGGGATAGGGAGGAGAGGTGGGGGGTGTAGGAAGGGTGGTTAGAGGGTGGGGGTAGGGGAGGGTTTCCAGGAACTGACCGTGGTGGCAGCTGGGGGAGTGCCGGGGTGGAGGGGTTTCTGGGGGGGAGGGAGGAGCCTTCACCCAGTTAGAGAGGGAGATGGGCGGGGGGATATGGCCCCTACTGGCCCCTGGTGTCAGAAGGATGGCCGGGGGGGTGGAAGGGTGGTTGTGGGGGGGTGGGATGGGAGACGGCCATGGGGCGAGCAGCTGGGTTTTGGGGGCCAGGGTGGGGTGGATGGTGGGGAGGAGGCTGCTATAGGGGTGGTTCTGGGGCATGGACGGTATGGTCCATGGGGGCGGATGGCTTGTGCCCCTAGGGGACCAAGGTGCCTGAAGGGGGTGCGGGTTGTCATACCCCCAGGTCCAAGGTCCACTTGTGGGGGGTTGATGTTGTTGAACGCGAGGTCCATGGTCAACAAGGCCCTGATTATCCAGAAATTAATCTTGGATGGGGCCGTGGACCTCATGTGTTACGGAGACCTGGCTAGACGAGTTGGCTGGTCCAACTTTGGCGGATCTCGTTCCGGCCGGGTATTCCGTGCAGCATCAGCCCCACACGGATGGCCGGGGAGGGGGTGTAGCAATTGTTTGTAGAGAGGACTGGCCTGTTAGGAGGTATCCAGTTCAGGAGATTGTGGGTATAGAGGCCGTTCACGTGGTGTTCGATTTGGCTGGGGGAAAGCTAGGGGTGCTGCTGGTATACCGGGCCCCTTCCTGTCCGGCAGCATCTCTTACCACTCTAGCAGAGCTGGCCTCGGAGGTGGTGTTGGGCTCCACTAGGACCTTGGTCCTGGGGGACTTCAACATCCATGCCGATGCTGGCCTTGTCAGGGCAGAGCAAGAATTCATGTCTGCCATGGCAACCATGGATTTGTCCCAGGAAGTTATCTACCCGACCCCATGGGGGGGGGGGCATACCCTCGACCTGATCTTCGGCTCTGGCCTTGAGGCATGGGGTCCGGTTGTGGGGGAGGTTACAGCAGTGCCCTTGCCATGGATGGACCATTATCTCCTTCAGGCCAGTCTCCCCACGCACTCCCCCCCAGAAGGGGAAAGGACCAGTTAGGATGGTCCGCCCTCAGAGGCTGATGGAACCCCAGCAGTTCCAAGAGGTCCTGAGGGAGTTAACCTTGGACTTGGATGGTCACTCTGTGGATGAGCTAGTCCAGCACTGGAACAGCTTGCTGGAGGAGGCCATGGACAGGGTGGCTCCAAGACGCCCTCTGCCTCAGTCTTGTCACCTCAGGGCCCCTTTGTTTACTGAGGGGCTGCAGTGTATGAAGCGTGTAGGCAGGAGGCTAGAGCAACGCTGGAATCGGACTCGATCTGACTCCGACCATCTTCTCCATAGGGCCCATTTGTGGTCCTATGTTGAGGCTGTGAGGGTAGCAAGGAAGGAGTTCCTTACTATCCTCAGAGCATCTGCGAAGTCACGCCCGGCGGAGCTATTTTGGGTGGTGCGGGGGTTGGTTAGTCCGGCCACGCTCCACCTGGACAGGGACTTCTCCCAGGCCCACTATGAGGAGTTTGTCATCTACTTCGTGGACAAGGTTGCTTGGATTCAGACCGAGTTTGACGTGGGATTAGGGGCAGTAGGTAGAGAGCGTGAGGTGCTGGAGGCCCCGTCTGGTCCATCTTTGTGGGGGGAGTTTCAGGAAGTGATGCCAGCCGGTGCGACGGATGTCTTGGGGTCTGTGAGGGTTACTTGTTGCAAACTTGATCCATGCTCATCCTGGTTGGTGAAAGCCTCCAGGGAGATGTTGGGGATGGTGCTGGCGAGGGTTGTTAACGCATCCTTGCAGCAGGGGAGGTTATCGCCCAGTCTCAAGGAGGCTGTGGTGCGCCCCCTGCTGAAGAAACCATCTTTAGATGTGGATGCCCTCACCAGCTACTGACCTTTTTAGGAAGGTTATTGAATGGGCGGTGGCAATCCAGCTTCAGGCGCATCTAGATAGCATCGGTTTCCTGGACCCATTTCAATCTGGGTTCCACCCTGGCTATGGCACTGAGACAGCATTGGTGGCCTTGGTTGATGAACTCCGCCGGGAGATGGATGCAGGATGTTCAACATTTCTCATCCTGCTAGATCTCTCGGCCGCTTTTGACACCGTGGACCAAGGGCTGCTGTTGAGACAGCTGCGTGACCTGGGGGGTCTGGATAGGACTGTTCTTGAATGGTTCCGTTCATTCCTCTCGGGGAGAAGCCAGCGGGTGGTGCTGGGGGAGGAAACATCTTTACCTCGTGCCTTATCAAGCGGCATTCCACAGGGTTCCATTCTGTCTCCATTATTATTTAATGTATATATGCAGCCCTTGGGGGAGGTTGTGAGAGGGTTCGGGGTTCGTTGTCACCAATATGCTGATGATACTCAGCTGTACCTCTCTTTTTCAACAGACCCAGACCCTGCTGTCTCGGTGCTATCCCAGTGTTTGGAGGCCACCCCCTGCGGCCCCGAAGCACCCCAAAGCGCCGAACCCTTTGGCTGTGGAACTTTGGCTCGCGACCTGCGGCTCGTGGCCTGCGGGATAAGATGCTGGGTGTGGGTCTTTAAAGCCAGAAACCCAGAAAAATTGGTACTGTAATCAGAAATTTGGTACCAGAAGCCTTGGAAAATTGGGACGAAAAAAAGAAGAAGGTATTTTGATTGAGTGGGTAACCACTCTGGTACTATTTGGATACCATGAAGTACCCTAAATTGTTAGGTTTTATCAAATGCTTCAGTTTAGATGAGGAAAGCATTTTTGCAGTTACTTGTTTCATCTCTTCTCAGCACTGTTCAACAGCAGGGAGAACACATTTTGAGTGGTTTGGTTGGATTACAGAAGTGAAGCTGAAGTGTCTGGCTGTCTGGTCTTCAGGAGACAATAGTGCCTATAACTCTTGTTGGGCGTCTTTAGTCATAACGCTGTTCAGTGTTCTGTAACACAGTGTCCTACCGTTACAGTGTTTAGACAGATCATCAACACAGTGTTCACCCCAAACACTGATTAAACTGTCAAGACCTGGCAGTTTTTCACTTCCAGTGTTTGGGGTGAATACTGTGTTGACGGTCCGTCTAAACACTGTAACGGTAGGACACCGTGTTGCAGAACACTGAACAGTGTTATGTCTAAAGAGACCCGTTGTGGCTCAGATAAAAGCTTGGAGAAAGGTGGTAATCCTAATTCCCTCCCTTGTAGCCTCATAAACTAACTAAATAAATAAAATAAATAAAAAATAAACAACCATGTTTGTCAAGAATTATACATGACGCAGCTTGCATGTCTGCATTGCCTGACGTTTGAACATGGTGAATTGCATGGCCGGTTGATGGAGGTATTTCACTTTCCGACAACCATTCATTTTTGATTCTATACACTGGAAACTGCTTTTATTTAGGAGCAGTTCAATTCTTTGCTATTCTGTTTGGTCAAATTAACCCCAGCATGCTACCTTTCAAGCTGATAAAATGCCACATGAGTGTTTAGGTTATTATCAGTCATGCCATGCCTGTGAAAAGCAGCCCTTGATAGGAAAGCTCTGTAAATAATGGATGGTACATAGTACATATTTGTATAGGCATTTCTGATGACATCTCCCTCACAAATGGCAGAAAGGAAGTGGAGCAATGGGAGGGCAGATGGCTGAGACCAAATGAGGGTAAACACATTTAAAATTACAAGGAAGGTCATACTGCACCACAGTTAATTGATGCTACAGCACACAACCAGAGAACATTGGCACTGCAGGATATTATTAAATATTTGTATTCTAGTGGCACCTAAACATTGCAACCAACATTAGGGTCTTATTGTGCTGGAAAACATTAAGGGGGCGGAGGGGGGGGGGGAGAAAAACGTATTTCTGAAGAATTTACTCTGTAAATAAAAAAGACAAAGGGTAGGAAGAAAAAAGTACTATGATTATGGTTTTACAGATGAATAGTTTATGATTTGCATGAGGCCACAGCAACGCGTATAACAACGCAACAAATGGAAACCAGGGCTTCAGTCCTCAAAACACTCTGGAGTGGTTCCGTTGAAGTCAGTGGGATTCCCCTAGAGGAAATGCCTTCAGAATTGCCCCCTGGATTTATACAATCTGCTTAAGGATGTTTCCTTGTTTAGATTCAACAAAACCTTAAATAAAATAAAACTGAAAAACTAAATTCTCTGGATGGCAAAATACAGTCCCATAGCAAGTTCAAGACCCACAGAAAAATGAGGCCATAATTCCGGACGCTTTCAAACCTCCCACCCCCCGTGCGCATATTCTGGCTGTGGGGGGGAAATTGCAGCCAGGACATGCACGGGGATCGGCCGGTCTGAAAGCCCATCCCCCCACGCGACTTTGCCAGCAGACATGCGCATGGATACAGAACTCGATTTCGTGCTCTGCATCCATGCACATGTCTGCTGGCAAAGCAACGCGCGGGGGGGGCCTTTCAGTCTGGGTGATCCCCGTGCATATCCTGGTTGCGCATTTCCCCCCCCTCCGCAGCCAGAATATGCACGCAGGTGTGTGTGTGTGTCTGAAGGTGGCCTACATCATTATCTTCATTAAAGTGCTGTGGAGTTCCTTTAGTGTACCCAAAATGCACATGTTTTATTTAAGGTCAACCTGGATGGAAGTTTGCTTAATTGTTGAAAATATCCTTTAGGTTTTTACCATGGAAAATATCATTTTGGATTAAACGTTTTCCATTAGAAGAAAGATTACTTTGAAGACCATCTGCTTAAAATTACATAGTGTGACTTCTCAGTTAATTCATTTGTTGAAATGGAAGAATGATATTTTGCTATTAACTAGAGTATAAATATGAAGCCTTTCTTGATAATAAGGGCTGTGAAGCATATAAGAAAAGTTGAGATTTGAACTCCTGGTTCTTAGCTCAGTATTTTTTTCTGTAGGCTCCAGGATACTTTATGAGAAATCCAATCCATGCATATTCCCTGCTAGTGCTGTGTGGGAAATCAAGAAGCTGGGGAGAGTCAAAATGCAAAATGTCCTGCCAAATTATGGAAGCGCTAAGTATATAAAGGCTACAGTCCTTAGCCATTTAGTGAATGGCAACATTTCCATTGACTTTAGTGATGGGGGGTGGTCCTGCCCACTAACACTAGACAGTAAGCAGAAGACAAGAAAAAAAAATCAATAGAAGAAGAGAGGGTTATTTAAAGAAGCAGTCAGGAAGAAGTTTACTTAGCATGCCAACTGATGGATTTGCACTGTGACTCCTTTTGCAATTTGGCAGCAAATGGGGCACGGTGGATTACATATCCGGGGGCTTTACAAACAGCCTTTGAGTTGCTAATAGAGCATTGCAGTTACTGAACTGTGCGGGTCTGTCCCAGTTACTTAATTATTCTATGACAAATGTCCTTTGCTGCAAGGTATCAAATCAAATTCATAAACAAGTTGTGTTTTGATGATCTTACTCAGTTAAGCATTTTATAAATTTAAAGCTTGCCTGCTAAAGGTATCGAAAAGTATATTTACCATGAAGAATTGCGGCATATTTTGAGGTACTTTCTCTATGAACGTACATTTTCTATATTATTTGTATACTATGCTTTGGAGTCCATGTGCTTCCTCAGACTGATGAAAAAATGGGCATAGTGTTAAGGGCCAGGTGGGGGGAATTCGACTGCGCAGGGGAGGGGGCGGTCTGATATCTAACCCCAAGGTAGTCGCAGAGAGCATCTCCTGGTTGTGGTCACAGAGGAACAGGCTGAGGGTGTGGGTACTGATCCACAGTATCGCAGGCAGGCTGGAGAGGCTGGAGACAGACTGGTTCTCCCAGGCTGGAATGAGGTAGCACAGAGCAGGTAGCAGGGTGGGCGTGGATGTGTGGTGGCTAGCTATGAAGGCTGAAGGTATTGGCAGAAGTGGCAAGGGGGAATGGCTCAGGATCTAAGGAGGTGAAGCAAGGAGGGCTCCAAGGACAAGAACAGAGCAGCGGATGCAGCTGGGCTCAGAGGCTTGGAACCAGGCTAAACTGAGCAGAGGTCTGCACAATTGACAAACCTGTGTGAGAATGGCTGCATATTCCTTATACGGGAGGTTTAAGTATGATAGGTCATGCCCTTTGAGGTGGGGGAAGGTTTCCCATTGGGCCCAGGCCACAGCATTCGGTGTCGTACTGGTGCCACCAGAGATCTGGTGCGTCTCTGTCTAAAGGATGCCCTCTCCCCAAGATGTGGGTGCTAACCATGAATCAGTGCTTGCTCCTCCAGTGGATGATTCCCTGCTTGCAGATGCTAACCGTGGTTCAGTGCTCACTGGGCTTGAGGATGTCTGGGTGCCTGGTGCTAAGTTCTGGCACTTTTTTGCTGAGAGGATGATGATGCCTTGCTGCAGGTGGCAGTGCATCCATGTCAACGGATGACATCCCCCTCCCCACAAAGGAAGGTTTCTAGCGGGAGGCACTGGCTTAGCAGGGAAATGATGGAGACAAGCACAGACCAGTGTGGGGGCATGCACTTGAGAGGCAGGTTCCCATGAGTGATCCTCCCTTTCCAGTCTAACAGATATTGGACATATCCCTGATGCAGTCTGAAGCCATGAATTTGGTGAACTAGGTATTCCTGCTCCCCTCAGTAGATGACAGGTGACAGAGGTGGTGTGGTCTGGGAAAGGAAAGAGTTTCCCAGACAGGAAAAGGGACAAGACTTCAACTGGGACAGAGGGTTAACACAGCACAGTATTGATAAGGGACATAATACATGACGTCAAGTTTTGCCAAAGGGCTCTGTGAGCAAGAATAGATGATGGAGAACCAGACCTTATCACTGGATTGATATAGACACACTGGTTGACATTGATGGTCAGTGGCAGATTTATAAGCATCTCAGGCTGCCTGGAGATTGCAATCTTCATTGATACTTTGTAGGGGAGTGCAGCAGGCACCCCATTCGTTGTTGTTATTGTTTTAATTTTGCACATACAGAAAAAGGTCACCGGACCATTGTGTGCATACGCCTCCCTTTCCAAAATGGTGTCCGCAGCGTCAGTGGCCCTTTGGAAAAGGGCAACCAGTTTGTGCATGTGAAAAGTGGCTACCAAGCGTATGCAGACCAACCTTTTCTAAAATAGTACCAACACTGTCAGCATGGCACACATGTATTCATGTGTGATATTTGGGGCATGGCACACATATGCAGAACAACGTCATTGGCCATTGTGGTATGTGCAGTTGTTGTTTTTTTGGGGGGGGGTTGGTAACAAACATGGATGCTTTTCCCCCTTCATTTTCCTCTATTTTTGTTACCATTGCCTGTTGTTTTTGTATTATAATTACTAAAATGAATGGGCCAGTGATCATTTTAGAAATTAAATAAAACTAATTTCGCACCCCTACTCTGCAGGTGGCTCTCCCAGTCCTGGGCTGCAAGAACCATGGAGGAGGTAGGAAAGTCAGAGTGGAAGTGGAAATGGTAACCATATGTGGCATAAAAAGGTGATTGTCTGGTAGAAGCATGAAGACAGTTGTTATAAGGAAATTCTGCCATGAAGAGTAGTTCCATCCAACTGTTCTGTTGGTAGAATAGGAAATAGCTGAATGTATTTTTCCAATACTCAATATGTTCATTCCACCTGCCCATTTGTTTGTGGATGATGGGCCAATGAAAGGAAAAAGGAAACATTAAGCAGCTTGAACAAGGGCCACCAGAACTGAGCTATGTACTGGGAGCCACGATCAAAAATGATTATGGTCATGGAGGCAGTGGAGACGAACTATGTGTGCAATGAACAGCAGGGCAGTTTCTTTGGTGGTGGGTATGGCATTGATGGGAATGAAGTGCGTCATCTTAGTATATGCACCAACCACCATATATTTTGTGTGTATCCCTGTGAGGATGGGAGGTCTATTATAAAACCTATACATATAGTATACCATGGTCATGCTGGTAGCAGAGGAAGCTGCAGGAAACCTACTGGCTTCTGCCACGGTATCTTAGTTCAAGCGTACAGGTGACAGGTGTGCACACAATTCCAAATGTCACTTTCCATGGATGGCCACCATAAATACTGGTGGAAAAGGTCTTCTCCTGGCCATCATGGGCAGCCATTGCCAATGGTGATTCATGGCTTAACTATAATGTATCTTGGCAGAGCGTGTCATCTGGAAGGCAGATGCACCCATTATCGTGGGAATCTTGCAGAGGAGCCCGGAGATAGATCTCAATTACTTAAGGAGTCATGGCCCCCAGGAAGTGACAATCAGAGAAGAATGTACTGGGGCGGGGGGGGGGATGGGATCCTTACTTGACACCCAGAACTCATCCCTCCTAGACAGGGCATCAGGTGAACAGTTATGGTGTCTGGGACAGAATTCAAACATGAAGTCAAATCACAAAAGGAACAAGGCCCAGTGAGCCAGGCTGTTGAGGCGTGCCATTGTGAATAGAGCTCCATTGCTTACTAAAATTATTATCTGTGGGTAATGCCTGTATTTTCGGGGACCCCATCAGACACCTGACAGGCTATCCAAGGACTAGTCAGGTGTCTGATACACGAAAATGTGAGCATTACGCAGAGAAACTTACAAGCCCCAGCCAGGATTGCTGCAGAGCCCAGTTCCAAAGCTCTCCAGCCAGGGCTTGTCACTTTCAAAGGCCATTCAGGGCTTCCCTCTTCCATCTTCAGCACCTCTCAGGTTAGAGGTGCTGTGGGGAGGGGGAAGCAGCCTTTGACACTTACAAGCCCTGGCTGGGATCGCGATGGAGTTAGGTTCTGCAGTGGTCCCAGCTTGGGTCTGTCACTTTCAAAGTCCAGTTGGCACATTCAAGAAGCCGATTGGGCCCTGTTCAGGCATTGATGGTGATCAAACAGGGCTGGGTCAGTTTGGGCACTATGAATTCATCATGAGTGCTGGCATCTTTGGATGCCCAGTTGCAGCTTTAGTCCTGAAGAATTCAAGATTTTTTGATCAGATATGATACAAATGAGTTGTGGGGTGCCCTCCAGATATTGGGAACCCCATGCATGGGGCTTATGAGCATATGTATATACCCAGGTGACTTGTGTGTGGTTTGTGCACTACCGCAGTCCTGGTAGCACAGGTGAGTGCAGGGTCCACGGGAGGGTTGCATGAGAGGTGAGCACTCTCTGTTTGCACAGTGCACGGGGTTTGAGATAGACCACAGTGTCTCCATTCAGTCAAAGCATTTTTAATGGCTAGTCATTCTTTATCTAATATGGGATAGTTGCATTCTGTGGGAGTGAGACTACAGGAAAAAAGGAACAAGGTCAAGGGATTTTGGAGCGTGGGTGTCTGTGATAGGATGAGAGCCACTGAAAACTCAGAGACATCAGGGTTTTTTTTTAAAAAGGCTGCTGGGTATCTGAATGGAGCATCACCAAGGCAAATGAAAAGACATCTTTGATGGCCTGGAAGACTTGCTTTTTCTTATGAATCCATCGAAAGTGAACCCCTTTGTTCAGTAGTGCAGTAATTGGTGCTGCTAATGACATGAAACTTGCAATGAAGCATCTGTACGCATTAGCAAACCCCAAAAAGTACAGCAGTGTGTTCATATTAGGAGGAGGTGCCCACTGCAAGATGACCATGACCATTTGCAGGTAACCTGTGCTGGGAATAGGATGTCTCATAGAAATTCTATAGTGGTCTGGATGAAGGCACACTTTTCAAGCTTGGTGTACAACTCATGGTTGTACCAAAATTGAAGGACAGATCAAACATGCTATACATGCTGGTCTAGATCATTCAAAAACACCAGAATATCATCTTGATAGACCACGTACACATCCAACAGGTTCTGGACTACGTCATTGATGCATCACTGGTCCATTGGCAAGGCCAGATGGCATCATTAAGTATTAATAGAGATGATACTGAGTATGATGGGTGGGGTCCTCCATTCGTCCCCCCATCAGATCCATGGTTATAAGACCCTCACAGTTCAATTTTTGTGTAAATAGCTGTGGCATGGAGGCAACTTAGAAGTTCTGGAATTAAGGGTAGTGGGTAGTATTTTTTTCTGGTTATGTTGTTTAGACCATGGTAGTCAACACGTGGCTGGAGGGTTCCTTCCTTTTTTGGTACAAAAAGAGCAGGGCACTAGCTGGGGAATTCAAAGGGCAGATGAAACCTCTTAATCAGTTTTCCTGCCACAGAAGGTCCCAGAAGACCTGCAACTCAGTAGGTGTGAGTCATTGTTGGTGTGGTTCGGTTACTGGAAATATGGTGGTTCAAAATACACAGATAACCATTTCAGTTCTGGCTGTAAAGGTTAGATTTTCATGGAATCTGAGCAACCACAACACCAGTATAAGTGTATGAGAGTTACATATGCTTCACACCTCTGAAATGCAGGCACAAGCAAGAACTATAGATGGAAGCACTATGATGGATTGGCCATCGTATGTTCTCTTTATACCAAAAGTACCCCTCCCACCACTAGATCATAGAAAACAGAATACACTTTTCTCATCCTTTGGACATTAAAAATGTTGTGTGATGAACAATGCTTAATTTTCTTCATCTTCCTCTGCTACTTTTTTTCTGCATCCAAATTCTTTCTTGTCCTCTGCAGTCAGAGATAAAAGAGTTCATTTTGTATAATGCATCTTCAAAAAGAAATCATGCTGTGTTTCTCCATTATAAGCAGGATTAAAAACCTACAAAAGTGAACTAGTCCACTAAGTTTGCCACTGATCTCCTAACTGCCGGCTGAGAAACATGCCCATTGTTATCCCCTCATCCTTAGTTCAGAGTCTACAAAAGTATTTAGCATAAGTAATATGTATTAAAATGTCAATAAACTGTCTGTGGTATTTGAGACTTAGTTAGCATTTTTATTAAGCTCTTGTGTTAGCATTTACAGAAATGGACTTTTATTAATTACCAATTTAAATCCATACTTTGATACCACAGGTCACTATTAACTGGGTCATTTCAACATTAAAAGCTCTTACCAAGTGCAATACTTCAATTTCAGCAGATTTCGGTGTTAGTAATTAAAATTTGCATGTACCACAACCTATTTATCATAGTAACTAGACAGCTTAAGACATTTACATGATACTGCTCTTGATGAAAGACAACATTCTACTCCATTGCTGTTTTCAATAACACTTTCATTTCCCATAATCTCATCTAATTAAAAGAAACTGGTTATTTACCAGTCAGAGAAAAAAATAATAATTTTAGATCTGAAATGTAACCTGGGGAGATATAATTGCAAAATTCTTGACTTGCCTCCAGAGGAGATTTTGGTTTGATATTATTGATATTGTTCAATTATTATAGTGGTGCACTATAGTGTTACTATATTTAAAGGGTTGTCAGCATTTCCACTCTAGAGCTCTATATTAAGGGTTTTAGAATGCAGCAGTGAAAAACATAAACTTCACTTAGAGTTAATGCAAGAAGAGTCACTGTGGAAGGCATTTTAAAAATCTATATTTGAAAAAGCTTCATATAATCGTATTACACATTACATTTCTATAGCATCTGCTATCCAAGCAACTCAAATCAAAATAATTCTTAGACAATATGTTATTTCCATTTAACAGATGAAAAAAACAGAGGAACAGCTTTAATCCTCAAGCCATTCTCTTTGGAGCAGTACCTATGATTTTAATGGGGCTACTCTGGAGCAGGGGTGTACAAACATTCAGTGAATGCAATCTATTTGATCCAGGCTTCAACCTCAGTTAATCTACTAGGACTAGAGCTGAAACCAGGTACCTGAAGATTCGGGCACCTCCAATGAATCAGGGGTGCCTGAATCGACCTGACCCCATCTGGGCACCATTGATGCCTGAATGGGACCCGACGGGCTGCTTGAATGTGCCAGATGGACTTTGAACGTGACAAGTCCTAGCTGCGACCACTGCGGAGGGGCTTCTCAGTTTGAATGGCTGCTTCCCTTCCCCCTGCTCCCCCACAGGACCTCTCACTGTAGTTTGGGCCCCCTGAGAGGTGCTGTGGGGTTGGGGGGGTGGGGGAGGATCTGCTGGCTTTGAAAGTGACAGGCTCCAGTTGGGACCACTGTGAGCTGGGCTCCACAGTGCTCTCGGATGGCGCTTGTTGGTTTCAAAAGTAGCTTCCAGGCCACACCACCTATCAGAGTGCTGTGTGGGGAAGCCCTGGCCCACCTTTAAAACAGACAAGCCCCACTAGAGCTTGTCAGATTCTATGGGGAAATTCTTGCATTTTCAGGAATTGGGCACCCAATTGGTCCTCGGGTAGCCCTACTGACAGGGTGCCTGAAAATGTGGGCATTACCCATAGGTACAAATTTTAGTACCCTATGCAGCTCTAGCCGGGACACCTCTAGATAGTTCAGGCATTTCCAGTCAGGAACCCTCCTGCTAGTTCCCAGCTCAGCAAGTTCCCACCTCAGCAGGTGGTCTGAATCTGCATGGAGAAAGCAGTCCCCTAACAATGGGTGTTTTTACACACACATTTCTCCTGCATGTTTGCTGTTACATCCTGAACTTTCTATGTGTCTAAATCACTCACCCAGATCTTAAACATCTGGCTCTTTGAACTTCTGTGTAGAACTTCTCCCAGGACTTTTGTGTGTAAAAGGTTCTCCTGGTAAACTGCTTTGCTCCAGGTAGCTGTGGTCACTTGGTTTCCATGGCAGCCCTGCCTGTCTACTGCTGCAGCTACTTTAGGCTGCCTCAGGGCAGTGTGTGTGTGAAAAATGCATCTGGAACTTACTTGTGGACTTGTAAACCCAGAAGATTGAAAGGCAAGCACTTGAAGGTGTGTGTAAAAATGCCCACTGTCCCATGTAAGGGAGTGAAATAATAACTTCTCTACCCTTCACCTGATAAGCTGTTTCTTTTTATTCCCCAAAACCATGTTTGCTTTAGTCATCTCCTGTCTATGTATTTACTACTAGTAAGGGTGTGTGTTATGGTTTCGGAATTGTAATTCCGAAATGGTAATTTTACGATTTCGGATTTGAAATTACAACTCCGAAACCAAAATTGAAAATAATTGTAATTCCAAAATGGTAATGTTACAATTTTGGATTTGAAATAACAACTTCGAAACTGAAATTGAAAATTCTGAAATAATTCTGAAATTGTGAAATTATTTTGGAATTGCCTGCATAGGGCCTCGGGGGGGAAACCAAAAGAAGGGAAAATAATCCTAGGAACCCACAGAGCAAATTACTTGGGAAATAAGCATCTACACGTATAATAAATATCTATAGAACATAAAACAGGTAAGATAACAACACCCCGTGTATAATACACAGAACAATTATGTAATACAAACACAAAAATATTTATCAAAAATCTTAAATAACTATAATCAAGAAAACATAAATCAAATAAATCAACAATGGAGGGCAAACATCAATAGTCTTGCCAGGCAATCATAGCAAGTCCTTGTGATTCAAAAGATAATGTGGCAAAAAAAGGTCATAATAATCCTGGCAGGCAATCAAAGCCAAGCCCTGATTATATAAACAGGCAACATAATAAAGAAAGCACAATTCCTTGTGATTCAAGCAGGCAAGGTAGCAAAGAAAGTGTAACGAGCCCCCGGTTAGTCTGCTTGTTTCATGTTCAACTTCTTCCAGATGCTAAGTTTCATTGTCCATGTCTTTTATGCCTGTAATAAGGTACTAAGGTAATTATCTTTGTACTAAGGTACAAAGATAATTCCCCCTCTCAAACCTCAACAAAAACCACTTCTAAGAATTACCTCATTTTGAAACAGTTTCCCCTCTACACATATAGAATCAATTTCTCCAATGGTGGTAGATCACCAATTCCTATGTAAAAACAAACCCAATTTCAAACAAAAATTATAAAAAAAAGAGATCTCTCCAATTTTACCCAAAGAATCCACTTCACTCACAGTTACCCTCTGTCTGGGGTGTATCTGTGAAGCCTCTCCCTGTATAGAATGGCTTCTGAGGATCAAGAGCTGAAGATCCCATCTAACTGTGTTTAAACAGACCTACAGTAACCTCTGTGTGATTGATTCCTAAGTACTTACTAGAGAATAAATCCTTAATTGGAAAGAGGGAACTGAATACATAAACAATGCTCTATTCCACAGCTTAAGAAAATAGAGATATATAATTTAACCATATTACAAAAAGCAAAAAATAAAATAAAATCAATGTTAGGATATAGGCCTCTTGGAGTGTCTATTGAATTAATCCAAAGGACTCCTTCTATAGTGAAATTGCACTTCCATTCTGTCCCTTTTGAATGTCCACCTTAATTGTTTCCAACAAAAGGACCCCATATCTGGAGGTAAGTACCCTTTGCTCATAAAGAGTGATACTAATGGGGCTTCTGAATTGACCACATCTGATCTTGTTGTTGGTTCAGAGATCCTAATTCTTAAGGATCTGGAGGTTTATTTTATATACATTAATCCAGAGGGACTAAAGACATCAGCAATGCTCTATTCCACAAATAAAAAAATAGAGATATATAATCCAACAATACTACAGGAAAACAAAAAAATCAATTTTATCATTAAAGTCTCTTAGAGATAGTGGGTGATTTCAGACGTGCCAGCCTCCCTCATTGCCACGGTCTGGGATCTGTTTCGGATCCCAGACAGGTATCAGGCCAGCCATCCATTAGATGTGCCGGCCTGATTCTGTTAAGGGATTGGGGAGGGACTGTGTGGCACAATGTGTGGCTGCACAGCCCCGCCCGACCACGTTCCCCGGCTGCCCGCCCTCCTGGAGACGGGCGGGCGCAGCAGCCAATCTGACTGCTGCGCCAAATCCTGGATTGTGACCAGGACCACGCTCTGGACTCGGCGGAGGTAACAGACATTACTCTCCGCCATTTCCAGGCCGTGGTCCAGCTAACCACCATTCCGGAGGGGAGGTGGGCCTCCCCTCCGGAATGGTGGTTATTTGGATTCCCGCCGGAGGTTCACTGGGGTGAACCTCTGGCGGGAACCTCTTCAGACGTTACGGACCCTCGTCCACAACAGGGGATTGACCGTGGTAAAAGGGAGGCCCATAACGTCTGAAATCACCCAATGTATCAAATGAGTGAATCCAAAAGGACTCCCTCTGTAATAAAATGGAATTCACATCCTGTCCCTTTTGAATGTCCACCTTAATTAACTCCAAAACAAAGACCCTCATATCTGTTGGTAAATGGCCTTTGCTTATGAAGTGTGATACTAGTGGGGCCTTTAACTGACAACACCTGATCTTACTTTTGTGTTAAGATATCCTGATTCTTAAAGATCTGTAGGTTTGTCCTATATACATTAACCTACACAGGCACTGAATACATAAACTACAAATGTAATATAAACTACAAATAACATAAACTACAAATAAAGAGCTGCCTCAATCCTGCTAGGTCTCTCCCTATCCCTCCCAATGTTCCTGCCAAATTGGTGACACAGGCCCATACTCCCCAATCTCCCCTCCCCCCCCCCGACACCAGAGCAATCTCTGAAAGTTAACTTTCAAGGAATGAGATGGACATTCTTAATGTGGGTTCTCAGGCCAGACATCATTTCCTGTGACCCTCTTTTAATATCTTTGTCACAGATCTAAAGAACATAAAAGGATAAGAACATTAGACGTGCCATACTGGGTCAGACCAATGGTCCATGAAGCCCTGCATCCTGTCTCCCCAAGCAGCCAATCTCTGTCTCTGGCGAGGATTACCTAACAGGTCATAATGGGCAATCCATTCCCTGTTGTTCCAGCCCCCTGCCTCACCTTGAATTTTGAAAAGCCACCTTGCAGAACTTGGAAATAATTCCATACTTCGGATCTTTTGGGTCTGCTTGGTCTTCTTGGGCTGTTGGTTTTGCCAGTATCATCCTCTCTGAAACAAGAACTCATAGCACCTATATAATATTATGCAATCATGGTGATGCAACCAGTCCTTCCCAGCCCAATACCCATTCTCCCACACCAACTGGATGGATGGTGCTGCTGCCTCCTTCGCTTTCTCCCACCTACACTATCTCTGGGGTGCTGTCTGTAAGTTGAGACCCTGGCACGTCTTTGGGGTGCTGTGGGCTACCAGTGCTTCTGCTGCTCATGCCTGACTGCCTGACTGCCTTCTTGCCTGCTCCTCCACCGCCACCTGGTGATGCCCGCTGCTGCCTCTGCCAGAGCCTCTCTCTCTCAGTCTCTCTCTCTGGCACACCCAGACACCCACAAATCCTGCCACTACTGGGGTGCTGTCTGCAAGTTGAGACCCTGACACATCTTGGGGTGTTGTGTTCTACCAGTGCATGCCTGACTTCCCACCCCGCCTGCCAGGATGCCTGCCCGCCATCCTGCCTGCCTGTTCTTCCACCGCTAGCTGGTGATGCCCGCTGCTGCTGCTTCAAGAGCGTCTCTCTCCCTCTGGCAGACCTTGGGGTGCTATTACCAGTGCTACTGCTGCTCATGCCTGACTGCCCACCCACCTATGGTGCAGCTCACTTTAAAGAACCCTATTCTTGTCCCTCCCTCCTCTAAGTTCTATAGATAATTCAATAAATTTTAAAAAAACCTAATTTTACAAACCTGGCACCTCCTCAGTCCTCCTCCTCCTCTGATGAGCCCAACTCCACCACCTTCTGGGATGGTCCAGCCTAAGCCTCCTCCTCCATGTCTTCGTCCTCCACCTTGACCTTCTTAATCTTCCTGCTTCCTTCCATCACAAATTCAAACATTTTAAAACAGACTCAAACCACAAACTACACACAGCAAGACACACACACACAGCCAGCCAGGTACACATCATGCCACCATACAATCAATTGAACTTCAGTTTCTGTTTTTGGTACAGTTTCCGGGTCCCTACACTAACAAAAACAAAATCATAATTCATAATCCGTGAGACTCCACTTACCTGCTTACTTGCTGCTGCTGTTACCATCTGCGGCGGAGGAGGAAGGGGCTTGCTGGTACCATCGCTGCTTTGCTACTCCGAGCTGCTCTGCTGACACCTGCAGGGAAAAACAGACTGCCGTGAGTTTCTGGGGGACAGGGGGGAGCACAGAGGCCAGCCAAGAGGACTGACCTGTCCCCTACCCCACCCGGAAGTAGCCACAGGCTTAAAGCCCTGCGCCCAGCGGCTCCGTGAGACTCCACTTACCTGCTTGCTTGCTGCTGCTGTTACCATCTGCGGTGGAGGAGGAGGGGGCTTGCTGGTGCTATCACTGCTTCGCTGCTCCAAGCTGCTCCGCTGACACCTGTGGGGCAAAACAGACTGCCGTGAGTGCTGGGGGGTGGGGGGGAGCAAAGAGGCCAGCCGAGAGGACTGACCTGTCCCCTTCCCCACCCAGAAGTAGCTGTGGGCTTAAAGCCCCGTGCCCAGTGGCTCCGTGAGACTCCACTTACCTGCTTGCTTGCTGCTGCTGTTACCCTCTGCGGCGGAGGAGAAGGGGGCTCACTGGTTCCATCGCTGCTTCGCTGCTCCGAGCTGCTCTGCTGACACCTGCAGGGCAAAACAGACTGCCGTGAGTTCTGGGGGGTAGGGGGGAGCACAGAGGCCAGACGAGAGGGCCTGTCCCCTCCCCCACCCGGAAGTAGCCACGGCCTTAAAGCCCCATGCCCAGCGGCTCCGCCACAGTCCGCGGGCCACCGTCCCCAAGCCGAAGGGCCATGGCCAAAGGGCACGGTGCTTTGGGGCACTTCAGGGCCGCAGGGGGTGGCAGGGGGTTAGTATCATTGTTTGTGGGTCTTTTTATACAGGGCTGGTGTGGTAGGGTGGGGGTGCAGGAGGGGTGGGTAAGAGGGGGCGTGGATCCCAGTGACTGCTCCTGGTGGCAGCAGGGGGAGCACTGGGAGGGTTAGAGGGGGGAGGGTGGTTCGGGTCCCTGTGAGAGAGGGAAGCCAAGGGGTGACAAGGGGGGTAAGGCCTCCACCGGCCCCTGGTGCAGCAGGATGGCCGTGGTGTGGGGGAGAGGTTTTGGGAGGTTGGGAGTGGTGAAAAGGGCTACTGGGAGAGCAGCCAGGTTTGAGGGGCCAGGATCAGGTGGACGGAGGGGAGTGCGCAGCCATTGGGATGGTGCTGGGACGGGGATGGTACGGTCCATGGGGTCGGATGGCGCACGCCCACAGGGGACCAAGGTGCCTAAGGGAGGTGCAGGTCGCCATCCACCCACTGAGGGAGAGGGAGGATCTGGGTCCAAGGTCCGTACGTGGGGGGCTGCTGCTGTTAAATGTGAGGTCCACTGTGAACAAGGCCCCAATTATCTGGGATTTAATCTCGGATCGGGCCATGGACCTTGCATGTATCATGGAAACCTGGCTGGACGAACTGGCCGGTCCAACTTTGGTGGATTTTGTTCCAGCCGGGTATACCGTGCAGCATCAGCCCCGCACGGGCGGCTGGGGAGGTGGTGTAGCTATTGTTTTTAGAGAGGAGTGGCCTGTTAGGAGGTATCCAGTCCGGGAGATTATGGGCATGGAGGTCCTTCACGTAGTGTTCGATTTGGCTGGGGGCAAGCTAGGGGTGCTGCTGGTATACCAGGCCCCTTCCTGTCCGGCGGCATCCCTTATTACTCTAGCAGAGCTGGCCTCGGAGGTGGCGTTGGGCTCCTCCAGGACTTTGGTTCTGGGGGACTTCAACATCCAAGCCAATGCTGGCCTTGTTGGGGCGGAGCGGGAATTCATGGCTGCCATGGCAACCATGGATTTGCCCCAAGAGGTTATCTGCCCAACCCACGTGGGGGGACATACCCTCAACCTGATCTTTGATTCTGGCCTTGAGGTTGCTGTCTCGTTGCTATCCCAATGTTTGGAGGCCGTGGCGGAATGGATGCGGCTGAGCAGACTGAAACTCAACCCTGATAAGACCGAGGTGATGTTGGTGGGGAGAGTGAAGGAGGTAGTGGCCCCCCTGGTTGGGAGGGTTTGCCCTCCTATAGTTCAGCAGGTTTGGAGTCTGGGGGTGATACTGGACACAGATCTCGCTATGGCTGCCTTCCGCCAGCTGTATCTTGTGCGTAGGCTTCGTCCATTTGTCTCTGCCCTGGACCTGGCCTCCCTCATCCATGCCTTCATCACCTCGAGGCTAGACTACTGTAATGCGCTCTATGTGGGGCTTCCCTTGTTCCTGGTCCGGAGGCTGCAGCTAGTGCAGAATGCGGCAGCTCATCTCCTTATGGGGATGGGCCGTCGGGAGCATATTACACCTGTGCTCCAAGCCCTGCACTGGATTCCGATAGCGTGTCGAGCCAGGTTCAAGATGTTGGTATTGATTTATAAAGCCCTACACGGTCTGGGCCCCTCATACCTCAGGGACTGCCTCGCCCTCTGTGCCCCAGAGCGGCTTCTTTGGTCTGCCAGGGGTGCCTTCTTGGAGGTACCCCGTGTTAAGCGGGGGGCCACAATGGAGAGGGCATTCTCAGTGGCTGGGCTGCGCCTTTGGAACTCCCTTCCGGTGGAAGCTCACCTGGCCCATAGCCTGTTGACATTCCGGCGACGCTGCAGAACCTGGCTCTTTGCCCAGGCCTTTGGGGAGGGTGGGAGGGTAGGGTGAGGGGTTTTTAGCTCCCCCACCTTACCCTTTATTTATTATATATTTATTATATTTAGCCCTGTTTTAATATTAGTTACTGGATGTTTTATATTGGTTTTATTGTGTTTTTATTTTGGAAGTCGCCCTGGGATGCTTTAGCAGGAGGGGTGGGGTATAAATCTATTAAATAAATAAATAAATAAATAAAATAAATAATTTTGAAATTCATAATTTCAAAAAACAAAATCATAATTCCAAACAAAATCATAATTCATAATTCCAAAATTCATAATCCCAAATTTAAAAATTCCAAAATAATTCTGAAATTCCAAAATCAGTAGTGAGTCCCTCTTTCACACCCCTAACTGCTACCTATTGTTTCTTTGGGTGAACAAACGTGACACTGTTCCAGTTCATCCTGGTTCAGCCTGGCTGAGCCAGTGTCACGGTGGGCCAACTGTTTGCAGCCCGCCAGATGTGAGCCCGGTTCCTATGCTGGCCATGTAGGAGCCAAGTCGGAAATGTGGGCCTGGTACAAGCCAAGCCCACAGTCCGTGCCTGGCTCTTTTCCAGCCAGGGCAGAGTGGGCGAGCCAGGTGGGAATATATGTTTTTATATATAAATCATATATATATACACCTCTGTTTTAATATGGTGGGCATCTCTCTCTTTTCTCCCTATCTACCCTCCCTGCACCAGCTACCTTGTCTTATCACTCCCAGCCATGTAATTCTGTGCCTCTTCATATATATTTTTCCTATATCTCTTCAGTTTATAAATTTCCAAACAGCTACATTACATGCCTGAGGTAGGGCCTTGTGTGGCCGAAAAGCTTGTACATTCTCACCAACAGAAGTTGGTCCAATAAATGATATAATTTAAATTACTTTGTCTCCATCTCTTACATTCAGGACTAATGCAGCAAACGCACTTTCTCTGACAAGTTTGTTCACTTTAGCAATCTGTCAGAAAGTTTATCTAAGTAAATGATGGATGGATTCTATTAGTGTTGTTTAAGTTCATCTAAAGTTTTGCTTTTTTCCGCTTTTCCTTCTGAATGTCTTGGCTGTTAGTTACATGCACTTAACTTTATATGGACATACTCTGAGCTTTTCACATGAGAAAACTGAGCTTTGTCTAGTTGGAACCACTCAAATATCATGGGTTCCAAATTTGAAATGGAACTCATCCTTTGTTTTATGTTCTTCTCAGTTCTTGCCAAAACACCCATCTCTTGGGAGGCTTCTAATTCGCTAGCCCACTCCTTTCTTGACAGGGCACAAACATGGACAAACATTCTCTATGATGGGCAGGGAACAGTCCATCCTTGTTTGACTTCCTTTTGGTCTGAAGTTTTCAAAAGTACCTTCAAGTTTCTACTGTGAAAGTCCTGTCTTTGAAAGAAAAAAAAAGTTTAAAAGTATGACTGAGCCTTTTACTCTGCCTTCCTTACCTGAGGTAGTCAAAGTGAGAAGGAAGTTGTTAATTTTCTTATAGCCTTCCATGGTGATATTAAAAAGGGTTCCATCATTGAATCAAAGTTACAGAGGGGAAAGCAACTGTGAAGAAGCAAAAACTGACCCATCTTCACCCAGACGTTTTTGGGTTTTTTTAGGTTCAGCATATTCAGTTAATTAACTTTTGGATTCTGCACATCCTGGTTGGAGGCAGTCCTGGAAATAGAGCAATCAAAGCATGACATTCAGGATATTTCTTTCCTGGATAAAAGCGTGAAATATGGAATCTCGGGAGACTTTGATTAATCTCCCACAATTTCTAGTCTAATTTCCAGATCAAAGAGCATGGGTTAAGTATGGATACGCTTTCGAAAAATTATTGATGACTACTCAAACTGGTACAACCAGTCTCAACACCAGATTCTAAACAATTACTGATATAAAACTGCATCTTAGTGTGTTATTTGAGATCCATTGAAGGCAATGGGCATATTCTCACTTATTTCAATCTTTTTGAAACAGATTCTTTCACTGCAAATTGCCCTGTTAGATTAAATACAACTGCAAATAAAGTAAGTTAGTAAACAGTATTAATTAGAGCAGTCAAATCTGGAGTGTAAGCATACATTCCGTACTCAAAGATAATTCCTACTCATCAATGAATCTGTTCTGCACATTAGTGCAGAAAGGAATAGTGGATTTGTATTCACAGATATTATTTACATTTTTGGATAGCTATTTAAATAGCTGTATGATATCCATAAAACCCCCAGGCATTAGCACATTTGCTTATTTGGTTGGTTTGTTTCTGATACTCAGTTCATTTAGATATTTTATTTATTTCAATTCAGTTATTTTGGGCATTTCAGCATTTTGTTTACTTCAGTTAGGCTATAACACATGCAAAACATTGTTAAAATGGAGTGATTAGGGTGGACCATGACTCAGGTGGTAAAGCGCATGCTTGAATGCATAAGGTCCCAAGTTCAATCCCTGGCATCAGCAGTTCAGGATCATTGGTAGCACATCTGAGTGAGGCCTCTTCTGGGGAACCTGGAGGGCCTCAGGTAGCACGTCTGGGTGAGGCCTCTGCTGAAGATTGTGGAGAGACAGATTTGAAATCCAGCTGCCATTACAGGTTGTGACACTACTGGGCTAGGATGTACCATTGGTCTGACTCAGGGTAATTTCAGATGTGACGATTCCATGGTCAACCACAGTGAACCATGGTCAATCCCACGGTGCGGCGAAAAAGCCGTTAACTTCTGATCAGTGGCATCCAGATATTCACCACAGTCAATTACCTGGAGGGGCCAAAGCCAACCATGGTTCCGGAGATTGGGACGGGACCTTCCCCGGAAGCGTGGTGAAAGTGATTCCCACTGGGAAACCGGCAAAAGTAACGACTGAACACCAACCACAAAGTGGAATCATAATGAATGATCCCCAGTTGTGGCAAGAGCATGCAGCGTCGCTGCCAGGCAATGCGCAACACACAGACCAGGGAGGGATATTTAAAGGGCACGCAGCAGCAGGGGAACATGGCGGCATGGAGAAAGATGGAAGGGAGAGGAGACCAGAGGGTAAGTGAGGCAAGGGGGAGGGGGGAGGAGCAGGCAGGGTGGCGGAGGGGGCCAAGCAGCAGCAGCCGGAGCTGGTCACCCCGGAGGGAACAACCAGCCAGGGGACAGAGGTACCCTGGAAATGGGTAAGGAGAGTAAGGGGGTGAACAGTGGCAGAGGGGCACAAAGGGGGGTGCCCGGAGGGAGGGGGCAGGGGGGCGGGCCATGGGTCAGAATGACCAATGACACTAACCCCACTCTATGACCCACAGCCCCGGAAACATGCCTGGGAGCCAGAGCCCCCAGAGGAGACCAGCAGATGGGAAGTGGAGGGGGAACCGCAGGAGGAGGACACATGAGGGAGATGCTGGTTCCAGTGAGGGGGGCAATGGGGGCACAAGGAGACCCAAGACTTCATCCGGATCTGGGGGTCCCTGGAGTACCAGATGGAGCTCGTCGTGAACCAGAGGAATTAGCACATGTTCACGGAGATCGTGCGGGACATGGAGGCGGTGGGGCACCACAGGACAGTGGCCCAATTCCACTCCAAGGCCAAGAAGCTCAAGAGGGGGTACAAGGTCATCAAAGACAACAACCAGCATTCCAGACACGGAACATGGACTGCCTCCTACTATGATGCCCTGGACTGGGTACTACATATGAAGGGCTCCATTGTTGCCCCACGGCTCGTGGGGCGTGCTGTGGCCCAGGGCAGGGAATGGGCTGATGTACCATCACCCCTGGCAGTCACGCTCACCACCACCGACTCCGGGGACTCCTGAGGAATGCCCTGGGACCTCAGGGTGCAGCAGGCCCCCCTTGAAAAGCAGCACCGGGATCCCCCAGCCACAGTCCGACTCAGGCGGATCTGAGGCCAGCACACTGGGAACCCTCAGCCAGTGGACCCAGGGGGAGCACAGCCCCACAGAGGAACCAGCCTTGGAGGACTCCGAGATTGACATAGAGGGTAGGCAAGCAGGTGGGAGAGCACACAGGCCATAGGGGGTGCATGCAGGGTGTGCTGGCTTCCACAGGCCTCGGGCCAGTTCCAGCATCCCCCAGGAACCAGGGAACACGGGAAGGGGGTCAGGGTGCGGGGGAAGCTGCCCAGGCACACAACAGGGGGGACATGCACAGCTGAGCGGGGGGCACCGACCCCGTTGGCAGCACATATGGGCAATGGTGAGATGGGGACCTGGACCATGCAAGGTTAAATCACCCCCCCTCCATTCCCCAACAGGTGCACACCCGTCCCAGCACACAGGTCAGCCAGACAAGGGGGAGTGCAGGGAAAAGAAGCAGCAGCAGAAGGTGGAGAAAGGTGAGCAACCTGGTTGGGGAGGTCATCTAATGGGGGTGCACCAAGGGCATGGACAGCCGGGTCAGGCACCGCCCCCCATCCCGCCCTGGTAAGGCATTCCCCGTGGCTTGGTGCAGGACTGGGGGGATGGGTGGGACAGAACCATGGCCGCCCATGCACCGGGCACATCAGAATGATGGATATGTCCTTGGACATTGGCACCTCACTGCTGCTGCATGCAGGGACCATGAGTGCCTACAGCATGGCAGCCATTCCACNATGGCCGCCCATGCACCGGGGGGGCACCATGGTCTCCCCCAGAACAGCTCTGGGACAGGTGGTATGTGACCAAGGCTGAGTAACCTTCAGCAATCTGTCCCCAACAGGACAAAGGGCAGATCCCCCACCAGCCAACCCCATGCCCCCAGCACAGCAGCAGCGGGAGTACAGGGCAAGAGTACAGCGCTGGAGGGAGAACCTGGCCGAGGACATAGTCCACACCAGCACAGAGCAGGGGGAGTGGATGATAGCTGCCATAGACCAAATGGAGGTGGCCATGGACAGGGCCCTGAAGCATGCCAAGGCCAAGGCCAGGCATCTGGCAGCAGAACTGTGCCAGGAACAGAGGCAGGAGTGAAGGGAGCACACGTGACAGATGGAGGCTTTGGAGTGGCTCAACCAGACCATCGAGCAGCTGGGCACCGAGCACATCAGAATGATGGATATGTCCTTGGACATTGGCACCTCACTGCTGCTGCATGCAGGGACCATGAGTGCCTACAGCATGGCAGCCATTCCACCTGGCACCATACCAGCTACAGCCAGCCTCATCAGCCAACCACAGTGCTCCCACCACCACAGTGACATCCAGGCAACCAGCAAGGCACCTCCAGCGCTGCTTGGGGGCACCGAATGCCCTCTCGACCATGGTCCTCGAGGCGCATAGATGGGAGTTGACAGTGCCTCCACAGGGGTCCTGGGAACCGGGTATGCTTTCATGAGCCAACAGAGTAGGCTGGGTCCCCCAGGAAGCAAGGGGGCATCAGCACCCCCTCAATCCTGGTCATCTCCATGTCCGCAAAGTCCCCCCAGTACATCCGGGCATAGAGGGGTGAGATGGTGAGGATCCAGGCATCGTGGCTGCGACCTGAGTGGCCGGTGAAGATGTCAGTGAACTGGCTCCAGTGGCCACACAACCACCTGGAGCTGCAAGGAATCGTACCCATGCCTGTTGGTGTACTCTCCAGCATCCCCACTGGGGGGTGGGAGGATCTCGATGTGGGTACCATCCACAGTGCCCAAACAGTTGGGGAATCTTCTGGCCTCGAAGTCAGCCACCATGGCCTCCTGATCCACCAGCTGGATCACTCAGTCCAGTAGCACAACCTCCATGGCCTCGCAGAAGTCCTGGAGGATGCCCGTGACGGTGCTCACTCCCACACTGAAGTGCGGGTGGTAGCGCATTCTGGCTCCATGCAGAGGTGCTTGGCCTCCGTCCCTTTCCTGATGGGTGCATTCCGAAGATGAGGTGCTCACATGTGGTCCGCTGCGGAGACCATGTCCGTCCTCTCGATCTGTGGCCTGGATGGGTTCATGACCTGTCTGGAGGAGGGGGGCCCTGCCTTGGCCATTTCCTTCTTCTGCTTCATCCATGGGGCCCGTGGCTGCCAGAAGTCACGTGGGGCAGCATATTACTGCCTGTTGGAGCTTGGGCACCTGCCATGGCCTCCTGCTGCTGACTATACCTTGTCGGGGCCCACCAGATTGGAACTGGCAGCACTGGCTGCTGTGTGGTCCCGTGCTGACGTTCAGGTGGGGCTCGCCAGGCTGGATCCATTTGAGGCCTACTTCCTCGTTGCCCACCACATGGCAGGGCTGGGCTATTTCTGGGGCATGATTCAGTGGCCCCACTACATGTATCTGGTGGGCCAACTGGGCCCAGCCCCCTTCATCACCCTGCGCAGCTGGCTGTGAGGCCCCCTGTGTCTTCGGTGTCATGGATTTCAGCCCCACTGTGTGCTCCCAGCACCTCCCTGCCAGCCCGGGGCACAGGCTGCTCGCTCTGCACCATTCTGGCCTCACGGCTGTTCTGTCTGGTTCACTTGCCTCCATTCTGCTCGCCTATGTCACTGCGCCCCCTCTATGGGCACCCCCTGTCCTTTGCTGCCTGTGGTGGTCCTCTCCATGCCTGGCCCCCCCTTTGGCTGGTTCCTGCTGCCTGACACTGCTACCGGATCTCCCTGTGGTTTATTCCTTCCTTGCATGGCCTCCCACTTACCTGTGTCTGTGGCCTGCCCCCCCTTCCTGGGTGCCTCCGTGACTGTGCAGGACTTGGGGCCCCTGGACAGCACCTCCCAGCTTCTTCCAGGGTGTGTGTGCATGTGCTTCCCGCAAGCTCCTGCAGCCTCCATCCCCAGCTATGCTTCAGCATCAGCGAAGGGGATCCTTGCCATCTGGACCTGCCTCGGACCACTCCGGTGCCTTCCCCTGCTTGTTTCCCCTCCCACTGTGACCCTGCTCCCTCCCTGTGGGGACCCCTGTGACTTGGGGTGTCTGTGTTGATGTTGGGTGGCCCATGCTCCCTGTGTTGTCAGTGGGGTTCTGGGTGCCTTTCACCATGTCCTGGACTGTTCCCAGTCCGGGGTCCTCCCCTTCCTTGACTCGGGGATCCCCCCTCCCCCTGTCTGTGGTGCTGTGTGTGTTGACCTTCCTGGTGTGCTCCTCCCTTCCTTTCCCATTTGGGTCTGTTTACGCCCGGGCGTGTGTGTGTGGTCTGTGTTCTGCTGTGTCCTTGGCGTTCCTGTAACTGTTGTGTGTGCCACCTCAGCTGCTCCTCTCCCTTCTCGCCCTCCCTTCCATTTCCCTTGTGTGGGCGTATCCTTTTGGTGCTTTTGTCTTCCTTTGCCCTCAGTCGGCCATGTCTGCCTTCCACCCTGGTGTCTTCTGGGAGTTCTGACCACAGTCTGGAGTCAGCGTAACATCTGTTGCATTGCCTCAAGCCATAGTCCGGCCGTCTGTTTCCTTGTCGTGGTCCTGCTCCAGTCACGTCTGTTTGGGGATTTCCTGAACCACGGGAGGGGGTTGGCTGGCTTGCTATGGTTGGGAATCCACTGTGGTGACCTGGGAGTGCGTAACGTCTGAAATTACCCTCAGTTAGTCAGCTCCTTATATCCTAACTGGAATACTAAAATGAGCAAAGCAATTGAAATAATCAGAATTATCAAATCAGACTATCTAAAGTAGATATCTGGTAAAGTGGGACTGAATTTCCATTTTGTCAGAAAAGAATTAAAGTGGACAAATTCATTGGACAGAATATTTGTTACTGATATTCGTTTCAACTCTAGCTACTTTTATCATATTAGATTTGTAACAGCTGTGGCTGGGCAACTAATATACTTGAATGAATGCAGTGGAGATTTTATAAGAAACAATAAACTTTTGCTTAGAGAATTGTAAAGACAAAATGGCTGCCTTTGGCCATGGGGGTAGGTGGTGGATGGGTGTGCTCACACAGTGGGTGGAGGTGGGTGTTCTTCCCATTAAAACAGACACACACACAACTTCACTCACGGGGCCTCCTCCAGCCTCCTCCAGTTTTCTAAACGTCATATTGGTAACATTATCTCAATGAGATAGTCACCTTATCAAGTCACTTTAATACTTATTTGGAGTATTTTCCATTTTTTGAAGGACAATTTTTTGGCTTTGATAGCCTCCTTAATTTTATCATTTAGCTGTACAGACATTTGTTTTTCTGCTTTTTTTTTTTTACTTGTGTTACACATTTAATCTGGGCATCTAAGTAAGAGAGTAGTTTTCAATAATCTCCATACTTCCTGCCAGGGGTGTACACTTGGGCTGAAATAAAGTCTTTGGAATTATTTGAAAATTGTCTAATTTTGGAGTCTTTGACCTGGAAACAGTGGTTTCAGAAGTTCGAATAAGTGTGGCCGTTCTTCGGAAAACTTTGGAAAACTTTGGAAGTGCCTGTGCACCTGGGCCTGGCAGAAGAAGCTTCCAGAAGCTTCTGGAAACAGTACCATATTTGGTAACGGGACGGGGATAGCTGAGTCATGGGCTAAGGCAGATTTTGAACTATTGACTGGCCAAGCCAGATGACTTGTTTGATTTGTACAAGGCTGAAGCCAATAGAAAGAGAAGTGCCAAAAAATAAAACTGGCACACAGCTCCCAGAGCTATCTCATTCTATGATGAATTTGGCTGTGTGCTGCTACACTGCTAACTGAGTAATCGGCTGATCTGAGTGGGGCAGCTCCTAGCATAGCATGGCATGCTTTGGCCTGCCCTGCCTGTGCATAGGGCCAATTCTGGAACATGGGGGGTTTGCATGCCATGCTTTTTTTTTTTTTTTAAATTGGGTTAAACTGGGGGAACATTGCTTCCTGGCAACTGCTGCTTGGTTAGCTTGGTAGTCAGACAGAAGCACCATGAGCCACCCAGAGGACTCTCTCTGCCTGACTCCAGGAGTTAATTTCCCTCCATGGCAGGGTGCTCTATGTGTGTGTGCATGTGTCCAAGCGCACGTGCGTGAAGAACCAACATGGTGTCTGCTGGGCTGACTGGCTTTTGGTTGTGCAGGATTGCAGTTGCTTGCAGTCTGAGTGGTTGATTCAAGTTGTCTTCTTTTACCAAGGATCCTCTGACTGCCTCCAGGCAGAGGCAGAATGCTAGGATGGTTTTTAAAAAAAAATATTGGGTGCTGCCAGACCAGCTGGGGTGCTTGGTTTGCTCTGCTTGACAGTCAGACAGCACCACCTTGAGCGACCCACAAGACTCTCTCTGCCTGGCTCCAGATGTTCCCCTAGCCTGTACCCCTGATATCCCCAAGTTACCAGTGCTGTAACCATGCCAAGAGGTTGCCAACCATTGCCCCCTCCCTCCCGGCTGTAGCTGCTGCACATGGCAACACCTGCTGAGGTGCCAAGGTGGCACTGAAGTTTTCCAAAGTTTTTTGATGTTCTGTGATTCACTGCTTTGGTCTCTGAATTCCAAAGCATTGGCAAGAACACCGAATTGCATTTGAGTACTCAGACTGACTATTTGGAACTTTGAAAATTGATTCAAATATCTGGAAGTACTATTCGATTCAGCCCTAGTTTGCACCAGGGACCCAATTCATATTTCATAATTTTTATACTCTTTATTATTTCTCTTTGTGTTTTATAATTTTGTTTATATAAATTCGTTAGCATTATTAAATTTCATTATTTTTTCCCATTGATTTCTATAGGAAATTGATTTCCAGCTGTGAATTCTACATTTTTTTCACCCAATTTGCTTGATATTTGGATCGATTGTACCACTTACCCAAGGGATCATCCCTACCAAATTTCATAAAGATTGGATAAAGGGTATTGATTCTGGAAGCAACTGATATTTTATTGTAAACGCACACATTTGCAGCTATAACATCCTTGTTTTCCATGAAAACTGGGTGAATTTTGTACTCATTGTACCCATCCTGAAAGAGATCTTCCCTTCCAACTTTCAGGAATATTTGATAAAGGATACTGATTTTATAAGCAATTTAATCATTTCATGGTTTATACACACATTTACAGGTGTAACATCTTTGTTTTCCGTTCAATTTGGATGAACATAGGATACTTTTTTCCCCTCACCCAAGGGACCATCCCTTCCAAATGTCAGAAAGATTTAATAAAGGGTCCTCATTTTATAAGCAATATTAGTTTTGTGATTTTAACAGATTTCTTTAAATCACTTACAGGTGTTGTTTCTGTTTAAACTATAGCAGTTTTACCAGATTCAGAGATCTGCTTTTTGGAGCATTTGTACAGAGAGTGACGAAGACAGAAGGAGTTGGGCAAAGTAAAGGAGGAGCAGGTGCCGGAGGCACTGGCACAGGCTTCAGTCAAAGACAACCCAAAATCTGTGGGGGCATACATGGAGGAGAGTAGGTGTAGGGGTCTGCTTTTTTGACCACTTGTGGTAAGGCTGAAGACTACAGCACACACTGGATGTCTTTAGACATAACATCAATGGGTGCCTGAATGTGTGTTTTGACCTTGATCTGAACACTGTTTGGCCCCGTGTTCACCATGTGGCGCTGCTTAGACACACAGCCCATCTTGAAATCAGTGTTTTTCTCACCCTCCCATCTGAGCATGCTTCCACCTTGCTCCCTGTGTTGTACCTGCTATCACGCCACGCAATATCATTAGACACAACGTTGGCCACGTCTTCAGCTGGAACACGTTGTGATGCAATGGTGTTCATATTACGTGTTCAACAGGTAACCAAATTGGTGTTGGGATTGGTATGGTGCTTATACACAATGGCCAAACATGCTTAGGGGTTTTGACACCCGATATTTGTTATGTCTAAAGACGCTCACTATCACACACACTGAGCCAGACTATGAGCCACACAAGATCTAGCCATGTTGGAGGGGAGTGGGGGTGTGTGCCTGTGGGGCTATGAGAGGAAGGGTGCCCAGCTGGTCTCGGGTGGGGTAGGGTTGCTGCTGGGGAACTCAGGGGTGGCAGATGAGCTGGGGAGTGGGCACAGGTACCTGTGGGAGGGCGCTGTGGTGTTGCTATGCTTCCAGCCCTCCTACTACGGCAGAAGGGCCCATGTCGTGCTGGGGGAAGACACCACAAAGTCACCAGGGTTTTCCTGATTAGTTGTCTGGTCTTTGAGGTGTCTCTCTCCAATGAGACATGGGCCCTCACCCTCTCCTCCCTGTCAAGCCACTGCTCATGGAGGAGGGTATCAGCTTGTCACCTGTCCCACAGGTGCTTTGTGCAACACCTGGTTAGCATGTCATGCATTTTTCCCCAGTCCCTTCTCCCCTCCATGAGCTGGACCTTCCTGTTCAGGGCCTGCTGCTCTCTCTGCTCCTCTGCCAGCTGCTTGGTTTCCACCAGTAGTTCCCTACCAGGGTCCTCCCTCCTCCTCTGGTGACAAGCTCACATCTCCCTGTTCCTCTCTGGACTCCTGGCAGTACCACCCCTGGATGGACCAGGCCGCTCATCTGTGAATGGCAATGGGACCTTTGTTTAGAATGAGGCTGGAGATCAGCTACTATCTACCTATTCTGGTTCCTGGACCTGCATTTGGGTCTTGCCCCACCCCACCCCCCAGTTGCTCCTTTGTGACCCTGGACGTTGTTGGCGGTCTCCCTTTGTGCTTCCCCATCCACATCGGCTCTTGCTCCCATTATCCCTGCATGTGTGTGCCTCCTGTCCCCTCCGGCCACTGTGAACTCTCCACCCATCATCTAGTGGTGTTCCTGGCATCCCATCTTGTCTTTCCCTTTGTTGCCCTTTGGAGTGGATGGATCATAATGTGGTACTGTGCCCCTGTCCCCTTCGTGTCACCCTGGCATCTCCCACCAATGAGCCCTTATCACTGTGAACCTACCATCGGTATCCTGGTTGCTGGGCTCCGGGATGGCCTCAGGATCCTCCACTTCATTCTCCGGGGTCACTACCTCTTCCTCCTCCTGCACCTCCTGGTCCCCTTGAGCTGTGGGGGTAATAGCAGTCTGTCAGTTCAACCTTGCTTCCCCGCTGGGGCCCTGGCTGTCCATGGCTGTGGCTGTGCCCTCTGGTCCATGGGGCCATTCTATTATCTGGCTGATACTCATCCTCCTCCTGGGGGGGAATCCCTGGTGTCCATCCACTTCATGTGTGCTCCCTGACCCTGTGGGTTTCGGGGGTGCACAAGGAGGGTGATGTTGATGGTATAGATTTCCAGGGATGCCTCCTCCACCTCTAGGACAGGGGTGTGCCCTCCTGCTTTCTGACTGGCCTCACCAGGTGCAGTGGGCTCCCCCTGCTCCGGGGTTTCAGGCAAAGGGGGTGTCGTTTTTGCCCTCTTTCTGCCCCTGGCAAAGGCCGAGCCATATATGCGGGAGGCCATGATATCCCCATCTATGCAGAGAAAGTGACCCAGCTCCTCAGTGAACTTTCTGGGACAGCCAAGGAGGGGCTGGGTCGGGGGTGGGCACGGCCATAGAGGTTGTGATGGAACAGGGGAGATATGGTCCTAAATGGGGGGAGGTGAGATCGGCGAGGCGGGACAGGTGCCTTTTGCATGTCCCGCTCACTACCCCCAGGCAGAAGGACAGTTGGTTCTTCGTCAGAGGGTCCCTGACCCGGTGCTTGTGTTGTTAAATGCGAGCTCGGTGGTCAATAAAGCGATCCTGGACCATGCTGCTGATCTTGTATGTATCACGGAAACATGGCTGGACAATTAATCGAGGCCTATCCTGGCTAATCTTGTTCCGGCCAGGTATTCCATGCAGCATCAGCCACGGTCGGAGGGACAGGGAGATGGTGTAGCCATGATTTTTAAGGAGGGGTGGTCTGTTAGGAGGCATCCGGTGCAATCCATATTGCGCAATGAGGGTCTCCACGTTGTGTTTTATTTGATGGGTGACAGTTTAGGAGTGCTGCTTGTATACCGTGCACCTGCCTGTGCAGCGGCCTCCCTGCATGCTCTAGCAGAGGTGGTGTCAGGGGTGGTGTTGCAGTCCCCAAAGGCGGTAGTCTTGGGGGACCTCAACATCCATGCTGATGCCGACCTTGGGGGAGTGGAGCATGAATTCATGGCTGCCATGGCAACCATGGGCCTGTCCCAGATCATTATCAGCCCAACACATCAGGGGGGACATACCTTAGACCTGTGTTTTGCACCAGCCTTGAGGCGGGTGCTCCGTTAATGGGGGAAGATATCAACTGTGCCCTTGTCATGGATGGATCATTACCTCCTGTAGACCTCATTCCTGGCGCATGTCTGCCCCCAGAAAGGTGCTGGGTCGATTCAGATGGTTTGCCCCCGGAGGATGATGGAAACAGAATGGTTCTGGAATGCTCTGGGGGAGATACCCTCTGACCTTGACGACTGTCTCATCGATCACCGCGTTGTGCTGTGGAACACCTTTCTGACTGAGGCCATTGATCAGATGGCTCCTAGTAGGGATGGGTGAACAGAACACCATTTGGATGTTCAGACTTTCGGTCGTTCAGTTCAAAACCAGAGTTTGGGTTCAGCTGTTTGGTTCAGTGGAGTTCGGTTCAGCCAAAGTTGGCTGAACATTCAAAAAAGTGCTATCAGTACTGAAACAGAAATTTGTTCGGTATCGGTATTTTTGGCCCTGAAACCACCTCTGGTGTCCACCCCTCGTGCCAGGAAGTCTGCTCCTCAGCTGCCTCCCCCTTCCAGTCACATTTTTTCCACCCCCGAACTCATCCAAACTCACCCAAAATTTTCCAAATTGTTTGGAAGTTCGAGCGTTCGGTTCGGAAGTTCGGTTTGGTCACCCGAACAGGCCGAGTTCAGGCTGAACTCTGAACTTCCGAACCACGTTCTCCCATCCCTAGCTCCTAGGCATCCATTGCCCAGACAGCAATGCAGGCCTCCTTGGTTTTCCAAGGACCTACAGTTGCTGAAGCGAGATGGGCGGTGGTTGGAGTGACGGTGGCGTCATTCGCGTGCTGAAGCCAACAGATTGTGGCATAGAGCCAGTTTACGAGCCTATGCTGTGGCTATGCAGGCAGAGAAGAGGGAGTTCTTTGCTGCTCTCATAGCATCTGATAAATCTCGTCCAGCAGTGCTTTTCCAGGTTATGTGGGGGCTGGTCAGTCCTGCCTCCCTCAACCTTGGAGTGGCATCATCTACTGCTTGCTGTGACATGTTTGTGGATTATTTTGTGGATAAAATCATTCATATTCACCATGACTTCGATGCCGCACTTATTAGACTAGGGGAACTAGAGGTTATGGAAACCCCGTCATGTCCGTTTTTTAGGATCAGTTTCAGTCGGTGACACCTGCTGACACAGTGGATGTTCTTGGGGAGGTCAGGGCTACTTCTTGTGAATTAGATCCCTGTGCATCCTGGCTGGTTAAGTCCTGCCAGGAGACAATGGGGCCATTGCTGGTTGGGGTGGTCAACACCTTCCTGTGGAAAGGCAGAATGCCAGGCTGTCTCAAGGAGGCAGTGGTGCGTCCTCTGCTCAAGAAACCATTGCTTGACATTGACTCCACTGCCAGCTGTCGACCTGTTTCTAACCTTTCCTTTTTAGGGAAGGTTATTGAACGATAGTGGCTTGGCAGCTGCAGAGGCATTTTGATCGCGTCAGTTTTCTTGATCTCTCGCAGTCTGGCTTCCGTCCAGGGCATAGCACTTAGGGATGTGCGAATGCGGTTCGGAAGTTCGGAGTTTGGACCAAACTCAAATAGTTCAGTCGACCGAACCGAACTTTTGAACCGAACTCCAATTTGACCGAACTATTCGGAAGGTCAAAAACCCTGGTTTTGAATGTACGAACTCAGTTCAGAAGTTCGGAATTCGACCGAACTCGAATAGTTCGGTCAACTGAACCGAACCTTTGAACTGAACTCGATTTTCAAACCGAATTGAATTTCTGAACTCAGTTCTGTTCGCACATCCCTAATAGCACTGATACTGCACTTGTGGCTTTGGTAGATGACCTGTGCTGAGAATTGGATTGGGGTTGCTCGACCCTGTTCATTTTGTTAGATCTGTCAGCTGCGTTTGATACCATTTATCATGAGATGTTGGTGACGCACCTGAAGGACTGTGCAGGCATGGGTGGGACTTGTCTTGAATGGTTCTGCTCTTTCCTAACCGGAAGAACCCAGTCGGTGGTGCTCCGGGATTGTTTTTCATCATACCGAGACCTCTCGTGTGGAGTCAGGCAGGGTTCTGTTTTGTCCCCTGTCTTATTCAAAGTGTACATGCAGCTGCTTGGTGAGGTGATTAGGGGGTTCTGTGTGCGGTGTCATCAATATGTTGATGACACCCAACTGTACCTCTCTTTTTCAACAGACCCAGGCCCAGCAGTCTCAGTGCTCACTCCGTGTTTGGCGGCTGTGGGGAATCGGATGAGGGCTAATCAACTGAGACTGAATCCTGACAAGACAGAGGTGATGTTAGTGGGTAAGGCAATGGAGTTGATGGCCCCAATTATTGATGGGGTCTGCCCTCCATTGGCCTCACAGGTACGGAGTCTGGGAGTGCTCCTCAATGTGCAGCTCTACCTGGATTTCCAGGTGGAGGCTGTGGCAAGGAGTGCATTCCATCAATTACATCTGGTGCAACGTCTTCGGCCATTTGTTTTGAACTCTGACCTGGCCACTGTCATCCATGCTTTCGTCACCTCTGGACTAGACTACTTTAACACACTCTATGTGGGGCTACCCATGGTGACGACTTGGAACTGTAGCCGGTGCAGAATGCAGGGGCCTATCTCCTAGTGGGACTGGGCCGTCGGGAGCATATTACAACAGTGCTCTGGTCTCTGCTCTGGCTGCTGGTGGTTTTCCGGGCCCAATTCAAGGTGTTGGTCTTGGCCTATAAAGCCCTAAATGGCCTGGGCCCTGCCTACCTGTGAGATCACCTTACTCCCCAGGACCTGGATCGACCCCTGCGATCATCCGAGGTGCCCTGCTTGAGGTCCCCTGAGTTTTTCGGGGGGCCACGCAGGGGAGAACATTCTCGGTGGTCACACCACAGTTGTGGAACTCCCTTCCAGTAGAGGCCTGGTTGGCCCTGGAACTTCCCTCCTTTCAGAGAAGTTGTAAGACCTGGCTGTTCCTCCAGGCATTTAGCGAGGGAGATGGGTGGTGTGTGTGTGTGTGTGGGAGGGGTGTTATTCTTTCCTCCTTTTATGATGTTTTATTTTAATGTTTTTAATTATTGTAAGCTGCCTCAAGCTGCCTGTGGCAGGAGGGATGGGGTAACAATTTTTTAAAATAAACAAATCAATAATAAATAAATAACCTCATGTGTGTGCATGGCATGGCCAGACTTGAGATTGTTGTCCTTGATATTTTTGTATCCAGACCTGAAGTCCTTTACCTGCTGCATGCATTGGGCCCCATCCCTATTGTACCCCATGTGCTGCATCTCCTGAGCAATGGCTTCATAGACATGTTTTGTCTTGAAGCAGCGTACCAGGTTTGCCTGGATCTTTTTGGCCCCCCACAGATGTATAAAGTCCAGGGTCTCCAGCCTGGTCCAGGGGTTCCCCTTTTGCCTGTGGGGGGCCATCCAGCCTTTGTGCCTGGGGCCCACCCGGTGGCTGTGGTGGCAATGGAGCAGGTGCTATCCTGTTGGGGGAATGCATAAGAGTAAGCTGTTGTCCTTCTGTACCTCTGTTGGTGCTGTGGGGTGTTCCTTGACTTCCGTCTCTTCCCCCTGGAGGTTCCCATTGTTTTACCTGACTACCATGGAAACCCTGCTTGGCTGTCTCCCCTGTGGTGTTGTGCTCCAGGTTGTGGGTACTCTCCTGTGGGTGGATGGGGGGAGGAAATAGAGCTGTCAGCAGTCTGCCCGGTGGTACCCCACATGGTCTCAAGACCTGCCTGTGCCCTCCCCCCTCCCCTGTGTGGATGGGGTCCCTGTCTTACCTTACTGTCAGAGTTGCTCTCTTCCCTGGGCCACGTTGCTGTGGGTGGGGGTGCAGACAGAATTGTGTTACATTCTCTACCCTGTGTCAGAAGAGGAGAGCTGTCAATTATCATCCTTCCCCCTCGGCCCCCCCCCCCGGATGGCCTGAGGTCCCTTGACTTACCCTGTGCCTTCCTGCACATGACATGGCACTGACTCCTTTTGTCTTGTCCAAGGATTTCCTTCCAGACATGCTGGGGGCTGGCACACCCATGTCAGGGCTCACTTCTTCTTTAAGGGCTCCTGGCTGGGCATTAAGCATATCTCCCTGTAGGTGTATCTGCTTACTGGCTCCTGCAGTGCCTCTCTAGCTGTGTCCCACTGGTTTTGGCAGACCCTTCCTGTGGGTGGGTATGCTTTGCTGTTCACATGGATGGCTGGGTATTCAAGACCCACCTCCACCCACGGAGCATGCCAGCTCCTTCCCGGCTGCTCCATGGGTGTAGATGGGTGGGTCACAGGAGTGCCCACATCCACCCCATGATGTTCACATGGACGCTCTCCCATCCATCTGATGGGTGGAGGTGGGTGGGTGGCATTCGTGTAAAAACAACCATAGTCCAGGGAAGTGTCTGTTATTTATTATTTTTATCATGTTTGATGCAATTCTGTTTTTAATATACAGGACTACTCCACCTCTAGTATGATTAACTCTGTCGTAGCTATATATTTTGTATTTCCTTTTAATTAAAACACATCTCCTTTTCTCCCATGGCTTCATTTTAAAAAAATGGTCTGTGCTGTATATTGGATACAGAAGATGCTTTATACTAATATGTAGGATAGTACACTAACACAGTGGTGCAATTAAAGTCTCACAGGTTGGGCAAGCATAAAGGAGGCTCCACTGGTAGGAAGAGGAGGAGAGGAGAGAACAAATGAGCGGATATCCAGGAGTTAGGGGTGGGACAACGGGGAGAATACCGGACACCGGATGTACCGGTATCGGATCTCCCTGGTACCGGATTTACCGGTATCGGCATACTGGATTTTTAACATTGGCTGTGGTACCAGATTTTTTACATTGCGGCTATAGACTTCAATGGCCGCAATGTAAAAAATCCGGTACTGCGGTCAATGTTAAAAATCTGTTATGCCGGTAGAGGTAAATATTGAATTCATCGGATTAAGCCGATACACCCAAATACTGGCAATATCAGATCTCGGGAGAAACAGAATTCCCACCCCTACCAGGAGTATAGCTGAAACAGGTAGGTAATGTGATACCCACAGGTAATAGCCAAGATTCCAGGTAGTGTGCTGGGTGCCTGGTCAGTATGGTCAGTATGGCCTTTTTCACACAGACACTCTACCACTGATAAAATGGGTGTTACATTTTATTATACATGTTTCAGGGCATCCATAGGGCACACCTGCAGCCCTGCAACGTGTATCATGAAATGTAAGATCCGTTTTATCAGTGGTAGAGTGTCTGTGTGAAATGCGTCTGAGTATTCAGACAGGAACCCTGTTACCTGAAGTACCAGGTATTGCCATTACCATGATCCCTAATTTTCCATTTTATTACCTATTCCAGTATCAGAAAACCAGTAACAGAAAGTAGAAATTTGATAGCAGAACTCAGTAAATTGGTAACAGAAGTCAGTAAATCAATAAACTGAATGCCTATCAGGCACTAATCAGATAACAATTATTATCCGATGTTACTGGGTCAGGTTGGATACCATAATATTTATTTATTTATTTATTCTTGAAATTTATATACCGCTCCCTCCTGTTATAAGCATCTCGGGGCAGCTAACAACATTTTAAAATACATAACTAGAATACAATTAAAACAACATAAAATCCCCAGATTAAAATAACCCATACCCAAACCCTGGGGGCCACACAGTCAATGACCTCCACCAACACGGAATTCCACATGGTCACGAGATCATCGAGTGAGCGGCCGGCCATCGAGGTCAGAGGAAAGATCCCCTAGAGTGGTCTGGAACCCTTCTGGTTCCATAAGCCTTCGGGGAAGAACCAACCAAACTGGTTCCACACCATCCCGGGAGCCGACTTGCACCAGGATACCGGCATATCCTCTTAGTAGCATTTTAACAGGCATATCCTCTTATTAGCCTTGAGAGAATAGCATTGACTCTGTTTGACTTCTTTATTTATGTTATTTTGTGGCCCTAGGCTTACATATCAAAGTAATTCTGTACTGCCAAAAAGCAAGGAAACAGATGAGAGATTAATTTGGTGGGGTACAGGGTGAGGGCAAATACACCCTACCTTTTTTTATTATTATTTTCTCACTTACTTACTGTTACTCCTAGTCCCCAACTGTTTATTTTTTACTCAGCCCACTCTTCGATCTATTTTTAATTTATTCCTTCTATTACTTTTGTTTCTGCTCACCTTCTCCTCTTCCTGTTTCTAAAAATCAGTCTCTTTTTACTCAGAGTGCATACTCATTACAGAGTGAGTCAAATTTCTACATTCATGATATTTGAAGAGTTTCAGAATTAGGTAAAACAAACTGATCCAGTCAGTAATTTAGGATGAAATGAGAATGTAAAGCATTCTCATGAGAACACATGAAATTCTTGCAGTCCTCTGCGAGATCTCGGAGTAATCTCATTATGAATTTTGAGAATCTTGTGAGATTCTCAAAAAACCCTAAATGCTCTGTACAGGAGCAAAATAGCCACTGTGGCCATTTTGCACATTTGCAGAATGCTTTGGGGGTGTTTATATGGTACTTGAGAATCTCATGAAGAATGGTAGCAAGAATGCCGATTCTCACAAGATTCTTGACCTGGAGAATCTCACCAAGAAGTCCATTCATGGCAAAATTCTCAAAAGGGTTGAAAACTAATTTCATCCCTAGTCAGCATACTAGAGTATACATTCAGTATATTGGAGTCAAGTTCTGGCTGAGTACGAGATCAGAACTTTGGATGAGTGCCAAAGAGTGGTCAGAACTGAGAGGTCAAAGTCATAGCCAAGGAACTAGAGCTGAAACGGGTAGCTGATTTGCTACCCAAGGGTAATGCCCACATTTTCAAGTACCACATCAGGTACTCAACGGACTACTTGATTTTCAATTGGGTATGCGAATACCCCCAAAATTGACAACTTCTAGTACCAATTTTTCAATTTTCTGATTACCAATTGGTATATTAGGATGGAAAACTGAAACACTGGTATGGAAAACAAAAAGACTGGGAACAGAAGACAACATTACAGGACTTGAAACTGACTTTCCAAGATGGAAAACCACAAAAACAGTATTGGAAGTAGAGGTGTGCATGTGGTTTTCGTTATATCAATAATGAAAATGAAATTTGTCATTTTTGTTATTGTTATTGCAATAACGAAAAGGAAAAAAAATTGCGAGCCAAAGAACAGCACAAGCAAGTGTGATTGCTCAGTGTATCCTTCCTCCCAGAACCAATCAGGGGAGCTCTAAGGGAGGACACTTCAACCCTTTATAGTGCAGGGATGGGCTGCTTGGCTCTGTGTTAGCTATTGCTCTGTCAGGGTGCATTTGCAGACTCTGCTGGTGCTTGCAATAAGAATTCTCCCATATATATCCCTACCACTTCACCTTCCCAATCCTTATTCCTTACCCTTACATTTTACCTTTTTCCTTCCCCTGCCTGTATATATACACACACATACACACACACATTAGATACGAGGCTATTTTATTATATATATTAGGATTATAGGATAGTCATATTTTGTAGTTCACATAGGTTAGGTTTAGCTTAGATAGATAGATAGATAGATAGATAGATATTATTGGCATACACACAATATCTAGTTTTATTTATATAACAAACCTATGTATAGTACTAAATATTCCTATCCTATAATCCTTATATATAATAAAACAGCCTAGTATCTAAATTATATATATACACAACTAATATCTATATATTATATGGCTGGAAGGGAGAGAGAGAGATTGTGTGTATACCAATACCAATAATGATACCAAAAACAAAACTTTTGTTTGAAATTCGTACCGATACCGACAACAATAAAAAAACAACATATTTTGTTAACAAAGTGACACATTTTAATAACAAAAACGATAACGCAAAATGACATGGGGCATGGTGCACATCCTTAACTGGAAGTTAAAGAAAAAAAAATCAGTATAGAAGTTGACATTCCAGGACTGGAACTCAATATTCTGGGACATCTGGTACCCAAATTGGGTCAAAGTTGGATATCAATTGGTATCTGATGTTGTCAAGTCAAATTGGGTACCAGAAATTAGACAGATATACCCATTTGTGTTGGTACTTGTTTCAACTCTACAAGTAACCAATTAAGGTTATTGTCAAGAAACTGTTCTGAGTCAGGAGACTATTTAGCAGCCGGACAACCAAAGCAGAAACGTGAAGCCCAGAGTCAGGAAAACAGACCTGCATCAGAGGCTGGGAAGTGAGGTAAAATTAAGAGAAAACCAGGACATGGCTCACAGGTTAAGGATCAAAGCAATAGTGAGCTAGGAGCAAGGATATGGCTAAAATCAGTACCCAAGAGCAACAAGCCAAGTAGTCATCCTTGTCCTCCCAGCCTCTTCCTTTTTCCTAATGACGTGCTCTCCCTCAGACAATTTCCTCTTCCTATTGGCCCTGTAACTGTGTGGCCAGCCACACATTTTCCCCAAATAGAGAAATTGTTTCATCTCAGAGATGTACACAACAGGTCATAAAGGAAAGGTCCGTTCCCAGCTCCCAAGAGTCAGAGTTTATGTCTCCTGAGCTAAACTATTTATGGACTTATTATCCAAGAACTTATGCAAACCTTGTTTAAAATCCGCCACACTATTGACCTTCACAATGTGGCATTGTATATTACCCTGGCATTGTCTTGTGTCTGGTAACCTGCTTAGCTATTTGTGGGAAGGAAATTATTATTACAGTATTTGTTAATTTAGTAGTTTTGCTAATTTCATTCAAATTAGCATGTGCCCTTTCGTTTTCATAATTATACCTTTCTCCTTCAAATATGGTTCAGCACAGATAGTGCTCCTCATCTTGGATATTCAGTGCTGCAAAAACTAAATGAGAGTCCTCCTATTCCTGAAGAACTTTGACAGTCCATACAACCCTTACAATTTGACACCTTTAATCTCATTTCAGCCTTTAGTTTTGTCCCCTAGTTCCCTCCTCTTCTAGAAGTCCATAATCCAGAAAAGCCTAACTCTGAATTCCAGTCAGACTCTTCTCAGCCTGTCTGCAGGGAGTCAATTCCCCACAGTTATCACTATCCACCTCTCCTGGTTCCATCTTTATAACTCCCTCCCACAGTTGGCTAGCAGCTTCTTCCTCATAGATCCCAGAGGACCAATAAGACATGATGGATAACATCCTGCAGCCACCTCCAGAGACTGTACTCTGTAGCTATAAAGAACTGTATCACACACCTCAGGCCCTTGTTACAATGCTGGTGTCCATTGAGGAAGCTGGAGGCATCAATCAATTAGGGGTCAGTCACATGGTATTGTCATTTGGGAAAGTGAAGCACTGTTAGGCTGAGGCTTGAAGAAGTTCTGTTGTGCTGTAGACTGCTTTCTAGTACCAAGGTGATCAGGGTTGTCATGCTCTTGTAATTGACCCTAGTCTCGATGCGAATCTTCATGAGATGAGGGCCACAGAGTCCATGGACATATAAGATATATATTTTCTCTTCAGTAGTTTTATCTCCAGACAGGTACAGTTAAATAACAGAAGCATTTACAGCATCTGTGGTAAGCACATCCCTGTCCTCCCAACCTTTACCTGTTTCCTACTTACTTGCTCTCCCTGAACCGTAGGTCCTCTACAGCTGAAGCCCCCTTCCTCAGGCTTTTCTCCTCATGACATCTTACAGCATGCACCTGCTTTCGTAAGCTCCCTCTCCCAAGACAGACTGAAGCCTGAGGGAGAGTGATGGATGAGCTACCCTTAAAGGACCAGCATCTGGTCCATCACAACACTACCTCTCCTTTTCATCTGACCCAGACCCAGCAGTCTCGGTGCTTACCCAATGTCTGGTAGCTGTAGGCGACTGGATGAGGGTGAGCCGACTGAAGTTGAATGCTGACAAGACGGAGGTGATGGTAGCAGTCAAGGCAGTAGATTTGAAAGCTCCCATCATTGATGGGATTTGCCCTCCACTGATTTCCAGGTTTGTAGTCTAGGGGTGCTCCTTGACCCACAGCTCCACCTTGATCTCCAGGTGGGGGCTGTGGCAAGGAGTGCATTTGCCAATTACATCTTGTGCAACGGCTTTGGCCATATGTTTCAGATAGTGACCTATCCACTCTCATCCATGCATTCATTACCTGGAGATTGGACTATTTCAACACACTCTACGTGGGACTACCCATGGTGATGGACCAGAGACAGCAGCTAGGGAAGAATGTGGCAGACCATCTCCTTATGAGGTCAGGTAGCTGTGAGCACATTACACCAGTGCTCTGGGCTCTGCACTGGCTGCCTAATCTTCCGGGCCTGATTCAAGGTGTTGGGTTTCACCTATAAAGTCTTATACAGTATTGGCCTGACTTACCTGCCAGATCGCCTCACTTCCTATGCTCTGAAGTGACCTCTGCGGTCCACTGTGAATGCCTTTCTCGAGGTCCCACATGTGGCCCAGGGGGCCACTATGGAGAGGGCATTCTCAGTGGCCACACCTAGGCTGTGGAACTCCCTCCTGGTGGAGGCTTGGTTGACCCCGGACTTCCCTTCCTTCTGCCTTATGTGTAAAACCTGGCTGTTCTGCCTGGGTTTTGGTGAGGGAGATGGGGTGTAGGGTGGGGTGGGAGGTAGGGGGTGGATTTTCCTGGTTTTGTTTGCCTCTTCATTTAATTTACCATTTTGATTTTATGTGTTTTATATGTTTTTTTGTTGCAAGCCACCCCAGACTGCCTAGAGCAGGAGGGGCAGAGTAGAAAATAGTTTTATAAATAAATAAATATAAACAAAAACCCTGAGCCCCTGTCTTTGTAGTTTCAAGACAGGAGGGTCATTACAAAACCTGCATTTACAATGAGGCCTATAAAAATGGGTGTTTTCACACAGACAGGTAGTGTGCCAGACCCTGGAGCTGCTTCATGGGCCCACCCCTGTAGTTGCCACTTACCAGCTCCACCCAGGGCCAGATCATACAGACCTGACCGGCGGTGTCCCCTGGCCACAGACTTTCTGTGTAGCACCCTTCTTCCCCACCATAAAGCCATGTGTCACTTTAATGAAGCTCTAGGCAGCTGTCTGCAACTTTATAGTGCTGAATACAGCAACAGACAGATGGGCGCGAAGGTGTTAAATGGGTCCCCCCAATAGACAGACAGCAGCACCACATTTTGCCATTTCCCTGGGTTTGGCCAGCCTGCTCTGCATGGTGTATTCCTCACAGTAGACTACTCACATGTAGTGTAGCTCACTGTAGGAAATCTGTTAGGAGTGCACCATGCTGATCTGCCTCAAAGCAGTCCCAGTCTGCTCCATGTTGCACATCTGATGAGCGCCCTTCACACAAACCGGTAAACCCTGGGGTGATGGGGGGATCTGTGGGCAAATCCAGACCTGCTGTCTCTCTTTACACCCAATGGGGATAACTTCTGAAGAGGCAAGGGAAGGTGGGGCATTTCCTTATCTTAGGAGAGACAGGGTGTTGCCACATGTGATGCCAGAAGGGAGGCAACCCAACTTGACTCAGGAACACACCACCAACACAGTCCCAACCAGGTCCAGCTGCAGTACCAATGACCATGGCAGACCTGATCCAGACGGGGCTGGACCACATGCGAATAGTCCTCTGTAGCCCGCTCTGGCCTAGTTGGGCAGATGGTAACTGTGATCTCAGAGGTCTCTGGGATCACAGCCCAGGCCTGCCATAGACATGCCCAGGATAGGGATGTGCGAACAGGTTGCGGTTCGGGTTTGGCCATTCGGTTCAGTTCTTGTGTTCGGTACGTGAGTTCGGTTCGGTCATCAGGTTCGGGTTTGGCCGTTCGGTTCAGTCATCTTCAGTCATCCAGTCCTGTTTCTGGCGTGATCGCGCCAGAAACAGGAAATTCGAGTGCGTGCGGAGCTGTGTGGTGAGTGAGTGTGTGTTTGGCTGGGTGGTTGTTCGGTTTGTGTGTTTTGGCTGTGTTTGGGTGTGCTGTTGTTGTGGTGGTGGTTGGTGAGTGTTGGTGTGTGTTGTGGGTGACTGACTGTGTGTTTTGGGTATGTGTGCTTTAAAAACAAAATGAAGAAAGCTTCTTCAAAGGTGCTTCTTCCCTGGCTGGGGGCCAACTTGCCCCTTGAGGAGGAGGAGGAGGAGGAGGAGGAGGAGGAGGAGGTAGAGATAGAGGTTGCTGGTGCTGCCCGTACTACATCTCCGATGGTGGTGCCTGGATCCTCAGAGGAGGGGAAAGCGGTGGCCTCAGGAGGTGCTGGCAGGTTTGTAAACTTTTTTTTAACTTCCCTACGCACCCCCAAATAAGGGTAGGATTTCCACGTGCCATCCACTGCCAGGGCCTTTCTAGTTGCAATCCCTAGCATCCCCTAGCAACCCAGGGAGTGCTAGCACTCTAGCATTCTCTGTATGCAACAGAGAGAGAGAGGGAGGGTACTGTAGAGTGGGAGGCTCTGGCACGAACAGCACCCCCACCCAAACATGTGCCAGGCTAGCAAGGCTGTCCACTCTCCAGTTGCCATTCCATTCCCTACGCACCCCCAAATAAGGGCAGGATCTCCATGTGCCAGGCAGGGGCTTTCTAGTTGCAATCCCTAGCATTCCCTAGCACCCCCAGGAGGGCAGGATTTTCATGTGCTTTCTAGTTGCAATGCCTATCACCCCAAGGAGGGAGGACTAGAGGCATCATCATCATAAATGCATGATATTACTTTGGTGTTCTTAGTGTGTTCCCATTTCAGAGAGGAATCGGATGCTGGCCCCAGCACTCCTGCTAGGACTAGGCCAAGGAGGAGGACCCCTAGGAAGAGATCGCCACTGCCAGTGACAACCACAGACATTCAGCGCCAGAAGTCGGATGTCTGGAGGTTTTTTGACAAGGGCGATGGAATCGCCACATGCAAGGTATGGCACGAGGACTGGAACAACAGGGAATGAATTGCCCTAAGACCTAACCTGTTAGGAATGAAAGTCCCCTGCAGAGAGAGATTGGCCACCCAGTCCACCAACTTGTGGAGACAGAATGCAGGCAGGGCTTGACAGACCATTGGTCCGACACAGTATGGCACTTCTTATGTTCCTATCTTTTTCTGCTCTTTTTAGATCTGCAAGAAAAGATTGCACCAGCAGAGGGAGGGGACCACATCAGGGCTCATTGCCCACATTGAGCGCACCCATGGCCTGAGAGTGAGGCGGCAGGCAGAGGAGTCTGGTGTGGCCGTGGTCGTGGAGCCTCAGCACCAGAAGAAAGGGGGGGAAGGCAACCCACAAATGAAGGCATGTACACCTTTCCCCCCCATCTCAGATGTGGAGCCCCCAGGAGCAGTCTGCGGTGGCAAGGGAATTTTGTAGTCAGGTGCAGGGGACCAGCAGCATTTTGTTGCCGGCCTCCAGGTAATTGAAGACCAACTGGTGGAACAGTTCCAGGTGGTCGAGTTGAGGGAGAAGAAGGTGGAGGCGTACTCAGAGTACGTCTCCAAGTATGTCTCCACCGAGAGGGCCGACCTGGAGTTCTTCCGCCAGTTGGTCTGCAACTGGCAGGCGGCTGTGGCAGGGACCATAAATATGCTGTCCAACGCGGCTATGAAATGCTGGCAGGTGTGGCCCCTGGACAACTCTGCACCACTCATGCCTTTCCCCCAAGTTCTGGGGGGCAGGCCAAAAGACTAATTAGTTTGTTCGTGCATAAGTTTCTTTTCTATTTAAAAATGTTTGGTTTACTTTTTATAATATTGTTGTTGTTTTGTTGTTGTTGTTTTATTTATTAAAGTTATATTTGTTGTTGTTACGAGCTGACCTGTCTAATCTTTTATCCCTCTGTGTTTAAGTTCTGGTTGGCAGGTGGCAGAATCGCATACAGCTTGTCGATCCTTACCAGAAATACCTGCCACCCCATGTAGCATAGTTATTAACCCAAAGATGTGCCAGCAGCAGGGTATCAACTTGCAGATGGCACCGAAGGAGGTGCAGGACTTGTGTTTGTGTGGGTGGGTGTGAAAGAGAAAAAGAGAAACAGGCTCCTTGGCAGTGGGAAGTAGGCAGCAGGAGCGGGTGGTTGGAGGGGCTTTTATATCCAGAAGCTTCAGCGGGCATCCACAGGTAGGTGCGGAGGAGTAGGCTGGGGGGGGGGGCAGGCTCGCATGTGAGCACCGGACTTCTGGATGCAGTGGAATGGAATGAGGCCCCCAGTGACTGGAGTGATGGTCCCAGAATCTCATTGATGGTTCCTAGGATGGGTGGGCATGATTGATTCAGGTACAATGGAATAACAGCCTATGTGAGTTTAATGATATATGTCCCTAGAATTAGCGCATGGTTGGGCACACTTCATTAAATCAAGCGATAGGTGATAGCAGCAGCAGGTACAAGAATGCACACAGGCAGGCAGGCAGGCAGGTACAGAATCTCATACAGCTTGTCGATCCCTACTAGAAGCATCTGGCACCACACGTAGTGTAGGTAAGGTACATTGACCCCAAGATGTGCCAGCAGAAGGGTCTCATCTCGCAGACAGCCTCCCAGGAAGGGAAGGGCTTGTGTCTGTGAGGAGGTGCAAGAGAGAAAGATAGAGATGCTCTTTGGCAGTGGGTATCAGGCATCGGATGCTGGTGGTCAGAGGGGCTCTTTCAGCAGCATCTGTGGGTGGGTGCAAAGGAGTAGACTCGTGGGGGGGCAGACTGGTGTGCGGGCAGTGGTGGCCACTGGCCATTGGCAAGTCAGGCACGAGCAGCGGCAGCACCCAGATGATGGATCTTGGAACTGGAGTGGCTGCTTCTGGATGGAGTGGAATGGAATGAAAGTCCCCCATGATGGGAATGATGGTCCCAGATTCTCGATTATGGTTCCTGGGACTGGCATGACTGCTTCAGGTACAGTGGAATGACAGCCTATATGAGTTGAATGATGTCCCTAGAATTAGGGCTTAGTTGGGCACACTTCATTCAATCATTGATCAATCATGAGATAGGTGGTAGCAGGTACAGGGAGGCACACAGGCAGGCACATATAATATGTTGTGTGTTTATTTCCATCTCATTCTGGTAGGTTTGATGCTGGATGTGGCCAAGGGCATTGAGCATGAGCACAGATGAAAGCTCTCGCTGGTTCTGGAAGGTGGCAGCTTGAGTTGGATGTACCTCTCCCCTTTTGTCTAGTAGCGGGCAGCCTATCTCTCTCTATGTCCATGTACTGCAGGTGACAGCATGGGTGGGAGCGTGTCTGTCTCTCCTTTTAGCAGTGAGGAGACACACTCTCTCTCTCTCTCTCTCTCTCTCCGTATCCTAGACTGGAGCTCGATATCATCAGGACAGGCATGCCATGGGGGTGGGCAGTTGCTTGGCCAATGGCCATGAGCAGCAGGTTGCTGCTACCTTGTGGAAAAGGTTTATCATGCTGCCTCCCATCATTCACGTTGCATCACCTGGTGTCCCATCCCCACATGGATGTGTCTTATATCCCTAGAAAGGGTTAGGGTGGAACTGTCACTCTCAAAGGGGAGAGTGTTGCTTCTTAGCCTAGCGAGGAGCTCGATGCCATCAGAACAGATTGTTGCCTTAAACACTACAAGGTGACTTAGTTTTATGGAAGAAGGAGAGTCTCGTTCTCTGTGAGAGGAACCATGGCCTCGGACCCATCATGGTGGGCCCTGGGGCTAGAAGAGTGGCAGTGTGTAGATATTGACCACAGCCCTCCCTGCCAGTAACTTGGCCCCAGGACCCTGATGGTGGGTTCTGGGGCTGNGGACCCATCATGGTGGGTCCTGGGGCTAGAAGAGTGGCAGTGTGTAGATATTGACCACAGCCCTCCCTGCCAGTAACTTGGCCCCAGGACCCTGATGGTGGGTTCTGGGGCTGGAGTGGCTGCTTCTTTATGTAGTTGAATATTGGTTCTCTGTGCAAGGAATGATGGCCCTGGACCCATCACGGTGGGTCCTGGGGCTAGAAGAGTGGCAGTGTGTAGATATTGGCCACAGACCTCCCTGAAAGTATCTTGGCCCCAGGACCCTGATGGTGGGTCCTGGGGCTGGAGTGGCCGCTTCTTGATGCAGTTCAAAGATGGCTCTCTGTGCCATCACAGACAGTACCCCAAGCAATCTCCAGTAGAAAATCTTCCACGGAAAGATGCATTGTTCCTTATGCGAACATCAATTGAATGTGTGCCAGTGGGTCATAAGACATAGCCAAGCACCATTCTTTAAGAGCTGGCTGAGTTTTACTTGAGTGGAAACTTCATCACAAACAGTACCCCAAGCGATCTGTAGGAGAAAATCTTCCGCAGCAAGATGCATTGCTCCTTACGCGAACATAAGTTGAATGTGTGTCAGTGGGTCATAAGAGATAGCCAAGCACCATTCTGTCAGAGCTGGATGAGTTTTACTTGAGTGGAAACTTCATCACAGACAGTACCCCAAGCGATCTCCAGGAGAAAATCTTCCACAGCAAGATGCATTGCTCCTTATGTGACAAAAGACTTGGGGTTGCTTATCCAGGGCATTTGGGAGTGGGGTTTTGTTCTGGAATATTTCAATTTCCCAGGAAGCAGCCTGAGAGGTTTAACTGTGCTTGACAGCTTGAGCTCAACAAGGGCAGTCCAGCAGGACATATGATTTCAGTAGCCTTTGAGTGGGCAGCATTGCTCAGTTGTGGGACAGGAATCAAGAGATCCCAGTTCTAATTCCTGGTTTGGAATAGTCGGAATTTCAGATTTCCCAGTTCTAACCCAGAGGGCTACAATTCTTGGAGCTTACAGAAATAAGAACCTGCATAGGAACGAGTGGGGGAACTTGGTTTGGGGCACATGGCTGGCAGTGCTCTTGTGCATGCAGCCTCTTTACAGTGTGACCTTGGGCAATTAAATGCTTCCCCATCTCTGTAAAAGACTCTGTGGGACTTAATGAGGCAGGTCCTGAGCTTGTGTAAACCCAGTGAAACTTTACTAACTTCTAGCTGAGGATCAGAGCAGGGTAAACTTTTTGATTTGCACAATAAGTTCTCAGTCTGCCAGGCCCCTCTCAAATCAGTCTTCAGGTCACTGCTATGGCTTGCTTCTCTGTTGCTCCCTGTCCCCACACCACAGAGAAGTGGGGCCAACGGTATTCAACACATCTGTAGCTGCTGAAGGTCTGAGCATTGAAAGTGCAGCAGTAGGTGGGCAGTTACCTCCCCAGGATCTGCTTTAGCCTTTGAAAATTACCTGTTCCCCTTTTAGGATGCCACTGAGAATTTTCCTGGGTTTATAACACTATCTCATCCCCCCTCCCCACAATTTCCCTGTTGATTGCCTAGTGTTAGGTCATGATGCATTTTGAGAGGGTAAGGGCCTGAGATCCCCAGGTCCGCAAATTCCTTTTGGTGTACCTGGATCTAGTGCAGTGTTTGCAAAGGACTGAGACTGCATGGCATGATTTAGAAGGGCCTAATAATGAAATTGCCTGCAGTAATGTATTCACAAAGGACTTTCTTTTGTTCTATCTCCTCCTCCCCACCCAGAATAGAATTTAGTATGATTGTTTATATTGCAGTTGCACCTAGAGGCTGTGAGCAAAGTCTACGTCTATGTACTAGATGTTGCATCCAGAGATAGATGCTTTTTCTCTCTAGGTGCTGTATGATGCACAATAAGAGGTGGTGTAGACATTAGAGCACTGGCCTGGGACTCTAGAGGCCTGGGTTCTGTTTCCTGATCTGCCACATATCAAATTGGCCAGTGGCTCTCAAATTGGGGAGTGCATTCTGGGGATATGGCTGCCAGACTCCAAGTTTTTTAGCGGGGAATTTCCAAAATGGTGGTGGCCAAAACCCAGTTGTGCAACATGAGTTATGATTGGCATGGGTGGCATTGGCAGCAGCAGCAGACACTGGATTTCCGGGGTGCAGAACCCATGGCACAGACAACAGAGGCAGCATTGGCAGCAGACATTAGATTTCCCAGAGGCAGAATTGGCAGCTGGTGCAGACATTGGATTGACCGGGCACATAACCCATGGCATGGACATCAGAGGCAGCATTGGCAGTAGCAGCAGCAGACATTGGATTTCTCAGGCACAGAGAGCAGAGGCAGCGTTGGAAGCAGCAGCAGACATTGGATTGCTTGGACACCGAGCGCAAAGGCAGCATTGGAAGCAGCAGCAGACATTGGATTGCTCGGGCACAGAACCCATGGCACTGAGAGCAGAGGCAGCGTTGGAAGCAGCATCAGACATTGGATTGCTCGGGCACAGACAGCAGAGGCAACATTGCCAGTAGGAGCAGCAGACCTTTGATTGATCGTGCACAGAACCCGTGGAACAGCAGAGACATCAGCAGCAGGATTTGCCTGTAAACAGCACCAATGGAGTCAGAATGGTTGGATTTGCAAAGGAATAGCTCCCATACAGCAGCAGACATCAGCAGCAGAATTGTGTGGGCACATTTGGATTGGCCAGGGCAGAGCACCCATGGAGCAGCACACAGCAGCAGCGGGATTACCAGACCAGTGGTGCACATCACCCAGGGTTGCCAGGGTAGGCAGACAGGCAGCATGGCATGAGCAGAAGGCAGGTAGACTGAGGCAGGCTTTGATCTAGACCACCTGGGTAGGTAGGCAGGCGGTCAGGCAGTGTGGCATGAGCAGAAGGCAGGCAGACTGAGGCAGGCTTTGATTTAGACCACCTGGGCATGCGGGCAGGAAGCATGGCATGAGCAGAAGGCAGGCAGCCTGAAGCAGGGTTCAAGCTTTGCAACCTTGGTGGGTGGGCGGTCAGTCAGCATGATATGAGAGGCAGTAGGGAAGGCAGGCTGGGACCTTGGCACCAAGTTGGCAGGGCACTCAAATAGGCTGGCATAGACTGTGCAACATGAGCGAGAGACAGCCAGTCAGATAGGCGGTCTGAGATCGTCTAGCCACTAGCCAGAGGCCAGCTTGTAGGCTTACAGTTTCCCAATGCCACACTGCAGCATGCAGTCAGTTAGATAGGTCAGCCGAGGCCATGTAGTATGAGAGAAAGAGAGGGAGGGAGGGGGGCAGGTAGGGTGCCACTGAAGCAGTGGGAGGGAGGGACAGCACCTTAGCTCAGCAGCAGCAGCCCTTATTGACGAGGAGCCCTTTCCCAAGACTGCCCCTGGCATGGGTTGGCGTGTGCCACTTCACCATCATTCCTTGTCCTGGGGCAGCTTGGGGAATCCCATCAGTGGAAGGGTGACCTTCAAGAAGATGAATTGCTCCACCAACTTGGCCCCCAGTCTCAGGCAGTGCAGGGAACAAATGTTCCCTGCAACAGAGTACACCGATTCACTGGGGACACTGGTTGGTGGGCATGACAATAATCCCCTGGCCACTTTGGACAGGGCCAGCCACACATTGGTCTTTCCAGCCCAGTAGGCCAAGAAATCGCTGCTGGGATCGATGTACGGCTCCTCGTCCAGGTAGGTATTAACTGCTGCTGAGGCGCCATCATACTCCCTCTCATACCTGTCCCTGGGCACCCCCGCCCCCACTGCCCTCAGTCACGCTGTCAGTCCCTGCCCTTTAGCGGGCCGTGAAGAGGAGGAGCTGCTGGAAGTAGGGGTGCTGCTGCTGCTAATCCTGCTGCAGCTGGCGCTGCTGCTACTGCTCGGGCTGGAGGCAGGGATAGACCCCACTGACTGAGAGGGGCGACTGCTCCCACTCCCAAAAACCCCTGGGGTGTCCTGCTGCTGCTGCTACTGCCCCGCACTCTCAAGAGCCTGCTCTGCCTTCTGGACCCTCCCCACAAGATCATCCTTCCAGAGACCATAGAGGGATGACTTGCGTGCCACGCTGCCCTTGACCCTGGGGTCCAGCATTGTTCCCACAACATATTCTGCCCGCTGCAGAAGCTTGTTGAACCTCACCACCAGGCCTGTCTTAAGCTTCTGCGCCAGTCCAACCACCTCAGCCCCCAGCTCTTGTCCCTATGGCCACAATCCTGCCCCTGCACCATGATCTCCTCCAGAATCCCGTGGAAACTCTGGACCAGAGACGTCACCTGGATGATCATTGCTGTGGATGAGCTTATGGTCTCTGTCACCTCATGGAATGGTCTTAGAACTATGACCGTCTGTGCCAGGATCTCCCATTCTGGCTCATTGAAGCCTGGAGGTGCCCCTCTGTCCATGTCCAATTCCACCTGATGCAAGGCGGCTTTCTGCTCTACAAGCCGCTCAAGCATCAGGAAGGTGGAATTCCATCTCATTGACATGTCCTGCACCAGCAGATACCCTGGGGAGTCTTGCTCAGCCTGCTTGGCCCGGGGGATTTCGCTGCCCTTCACGCTCCTGTTGAAGAAGCCCGCCAGCTTCCTTCCCTGCTCTATCAGGGAGCTAAGGGTGCCTGCCCCATTCCCCTTCTCCCACAAACCCAGAGCATCTGTGACCACCAGGTGAAGGGTGTGTGAGGAGCAAGGGGTGCTGATAAATTTTGCATTGCATACAGCCCTCACTATATTTGATGCGTTATCAGTCACCACACACCCCGGGGTGAACTGTGCACCAGGCGTAACCCACTCCCCCACCATGGCGTTCAGGGATGCCTCAAGGTTCTTAGAGGTGTGGGGGCAGTCCATGACCTCCGCCTGAAGCAGGGCCCACTGATTCCCTGTTTCAGGACCCCTCCTGCCACTGTCCAATGCCATCTCTGTGTCCTCCCACCAGTGCGCCAGCACCACCAGGTAAGCATGTCGGGCATTCCTGGAAGACCACAGGTTAGTTGTAAAATGGACAGTGGCATCCCCAGTCCCTGCCATTGTCAACTGCTCCTTCACCCTCTCCTTCAATGCCCTGTACAGGCCAGGCACCACAGTATGGCTGAGGGTGGTGCAGCATGGCATCTAATACTGAGGGCCAGGAACCCCATCATCTGCTTAAACCCTGTGTCCCCAACAATGGAGAAGGGCTGGCCATCAACAGCGATCATCTCACCCAACAGGCGTGTGGCACCGCCCTCCAGCTGCCGATGGCCTTGGAAGCTGTCCCCACCCCAGCTCCTCCATTGTGGGCTGACGCTGCTGCTTCTGCTCCTGTTGCTCCCCCCTAGCAGCAATACTGCTCCTGCTGCTAGAGGCAGCTGCTTCAGGGGACGGTTGCCCAATGTAGGATGAGTAGCTGCTTGGATTGGGAACCCACTTGCGTCCACTGACCCAGCCTGCACACTTAGCAGAGCAGCACTGTGGCACATTTTTAGATGCCTGGACATGGCGAATGTCCCTATGTTGGTGAGCACCTGCCCTCGCTTCACCACCTTGCTACACAAAGTGCACTGCACCTCCCGGGGCCATTCACCTGCACCACCTTAAAATGCTCTCAGACCCATGATTTTTTAGCCCTCCTGCTTTCTGGCCCGCACTGGGTGACACACTCCTGGGAGGGGCAGGACATGGTGGCACTGGGACACAGGTCGTTGAGAGACAGCCATCACCTCAGTAGCACCAGATACAGAAATCCACCACAGAAATTCTCCTCCACAGAAATCTCTGCATCACTGTCCCCATCTACAAAGAGAGTGAAGGAGCTGTTGGACTCCCCATGCTGCTCCCACTCTGAGAAGCACTCTCCCCCTGCCCCCTATAGCTGCTGTTGCTGCATCTGCCCGGGGATCGGGCCCTGCCTCTAATCGGGCTCTCAACAATGGTGGAGTCGGGGGACAATTCTGGCCCCTGCTGGGATTCTTCGTCCCCTGAATCGCCTGCTGTCACAGATGACACAGCCACCACAGCCTCTTCTACTGCAAGGAGGTGATGCCCAACCCCCTGGCCCTTAGTGCTGGGAGAGGGAGACCCAACATCACCACCAGGCCTTTGCATCTTGGGGCATGGGGATCTGCTTGGGCTGCTGCTTCTGCCCACTGCTAGCACTATGATGGCACGGCCCCTGCCACGTGCTTCATTGGCTGCCTTATGGGCAGCAGAGCGGCCTCGCCCTCTCATAACTCCCTTATCCATTTCTACAAACCACACACAATTAATTATATTAAATATATTATTTATTTATTTATTTACAATTTTTATTTAATATTATATGTATCTATCTATGCTACACTAAATTTAACTGCTATTTGCTATCTAATAACTATTATAAACCAATGGAATATAAAAAACACACTCTAAAACTAGATCACTATATCTCTATAAATTAAGCTAATTTAACTGTAATAATTAACTATAATCCTACCTAACAACTACTATAATCTATCTACCTCTCTCTCTTTATATATATACAATATTACACAGGGATGGGGGGGACACACAGATAGCTCAAAACAGTACAGAAACTGAAATAAAACCTAAATCAATCTAATCCTACTCTAATAAATCAAAAAACCAGGGGAAGGGAATGAGGGATGGAATATGGAGGGAGAGGGAAAGGAATGGATTCAATGGAGGGTAGGGAGATAGAACACAGGGAGGCGTAAAAAATAAAAATAACTACTAAATCTATCTAATATAATCTAACTAAATGATAATAGGGAGGTAAATGGGTGGATGGGTGAAATGGGAGGAGGATTGGGTATGTATGAGGGAAGCAAACTGCTGGGAGTCAGGGAGCCTTCTGAAAACACCTGCTGAAAGGATCAGTAGCTAGCTCAGAAGGGGTTGCAAGGGGGGCAGGGCAAAGAGTTTTGTTACTTGCTGCTCCCGCCTTACTACAAGGCCCAATTGGCTCTTTGCAGCCTAGCCCCTGGCCAATCGCAGACTGCGAAGCCAGTGTTCAGTCAAAAAGGAAAGGTGATTGGGTAGGCTGGCTGCTACTCCAAGCCTCTCCAACCTCCAGTACCAGGAAGTCTGCTCCACAGCTGCCTCCCTCTCCCTGGGCCTTCAGTCACGTTTATCCCACCTGAACTCAACTGAACGTGGCCGAACTGACCAAACGGTTCAGACATTTTGATGTTCGGATCTAGTTCGGTTCGGCCAGTTCATGTTCGTGTTCTGTCATCCAAACATACCGAGTTCGGGCTGAACTCCGAACTTCTGAACCATGTTTGCACATCCCTAACCCAGGAGCAATCCCAGGCAACATCGGGTGGCCCAGCCAACGAATTTGATGCTAGGCCATGAGCCTAAGCAGGCCTAAATGGGCCAGCGTCACATTTGTTAACACTCGCAGTCAGTGACTTAATGGTGATAAGTAGGCCCAGAAAATATGTTTAACATCTAGCTGAAGAATCTTGTACACAGGGTTTTGGGGGTGCAGATCTCCTAACAGATACAAGAGATACCAAGGTACAGAAGTCCTTACCTCCTATATTGCAGGTGGGAGCATAAACACCTGGCTTGGACTTATGCTGCAGCGAAGTGGGGGAAAGCAAATTTTGTTCACAGTGGGAAAAGTGCTAGTTTATTTATTTATTTATTGAATCCATTTTCTATCCCGCCCCTCATGTTCCAGGCAGCCTCGGGTGGCTCACACTGTAAAAACACATGAAAACACTTAAAACACATAGTTCCATCCTTTAGCTAGGTTTCAACCAGATTTCTCTTACAATCCCCCAGATATTGTGACAAAGGAAATGCAATGTCCATATTCCATCTCTCGAACAAGCCACGCCATCTACCTGAACTGGATTCTCACAAAAATATGGCTACTAACACACCTTACAGTCTGCACATATTTTGGCTCCAAGAAAAAATCTGGAGCCAAAACATGTGCAGGTGAGAATACCTCGCGTGGCTTTATTGGTGATCATTTGGGAGATTGCAGCGCATATTTCCCCTCCTCTGCAATCTTCCAGATGATCACTGGCAAAGCTGCACTGAGGTGGGATGGGGGGTGGGAGGGGTTGTTCGCACCTAACAAATCCCATGCAGGTTTTAGCTTCTGGATTCTTTCCTAGAGCCAAAACATGTGCAGACTCTAAGGTGTGTAAGTGAGAAGACTAGAAACTCTATATTATCATATATCTACAGCAAGCAGTTTCATTTAACAGTGGCCTTCCTGCCACTTTCCCAGAATCCCTCCGCTTGTGGCACTCAGATCCTGATAGAAGGTAACTTCACAGCATATTGTAGGACTGAACTGAAGCTACACATACATTTTTAGTTGCTCTACCCAATAAGCCTCAACCTAGTTGAGTTTCATTATAAAAGTTGTAGATTTCATTACAAAAGTTTTCAACAGGTTGATCTACTGTTTTCTAAGGTTATTCAAAATTTGTGCTTAGGGGCTACAGCATCTCTTCTTTGATGGAAATAAAAATTGTCATTGGGGGAAGAAGCACTGTAAAATGGCCTAAATTGTTCTCTATGTATGTAATATTGCTCCATAACTTAGAAAATGTTGTCCCTATTTTCTCTTGTGTAAAAAGAAGCAGCAATTTCTGATACATCTAAAGTTACAACTCGATGGCTGCAACCTGAAGATTAATAATTTAGAAACTAGTCTTGTTTAACAAAATATTTTCTTCTCATTCAGCCTGGTAGACAGTATAGCCTGGTGTCACTTTAAGCAGGCTATACTATATCATTTTCTGTTGAGCTAGAGATGCATTTCTTTTGCTAGAGCTACCAGCTTTCTCAAGACTATTTCCATCCTAACTTCAAGGTTTACAACATTTATTTTTTAATTAGTTTTGCTGCATACTGTAAACATGTCCCCTTATTTTTTTGTAGTTGTTCAGAATCAGGCACAGTATAAAGCACTCTACCATAGCGACATAAATCAGACTTTCATGGTCCCTAACTTTAAGAAACTGAATTTCAGGGAAGATGTGAGTATCTTTTCTATATAGAGCAAATTGTGACTGCTAGTTCAAAAAAGTACCCAATTCAAGTAGATCTGATGCAGCTTTTTTATATATGCTACAGAAGAGGAACTGGAAAACTGACTCTCAAAACTTCATCCTTTTTCACAATAAAGCAAAAACAAGATATCAGTTCGAGAGGCCAAACAAAGGATTAACTAAATTAAATTATGGGGAAAGTGAATAAAATGATTTAAGTAGTGCAATTTAGCACAGAGTGTGCCATAGCAAAGGACACTTTGTGTGTGGTTGAGAGATGCATTGCCATAGCAAGGGAACATTTATGTTACCTTGAAACTAAGAAATGAACAATACCTACAAGAGTTATGGAAGTATCTTCTGCATCAGAAGTGGTTCCTCTTTAAGGGTTTTCACCTGTCAAAGTCTTAGCCAAGGCAACAGCACCGAAGAGCAGCACTGATGCCTCCCTGCAGTTGAGTATGGGTGGGGAGAAGCTGCAAGGCTGCCTGTGCCTGTGCTCAGGCAGCCCAACATCCCCAGCACATTGGTGCTGTAGAGGGAAGCAGAGGGATTAGGGGAGGGAATAAGAAATCAGTGGCTAGGTTTCTATGGAGGACACCAGCCACTGGTATTAGCCCTAGAGCACGACTCTAGATGCCCCCAAAGACAATAGGTGAGGGGATGGGAGCAGAAGCAGAGAAAGCCTAGTGCTGTACCTATCCCCACCCCTCAAGTTCCTGGAGGGGAGTGAGTGGAGGCATCCAGTGGTAGCTGGTGATCTTTTGGGCAGGTGGGGCATTGGGTGGGGTCACCCAAGCTTAACATTGCTATAAAATAAAGACTAAAATACTACTAGCCCCGTCCTCCCTTCCAATGACACTCAGAACACTTCACAAAAACATTAAAATACAGTAAAATAAAAACCAAACAAAGGCCGTTTTTACATGGATGGAGATGGGTGGTTGGCCACGGTGGGTGGAGGTGGGTGGGTGGCAGTTAACACTGACACACACACACCTCCACCCATCTCCACTCACAGGGCTTCCTCTGGTTTCCTGTGGGTGGAGATGGGTGGGTGATGGGTGTAGGTAGGTGTGCATCGGGAGTGCGCACTCATAAACACTCACTGGCCATGGTGTTTTCACGGGTGCACACCCATCCCCACACACAACGCCAGCCATTTACACGGATGCCTCCCCAAACGCCCGCCGGAACACTGAGCGGGGGGAGGCGGAGCATCCATGTAAAAATGGCCAAAGATGCAATGCTCTAGGCCTGAAGCATTAAGCAAATTAAAAAAACAACAACTTACGTCCCCTGTTGGGTTAGACAAATGGTCCATCCAGCCCAGCTGTCTATCTCCCATAATTACTACCTTTCTACCTTACTCCAGAATAGAAACCAAACCACACACTTCTCCCCTAAAACCATTTTTACCAGTTAACAGGGTAAGCCGAGAAAAATCCAGCATGATAAAGCCCCCCCAAAAAGCATTTTACCAAGTCTAAAAAGAGCAAACAATGTCAGGAAAAATCCATCAGCACTAGGCTTGGGCCCCCCAGGATGGAGACTGAAGCCCAAACCATGCCTTGGCCTCCACAAAAGCATTTGACCAACTCTAAAGGGTAGAGGCAACCCTACTCACCCTCCCTCCCAAAGGCCTGGGGGAACAGCCAGGTCTTACAGTTTCGCCAGAATGTTAGCAGGCTAGGGGCCAGGCGTTCTTACTCCGGAAGGGAGTTCCACAGCCGCGGTCCCACTACCGAGAATGCCCTCTCCATCGTGGCCCCCCGCTTAACACGGGGGACCTCCAGGAAGGCACCCCCGGCGGACCAAAGGAGCCGCTCTGGGGTGCGGAAGACAAGGCGGTCCCTAAGGTATGAGGGGCCGAGACCATGTAGGGCTTTGTAAACCATCACCAGCACCTTGAACTTGGCTCGGCACGCTATCGGCAGCCAGTGCAGAACTCGGAGCACCGGTATAATATGCTCCCGGCAGCCTGTCCCCGTAAGAAGACGAGTCGCCGCATTCTGCACTAGCTGCAGCCTCCGAACCAAGAACAAGAGAAGCCCCACGTAGAGCGTGTTGCAGTAGTTGAGCCTCGAGGTGATGAAGGCATGGATGAGGGAGGCCAGGTCCGGGCCGGAGACAAACGGATGCAGCCTACGTACTAGATATAGCTGGAGGAAGGCAGCCTTAGCGACTGCCTCCACCTGATGCTCCAGACGCAAATCTGCATCCAGTATCACCCCCAGATTCCAAACCTGCAGAGCTACAGGGGGGCCACCACCCCCTTCGCTCTCCCCAACAACATCACCTCCATCTTTTCGGGGTTAAGCTTCAGTCTGCTCAGCCGCATTCACTCCGCCACGGCCTCCAAACATTGGGATAGCACCAAGACAGCAGGGTCTGGGTC
>QEPC01014755.1:98064-118391 GCA_003113815.1 Sphenodon punctatus | reverse complement strand
ATCTCATCCAGTAAGTGGATGGGACTCCAGTAGGACAACTCGCTCTCTCTCCATCAGTGGTAGTGCCATAGCAGGATAAAAAAATCCTGTTCACATATTTAAAACATACAAAACCTCTAGGCCACATCAAAATAGCTGCATGCTATTAACAATACTTGATCACACAAGCACATTCATATTTAGTAAAAAGAGCATGTGAGGAGCCACTACAAGAAGAACAGAAGGTTGCTACCTTGTAAATAAGGTTCTTTGAGATGGCTCCGAAAACATTCTCACAAATACCCACCCTTCCAGCCTCGCATAGAATTTTTTCCTTCCATTTATAGAAAAGGTTGGAAGGAACTGTCATTCTGAAGAGGAGTGCACTTTTTATACTACAGGAGCTTGAGACCATCATGTGGCTATTATTTGGACAGATCGAGCATGCACAACCCAGTTGTGATAATGCTAGGTGCCATCTCAAAGAACTTTCTTTACAAGGCTACAACCTTCTGATCAGCACATGGGAAGGAGCTGTTTGTAAACAAACAGCTCTATCACCCAGTCCCATCGCAGCATGAGCCCAGCAGCGGAGGTGGCAGAAGGGAGGCGGGGGCATGTGTCAGCCGACGGGGGGGCCCAGGGTGGGGGGGGGAACCAAGCCAGAACAGGTGGCTACCGGGGCTTTGCTACCAATGGAGGTGGGAGGGAAATTTAAACTGCGGGGTCCGACTCCATCTTTGCAGTGTGGGGCTCCTCCCTCAGAGGAAACTGCGGGGCCATGTGCCTGGGCACCGGTGGTGGGACATGCCTCGGGCCGGCCCGACCAGACCCACAGTTACATCTCGGGATGTCAAAAGCACCCCATTTCCAGCACTGGGAAGACACAGCTTAAGCTCGCCAGACTCACAGGTACAACTCGGGATCTCAAAAGCACCCCATATCCAGCATTAATGTGAACACACAGCTAAAGATCCCACCCTTGGGGGGTGGGAGCTGCATGGGGGGATCCTCAGGGGGTGGGAGCAGTGTGTGGGGACCCTCGGGAGGGTGGGAGCAGCGTGGGTGGACCCTTGAGGGTGGGGGGACCCTCGAGGGGTGGGGNGGACCCTCAGGGGGTAGGAGCAGGGTGGGGCAGGATGGGGGAACCCTTGGGGGTGGGAGCAGGGTGGGGGAAGGGATCACTTACCTGGTTGCTGCTCCGGTGGTCCCGGGTGGCCCGAGCTGCAGGCAGAGGTGGGTGGGTGGGACTTTACTTGCTTTAAATTGCTTGCGTGTCCTGCTCCTCCAGAGCCAGGATGCACGAGCAATTTGAAACAAACAAACAAAAAAGTTCCCAGGCTCCTGCCTTGCTGCTCCCCCCCGCCGCTGGCTGTTCTGTTCTGAGTGGCAGATTGGGGCGGAGAGTGGCAGCATGAGTGCAGGGTCCAGGAAGCGGGCTGGCTGGAGGTGCGCTGTTGAGAGCGCACCTCCAGCCATGTCTCTGAGTGACTCACGAGGCAGGGAGCAGCGCACATGCGCACTGCTCCCTGCCTCAGCCACCCGACACAAAGCTTCTTGCCTGGGCATTTCTAACAAGCACCCAGGCAAGAAGCTCCATTGCGCCCATTAGGTGCAATGGAAAGGCTAGCCCCTCCGTCCACAGCACGCCCTATGCATGCTGTGGATTGAGGGGCTCAGCTGCCCAAATTGCGTTTTCAATAAGAAAAGCTCAGCCTTTTTGTCCCTTCTGGCACCCACTCTCAGAGAGGGTCTGAGAGTGGGTCCCGGAGGGGAGATAAAGTCTGACAGCTTCAGCAGCCTCTGAAGCCAGTCAGAGGCTGCTGCAGCTGTCAGAAGTGGTGGCGGGTTGTTTGGTTTTTTTTGACAGCGCTGTGGGGGTCCCCCAAGGCGCGCTAGGGGGGCAGTGCCCGAAATTCCCTGCAGCCTGTCTCGCTTTCTCTCTGGCACACCCACACAGGCACAAGCCCTGTCTGCAAGATGAGACCCTGCTTCTGCCTGGCACATCTTTGGATTACTACCTTAACTACGCTGCATGTGGAGCCAGCCAGATGCTTCTGGTAGGGATCAACAAGCTGTATGAGATTCTGCCACCTGCCAGCCAGCCAGCACTTCAGCACATAGGGATAAAAGATTGGACAGGTCAAACGAAGCTTGTAACAACAAATATAACCACTTTTATTAAAACTATATAAACAACAACAACAACAACATTATAAAACCAAAACAAACATTGAAAGGAAACTATTAGTCTTTGGGTCTGTCCCCCAGAACTTGGGGGAAAGGCAAAAGGTGGCGAGGTGCAGCACAGGACTGAGGGGCAGCCACCCTGTGCTGTGCCATTTCATAGCCATGGGCCAAGGTGACGCCACATCCCCTTCCACGTCTGCATGCCACCTTGAGACCGCCTGGTGGTAGAGTTCCAGCCTCTCCATCTCGGCAGAGACATACTGGGAGTATGCCTCCACCTGCTTTTTCTCCACCTCGACAGCCTGGAACATTTCCACCAGGTGGTTCTCCATGGTGCATATGCCCGTCATCATCTGGCGGCCAGGTCTCTCCACTTTCGCCCGAAAGGCCTTTGCCGCTGCAGACTCCCGGGGCCCAGGGGACTCCACATCGGGGCTGGAGGAGGGGGAAGGGCTTTGATGGTGTCGCTTTCAGGTTGCCTTCCCCCCCTATTTCTGGCACTGATGCTCCAGCTCCATGGCTACGCCAGAGTTCTCCTGCCGCCTCACCATCTGGCCATGGAGCATTTCAATATGGGCAATTATCCCTGATGTGGTCCCCTCTCTCTGCCTCCTGAATCTTTTCAGGCAGATCTAACAAACATAAAAAGATAGGAACATAAGAAGTGCCATACTGTGTCAGACCAATGGTCTGTTTCAAGCCCTCCCTGCATTCTGTCTCCACAACTGGGTGGGCGGCAAGCCCTCTGTGCAGGAGACTTCCATTCCTAACAGGTCATAGAGGGCAATGCATACCCTGTTGTTCCATCCCCCATGCCTTACCTTGCAGACGGTAAATCCGTTCTCCTTATCATACCACCTCCAGACATTAGACCTTGTCCTCCCACTGTCTGGGGGTGGCACTGGCAACCTCCATCTCATTGTCCTGCGTGGTGTGGCACCAGCACTAGAATCCAATTCCTCTCTGAAACAGGAACACATAAATAGCGACTAAGTAATATCATGCATTTATGATGATGCCTCTAGTCCTCCCTCCTTGGGGTGCTAGGGATTAGGGCTGATGTGGCAGCAGGTGTTACTGTGCCATGATTCCATTCTGCCATTTCGGAATTGCTCGCGCCACACCGCGGCTTTTCTGCGGACATTCTGCTAATTCTGTCGGCATTCTGTAAATTGCAGAATTGCGGGAAAATTGCGGATACTGTCAGAAAACCGCTGTTCTGCTATTTTGTGGTGCTGGCAGAATGGCAGAAGTAGGGAAAATGTCATGTTTCTGCTTTTTTGTGAAGCCTGTGGAAGTATCGGAATGAAATTAGCGGAACTGCGGAAGTAGTGGAATGAAACTAGCAGAATGAAAGCCTCTGCAACGCCGTACCTATAATTGCGGAAACGCTGTTTTGGGTGGAAATAGCTACCACTGCGACATTGCACTACAGCCCTACTAGGGATGGCAATGGGAGATGGTGACCCTGGCTTGCATGTGCAAATCCTGACCTCCTTGGGGCACTAGGGATGGCAACTAGAAAGACCCTTGCTGGCACGTGCAAATCCTGCCCTCCTTGGGGCACTAGGGATGGCAACTAGAAAGACCCTTGCTGGCACGTGCAAATCCTGCCCTCCTTGGGGGGCATGGGGATGCTAGGGATGGCAAATGGAGAGACCTTGGCTGGCACGTGCAAATCCTGCCCTTCCTTGGGTGCTAGGGATCAATGGAGAGACCCTGGCTGGCACGTGCAAATCCTGCCCTCTTTGAGGCACTAGGAATGGCAACTAGAAAGACCCTGGCTGGGATGTGCAAACCCTGCCCTCCTTGGGGTGCTGCTAGGGAGGGATAGCAATGAGACCCTGGCTGGCACGCGCAAATCCTGCCCTCCATGGGATGCTAGGGAAGGCAACTGGAAAGACCCTAGCTGGCATGTGCAAATCCTGCCCTTCTTGGAGTGCTAGAGATGGCAATATAGAGACCCTGGCTGGTACATGCAAACCCTGCCCTCCTTGGGGTGCTGATAGGGAGGGATAGCAATGAGACCCTGGGTGGCACGAGCAAATTCTGCCCTCCCTGGGACAATATGGAAGGCAACTGGAAAGACCCTGGCTGGCACGTGCAAATCCTGCCCTTATTTGGGGGTGCTAGGTAGGGATGGCCACTAGAGAGTGGAGACCCTTGCTAGGGATGACTGGCAGGAACATTTTTGGGTGGGGGTGCTGCTCCTGCTCGTGCCTGACTTCTGGAAGAGCCCCCACACACTACAGTACCCTCTCTCTCTGTGGCAGACATCCGCTGCTACCCGCTGATGCCCACTGTTTGTACCTGACTGATGCCCACCACCCATGCACCCACCCGCATGCCAGTGAGCTCATTCTATTGGATAGAGTCTTTCTTGTCCTCAAAGTAAAAAAAAAGTTTATAAACCATGCAGCACCTCCTATGCCCACTGCTTGCTCCTCATTAGAGGAGCCAGTCACCACCACCGAAGGTCTAGGGGCTGAGCCACCACCACCGGCTCCGGGAGCACCATATTGCCCCCCCCCCAGCATTTAATTAAGACAACAGTCTTCTTCATTTTTTTTTAACCAAACATTCCAACAACAGTCACCCACCAACACTCACCAACCAGCCAAAACAACACAGCCAAACCAAACACACAAAACAGGCAAAACACACGAACTGAACAGCCAGCCAGCCACACACACACACACTCTCATCACACAGCTCTGCACGCAGTCAAATTTCCGGTTTCCGACGCGATCATGGGATCTTGCGATACCTTTTTCCGAACGCCCGAACCGAACCGGACACGACTGAACCGAACGGCCGAATCCGAACTCAGCAACCGAACCGAATGCCCGGACCAAACTACCGGACCAAACCGGACCAAACCAAATGACTGAACCTGAACCACAATCTGTTCTCACATCCCTAATGGGGAGGTGGGTCCAGATGGGTGTGCGTGTACGCGTGTGATGTGGGAAGGTGGGTCCAGATTGGTGTTTGTGAAAGAGAGAGATTTTGAGTTTGGTGATGTCTAGATGGATTTGTAGCAGAGCAGAGGCTTGACTGGGCACTAGCCCTCTAAGAAGCCAAGTAATGGGCCTCAGAGGCACACCCAGTGGGTGTGACTAAGCCAGCCCAAGGATATAAAAAGCCTCTGTCTTGGTTCAGTTGGTGGTGAGGTAGGTAGGTAGGAAGACTGCAGGAGGAGGAGGAGGGGAAGGGGAAGGGAGGGGAGGGGGTTGTGAATCTCTCTAAGGGAACAGAGACCAGGAGATCTGGATATAGTGAGAAACATTTTAATGCATAGTGAAGATATGCTGAATATGTGACTAAATGGACATTTGCTAAGACTTATCTGTGTGACTCTGACTACTTGGAGGGTCTAAGTCCTAAGAGGAGCTTCTTTGGCCAGGATACCCTGTGCCAGAGGTTGTAGAAGTGGACCTGGATTCCCCCAAAGTGGTGCCTATAGGTGTTGCATTCAAGGCCCTGCCGCAGGGTGTGTGTGAGAGAGAGTGGTAGCAATTCTGGATAGGTGTGTGTGTGTGTGTGTGTGGTGTGTGTGTGTGTGTGTACAGAGTCTGGATGGGGATTTGGATGGGGGGTGAGGGTGGAAGTGGGGCTGCCATTCCCCAGTGGTCTGCCATCCACCACACCACACATAAAGTCCATCAGCCACTACTTTTCTTCAGTGCCCTTCAGAGGGACAATGCAGAACATTAAATTCTCCAGTCCAGCTCAGAGGTCATGAAGGCTGATTCTACTCTTGCACAGAGTTCAGAGGGGCTGATCATTAAATTTAATATAAAATGGGCTTGGGCTGGCCTAATACAGTAGACATTTATACATATCAAGATTGGATTGTATATGTCCATGTAAATTTCATGTGTAAACAGTCTTACACCAATCTCACAAAATATATGTTGGACATGGTTGGGGCTGGGCTTTGAGCGGGCCCAGGTTTTTCAAACTTACAAATGCAGGCCTTTTCAGGGCTCTGTGTCAGAGTATTGCTTTGACTGTTAAGGACAAAGGGTTGTTCTATAGCTCCACTTATTTCTTACTGGTGAGTCCTTCCAGGGGCAGCCCATGATTTTAGGGATGTGCCTGTACTACGATTGTGGTTAGAAGCACATGTCTCCTTGCTCCCACCCGAGGGTCACATGAAGAGTCTTTAGCTTTTTATTACATACTGTTCCTTTCATCCTCAATCTTCACATTGTTTATTTGAATTACATACTCTTGTCCTCCTCATACTTGTCTGCACTGTACCTTGCATGCTGTCAGTACTACATAAATATTGTACTAACCGGCATTAATAAAACAGACTTGCAATTCTCCCTCCTTGCCCATTCCTTACATGACCACTCTGGGAGATTCCAACTGGAAACGAAGAGGATAGTGCAACAGTTCAGTCTACACACATGTGAGGGATGAAAACACCAAGGAGGAAAGGGGCTCATTTAGCACACTGAAAGGACATAATCACTAAGAGTAACAGAATGAAAGAAAGGTAAACTTTGGGATTAATATCAGGCAAAGCTGACTGAAAATGAAATGTATTAACTTCTGTGGTAATCTGCTTAGGAAGTCATGAAGGCTCACTATCGTACATATTTAAAACCCGACTGGAGACTACTCAGAAGAGCAGATACACACGTGTCTCTTCAGATTCAGACACTGAGCAGAAGGTGTATCCAGATATATGAGGGACAAAAAGGAATTTTATGACCTCTTTGTCTTGTATAGGTTGTGGGCAACTGCACAAAATCTGAGGCTGCCACTATGTGGTAAAACAGAAGAAAATTGGTGATGCCTCCAAGGGTCCATGGGTGATAATCATGACATCTGAAACCACCCATAGTTATTGTGAGAGCTGACCTTTTCTGCCACGTTAGTCACCAAGGCTGACCTTAGAATTTGCACAGCCAAAGGTGAAGAAAAAATGTGAAACCCTTGTGACCCCACACTTCCCTGTGCACCTTCCCCCTTTGGAGTAACCCTCCATGAGGCCCCAGAAGTGGTCATTTCTGGGGCTCCACTGGGAGGGAATGATAGCCCTGAACCATCCCCTGGTGAAAATGGGAGCCAAGGTGGGGGCCCCACAAGCAGCAAAAACAGTGGGACCCAGGGTGTTGGCTCCAGGTCACCCTGTGGTAAGACCAGCCCTGTTAGTAACCCTGTGGAAAACCTCCCTGGGCAATATCTAGGGAAACATTTGAAATGTGTACAACAGAACATATACATAGTACAAGAGTTCAGGAATCACAAAAATTCCATGGGGTTCTATCAGATGATTAACACAGGGGTCCTTTCATTTCTACAAGAAATGCTCCAAGTGCCATGGCAGAGGTGTGCTATATCATTTAAAAAATATATTATTATTGTTATTTTATTATTATATAGCTTCTAAAGTTTGATATTAGAAAGCACCCAAAATGGCTTAATGCAGGGGGTTTTCTGTGGATCAGTTCCGATGGATGAAAATCTCCAATTGCCCAGTATTTGAAATAACTATCTTCTGCACAAACCTATTATTTTAATGATGTGGAGTGCTGAAGATTTGCCCTTCAGTGGTGCACAAAGGCTTGCAAAGGAGAAAAAATAATAGTTTTTTACAAAACTTAAATCAGATTGGTGGAGTTTAGGTCAGAATGGTTCTCATAATAAATTATTTTTTCTTTCCCTCTTCCCCTCAGAGAGTCATGTGGAAAGGTGAATGATCAGAGTATTTCACTATAAGTCACTTTTCATCATCTTATAAGTGATGTGCTTCATCTATTTGTATGCATATGTGTGTGCATATGTAGAACAGATAAAATATGCTTTACATAACACCTAGAGATCAATCCTCCACCATTGACAACAATGGGAGTTTTTCCATTGAAGTCAGTGGGTGGAGAGTGTGCCCCTTCTATATATGATTGACCAATGCAACATCTTTTGTGGTATTCATCCAATCCTTCTGTATGGTCAGCAATTCACATGATGTACTCAGCATCTCACATGTTGAAGCCACATGTTTTTAAGTAAGTGGTAATAATGATAATAAAATAATGTACTATGCTCATTAGTGAACTAAATGATCTCTGTTGTAGATAATGAAATTTTTGCCCACATGCATAATTAATCATTTTTTTAACCTTGTATTATATTCTGAAGTGTCAGAAAATTAAAAAATAATGTATTCTAGATTCGTATCTCTTATGTGGTTTCTCAGAAATGTATTGACTTTTCCCAAAGGTTGATTAGAAATAATTTTCATCTAAATAGCACTTCAAGAATTAATTCAGAATCAAATATTTCTTGCAGAGAAAAATCTTTCTTCTCAAGTCAACTAACGTTATGAAAGCATCTGCTGTTGCCTTCATCATCTCTGTGTTTGCAATGGAATAGATATGTTCTTCCTGATAATACATTGCACCTGTAATTCACATTATTCACACCTTCTACAGTATGGACAAATGTGACAAAGTCTTGATTATAGGCAGAAGTTATATAATACAACTGAAATCCTCATATCAGGATGGGCTATTTGTAAAACTTTGCAGTCCAAGGTGGAAGAGACAAATATGACCAGTGGATATTTTCATGTGGCCCCTTTTCAGTTCCTGAATTGGGCCCTGTATCAAGTTCTTATTTCCATATAATGAAAAACTGAGTCCGGGGTATGGGAGCAGAGATGAGGGCGTGTGTGCAAGGAAAGGGGACACATCCATGTCACAGATCCATGAGCAAGACTATCTTCTTCCCATAAACACCCCTGCCCTCAAAGTTTATGAGTCTCACTGAACTTGCATGAATTTTAATTAATTAATAATTAATAATTAATAATTTATTTTATTTATGTAGCATCCCTCTGCCTTATATGGCACTCTGAGTGCTTCACAAAAAGTTAAACACCATATAAACAATATAAAACAAACAATTTAAAAACAGTCATTAAAATTTTTAAATGGAGCAGGATAAAGGGAGGACAAAGTAAATGAGGGAATCATCAGTGGATCCAAAAATGGCCCCCGAGAAGGAAAAGATTCACAACCCCAGTCATAGTGTGAAAAATTTCACTCGCTCACTGACAAACGTCGGACCAGTCAACCTAGTTATTCCCAAAACTTTTGTTTATGTGATCCATTTAGATGATTTAATAATTCCATGTGCCCATATTTAATGAGTAGAATTTTCATAATTTTAATAGAGTGCACATCACCTTAACTATAGAGCCACTTATTATAGAGCTGATCTTGCAGCTGTATAATAAGCATATCAAATTCAAGTTACATGTCATAAAATCCATTTCCCACTTACAGTGAACATTTGAGTTTCACCGAAATGCTCTGAGATTACATTGAACTAGTGTCTGATGTAAAAACTCTAGGGATGGGCGAACAGATCGTGGTTTGGGTTCAGCCGTTTGGTTTGGCTGCGTTCGGTTCGTCCGTTCGGTTTCGTTCGTTCGGTTTGGCTGCGTTCGGTTCGTCCGTTCGGTTTGGCAGTTCAGTTAGTTCGCTGAGTTCGGGTTCGGCCGTTCGGTTCAGCCGTTCTGTTTGGCTGTTCTGTTCGGCTGTTCGGTTCGGCCATTTGGGAAATGTTATGGGTGGTTTTTTTGTTTTTTATATGGTTTTTTGGTTTTTTATTGGGTTTTATATGGTTTTATATGGATTTCTTTTGGGTTATATATATATCTACACTAAATCTAACTGCTATAAACTATTCTAAGTGCTATGAACTAAATGTATTATCTAATAAGTACACAGGCCTACTCCTACAAACACTAAAAGTAAATCACTAACGCTATCTCTATCACTAAACTAGCTCCTACAACTACTATCCCTAACCTATCTCTCTATCTCTCTATATCTATATCTCTCTATCTCTCAATATATGGGATGAGGGGGGGAATCACAAACACAAGGTTTCAGTTTAAGGTTTAAATTTCATTTCAGTACAAAACTGAACTGAAACTTAAAGCAATCTAATAATCCTACTCAACACCTGCTGTTCAGGAACAGTGACTAGCTCAGAAGGTGTTGGGAAGGGGGTAGGCAGATAGTTTCATTTCTTGCAAGCCTCTCCACCCCTGGTGCCTGGAAGTCTGGTCCTCAGTGACTAGAACCATGCCTCCCTGTCACGTTTGACCTTGCAGTGAACCTTTTTTTGACACTCGAACTCACCCGAACGCGATCCTAACTGACTGAACTGTTCGGTCATTTCGACATTCAGATTGAGTTTGGTTGGACCAGTTCGTGTTTGGAAGTTCGGTTTGGTCATCCGAACAGGCCGAGTTCAGGCCGAACTCCGAACTTCCGAACTGCATTCGCCCATCCCTAAAAAACTCACCCAACAGTGACTATTTCCAGGTAATGACCTGGAAACTATAGATCCAATCCTCAAAGTGGGGTGCAGGCACAAACTCAATTCATTTCCCATTTGTTGTGTCAGTTTTGAGTATCAGACCCTTAAATATGAAATCCTCACTCATTGAAATCAGTGGTCTATTTATCAGAACCCAGCAAATACTTTGAAGAGTTAGGAGGGAAAACCTCCAGATTAAAATATCTTTTTAGAGGACTTGTTAACAAAAGCTGTAATAGATGCTCAGTTCCTGACTTTTAACAGTGGTACTTGTAATTTCCTTCTTTTTCCTTTTAACAAAATGTGTTGCTGGCTGAAATACTAAACCTAGCTGCTAATGTCCCAAAGATGACCCTTAATCCAAGTGCAACTTCTAAGAGCATAGAATGTAGATATTTCTTTTAAACATAGTAGCTTTTGGACATCTTCTCAAAAAAGCCCTATGACTAATACTTCAAAATCTTCCTCAGTAGGGAGTAGGACCTGGTACAGCTAGGAAAACACTGTACATTCAATTTTGAATAATAAACTGATATTCTTATTCATGGGAAAGCTCATGGCCCCTTTTTGTGTCCACAAATAATTTCAGGTGCAATTTTTCATGGCAGATTTATTTTAAAGTGCAAATTATTATTTTATTATTTATTTTATACGTTTATATCCAACCCTCCTGCACTCACGCAGCTTGGGGCAGTAAATGAAAGCATTTACATATTCCAGTACCTTACCTTACGCATTCAGATACATGAGACAACAGCATGCCCGTTGCAAGAAATTTGGGATGCCAGCGTTAGGATGCACAAATGCAGTTCAGATGTTCGGAGTTTGGCCCGAACTCAGTCTGTTCGGACGTCCAAATCGAACGTCTGAACTGAACTTGAAAACAGCCGAATAGTTCGGTCATATTCGGGTGAGTTCAGATGAGTTCGGGGTCGGGAAAAAGTGAATTTGGGTGGGAAAAACGTGACTGGAAGGGGGAGGCAGCTGAGGAGCAGACTTCCTGGCATCAGGGGTGGAGACCAGTGGTAGTCCCAGGGCCAAATGATACCGATACAAAAAAACCTTCAAATTTGGTATCAATTTCAGTATCGATAGCGCTATTTTTGGATGTTCGGAACTCCACCGAACTGAACAGCCAAACTCAAACTCGGATTTCGAACTGAACATCTGTACATCCGAACCCCGTTCTGTTCGCACATCCCTAGCCAGCTTTTGTTGTCCAAGGATCCTACAAACTCCCAATTCCCACTGGATGACCAAATCTAATAGAGCTCCAAAGTATGAATAGCATAATATTGCTATGAAGTATGGCTCTATCCAATCAGGAAACTTTATAAGGCTAGAAAACCAACCCCATTCCAATGCAAATTTCTATTCCACCCTTTCCTTTGGAGTCTCAGGACAACTAACAACAAAACTAAGTAATATACAAATGACAATGAAGTGATAAATATAAAAGCAAATTCCCCAATATATTCACTCATACCTCCATCTCATAGATAACCCCCTTTTGCTTATAATACCCTCACTGGGGGCGGGGGAGGACAAGGTCTTTTCACCCCTTTCACCCACACCCGCAACTGCTTCCCCATATTTTCCTCCCCTAACCCATCCTTTAAAAAACATAGGGAGTCCCTTCCTTCCCCACCCTATAGCCTTCTCTTTCATGCCTCTCACCCATAAGAGTCCCCATCTCTTCACCCCCATTACTCACTGTGGGTGTCATTAGATTGAAAGCACCCATGCCTGTGCTCTGACTCAAGACAGCCTGCCCATTTAATGGCAGACCACCAGATGTTCAGAAGGAGCAGGCTGCTCCAGAGCAGCCCTGTTGTCAGTGCTCCAGAACATACAGGAGCACCACCAGTGAAGCGGACTGCTCAAACCTGGGGCAATGGCTGGAGGCAGGGCTGCTGTCCAACTGCTTGGTGAATGGCTGCTGCAGTTCCACTCTCAGCTGCGTGTTGCCTCAGGCAACACCACAGAGTTGTGAGCAGCAGTCCAGAGCATTTGGTGATCCACCCACAACTCTATGATGTGGGTAGGGGGGCACCGTGTGAGGAGATGGTGTGTCGTGGTTGCTGTTGGGAATGTTTAAAATGGATCCGGTGGAGCTGCAAGCAGGTAGATGAAGGGGTGCACACATCTGAACCTGCTCTGGGAGTGAACACCTCTGCGTCCATATGAAAACACCCTGTGAGAATCCCCACTCACTCTTCCCTCTTCCCCAACACATCTGCCCTTCTCACAGAGAAATCATGACTGTCATGAAATTCTACACATCCTTACACTCCGATGACACAATTTCCTGTTCATACAAAAATCATCGTCAAACTAATATTCAACCCCTCTGACTCCGTCTTTGTTGCTGCCAAATGGCAACACCAGAGTGTTTAACATCACCCTTTGATGGGGCTATGCCATTGCATAATTTTTTCTGTGCCCATTAAGGATGTGCAAACACAGTTCGTAAGTTTGGAGTTCAAACCAAACTCGAATACTTCAGTCGACTGAACTGAACTTTTGAACTGAACTTGAATTCGACCAAACGGTTCAGTTGAATTCGAGCCAGTTCAGAAGGCAAAAAACCCTGATTTTGAATGTACGAACTCGATTCGGAAGTTCAGAATTTGACCGAAATCGAATAGTTCGGTTGAACGAACCGAACTTTAGAACCGAACTTGATTTTTGAATCGAACCGAATTTCTGAAATCGGTTCTGTTTGCACATCCTTAGTGCCCAGTACAAGAAGGGCACAATTCATCTGCTGCAAATAATACAAATTGTCTCCTCAGAAGTTGGATGTATTGAGGTAGTCAAAGTATACTGGACATTTGAGAACATTTGATGTATATAACAAGAATATAGATTTTGAATGTGAAGGGTATCATTTTCTGCTTTAATAAATATTATGTTTAATTGCTGACCATCACTCACTTGCTCTTTCTTTGGCCATTTTTAGACAAGACATACTCATGCAGTCCCACCCATACTCCACACTTCCAGATGCCCATGTGATGGTGGTGTGTGGGGACGCGCACTCCTGTGACCTACGCACCACCCACTTACGGCCACACATGGAGCATCTGGGAAAAATCTGGGCTGTTCCTTGCAGGGGCAGGCCAAACTATGCATGGTTAAGAGTGTGCACCCATTGCACACCCCTCCCTGGCCTGTTTAACTCCCTCCCAACTCACCGGACGTACATGAGTGTTCTACCCAGCACACATAGACCTCCGCACACCAGTCATACCCATGTAAAGATTGCGCCCCTTTCTCTCTTTCTCTCTATCCATGGCCCTTTTTATACATCTCTCTCTGGCCCTTTTTACATGGGCAGCAGTGGAGGGGGGATTGGTGTGATGCCACGGTGGGTGGAGGTGGGTGTGCACCCATTGCCATGGGTGCACACCCACCTCCATCCATGGAGTCCATGGAGCCTCCTCCTATTTGCCAGATGGCTCCATGGGTGGGTGAGGGGTGGAGGTGGGTGTGCACCAGGAGTGCAAATGCACCCCCACCCACTGGCCATATGGTTCACACAGGCAAACACCCGGAGAACAACCCCCCCACTACGCCATTTCCACAGATGCCCCCACGCATCTAAGACCCTCCCGCACACTCAGCGAGGGAGGGAGTGGTAGAGGGGGCCTCCATGTAAAACTGGCCTCTCTCTTTCTCTTCTCATTGTGATGTGTCATAAACTCAGTCAGTTGAGATAAAGTGCTGGTAGATTCTAGGCAACTCTGTTTCCAGAATTACTTGTACTTTACATACCCAGAGCACAATCTTCCACTATTAAATCAATTTTAAAAAACTCCAATTGATTTTAATGGAGGATTGTCCTGTCAGATTCTACTTGAAATGAAAATTTTACTCAATTTATCACATCTTTGGGTGAACTCTTGAGCTCATGGCTTGGGTACATTAGTCTCTTTGGGAGTTTTTAAATGAAAGCAGCAGGAGGGGGGTCCGTGGTTGGTACATGGGGAATCAGAGGGAACGCCCATGCTTCTGAAGTGCGTGGGGAGGGCTTCACACTGGCATCCAGGGAGGTGGACACCATGGCCCACAAGGGGCCCTTTTTGGCGTTGCTCCTTACAGTGCCTTGGTGGCCGGTGCATGGGTCAAGGGAGCGTGCCTCCCAAACCATCAACTTCAAACAAGCAGCTGGATGCATAGAGAGTGGGGCAACATGAGTGGATGCGCCTAATTTTAAAACCTCTTTTATTTTCCTCTCTTATAAGCACTGGACATGGACAGCCATCATTTCCATTAATTGTGTTCACACAGATGTGCCCAGGGAGAAGGCGGAAAATCGTGTTCACAAAAAGGAGGCAGGTTTCAAAAAGACAAGACTCACAAAACATTGTCTATGCCATGGCTCACCCAGCACTGATTTTTTATAGCTTATATTTTAATATGAAAACACAGCAAGAACTAAATTTCTATGCAGTACTTTTACCCACATTCCTATCAGGATGATATTGTCAGAAAAACTAAAACCAAGGACTCAGATTTTTTAATACAGATTTGTTTAAAATGACGTTAGTAGCCCCCTCTTTTAAAGGACTATTGTAAACATCCTCAGGGCCTTCTGGTCATCTTATAATTCTGATATCTGAATTTATTACTGTTCTGTGGCTCCTAATATTTTTTTACATCTTTTAAAATGTCTGATTTTGTTAAGGGGCAAAAATAAAAACAAACTTTAAAGTTCAGTTTTTATTTCTGCCAATAGTGGGAAAATAGAGGATGAATTGTGATGTTCTGGAGAAAATCTGTGATTTCATTGCCCTGGAAGAACCTTCCAAGAGAGACTTATACAGCAGTAACTTTAAAATTCCCAATTGTTTTGACATCTAAAAAAGTATTCAAATTATTTATGATTTATAAGGAAAATTCACTGTGTCCAACTGAGTTAGGAAACATCCCATTTTATTATTAAAGGCATTGCATGTGAATATGGCAATGGCTCTGCTCAGCAACTGATTTTAAAATGCATAACATTTCACAGTTAGAGGCATGTCATAGTGAAAATGCTGCTTTAGAGGATAAAATAACATGACCCATTAGGAAATCAATCATCAAACAAGACTAGAAGTAAGCACAAACTTCAACTATTTTAATAATAATAATAATCAATCATCATCATCATCATCAATTAAAAATTAACTTTTCCATCTTATCCCTAAGTCTCCCCATGTCCAGTCATCCCATCCCACCCTATCTCATTCCTCAATCTCTCACCAAGAGAAGGCACTTCCACTCTCTTTACACAATTCCCTGTCTCTTAACCAGAGGGTCCCCATCTCCCCCTCTTTCTCTAGCCCATTCCCCCCTCCAGTGACTCAAGGAGGAGGGGTTGTGGTAGGATTCAAGTTCCGCCCACCCTAACTTTCCCAAAACAGTATACTCCACTCATTAAAAAACTAATTTAAATGAAAATATTTTACCACAGCACAATTAGCTCCACCTTTGTCACTGTGGAAGTGCAACACCAAAGGGCACCCTTCAGTAGCAACCCAGAGTGGTACTACATTGCAGGCACCCACCCGAGGTTGGTTGGATAGATTCAAAATGGCACAAAACTAAAGAGGTCCTCCATGGCAGCGGAAGTGTCAATGTTATCAACTTTGCCAAAGAGAAGAGGAATATAGAATCATGGATTTTGCCCATAGGAGCTTCTGACTAAGACACTGAGCACTCTGACCAGATACTAAGCTTCTCCAACCCCCAAATAAGAAGTGAAAGTTTGGGGTATTTGCTGAATTACACAGCATCTACAGGATCAGCCCCTGGTGTTGTCAACATAGAGTTGTTTCTGATTTGTTTACTTTCAGGCAAAGCAAAAGTAGACATTCAAAAGATAAAATTTTCAGTGCTAGGTTGTAGATTAGGTGGTAGATTTTTTTTTACAGATGGGTAAACCTTTAGAAATTCCAGTTTGAAAGGAATTTTTAAGAAATTTAGATAGAAAAAAAATCTACAGTAATACAAAAATTGTAGCCTTACTACAACGCTCAGGACAGCTTACAATCATAAAGAAAAGAAAATTCATACACTAAAAACACCCATCCCTTCCCTCAAACTCCAACTCTCCCCCACAGTCCTATACAGAAACCCAGCCAAGCCCTATTTATATATCTGCTGTTAGGGAAGAGAGTACAGGAATGTAACACTGAACCCAGAGGGACATGGAATCACAGTCTCCCAAACACTCTGCCTTTCGCACTGGGGTGCTGTATGCTCATGGAGGGGGAAAACAAACCCTCAGGATCTTATAAGGCCCTAGATGTCCCAACTGGGATGAGGCCAGATCATCATGGGGGGAGACAACGAAGCCCTGAGCAAAGCTCCCACACTTGCGCTCGTCATGCCACACGCCCTGTTAAATACCTGGATTCCCATACCACCACGCATGTACAGTTGTGTCCAGGGAAAAGGGAGAAAGGTAGGTGTTGTGGCAAGTGAGGGATTGGGGTAGTCCTGGGGAAGGATGGGAATGGGAAAGCTACACATGCTCCGGAGTACAGGGAAGGGAGGGGGCCCACACAGAAGAGGAACAAGACAGTGACTCACAATGCTACCTGTGCTCTATGTTCTCTCATACCTTCACAAACACCCAACCCTCATGCACCATCACCATTCTCTCATTCTCACACTCACTCAAACACACACTCACCACACCCATTCACATCCACAATCTCTAGGGATGAGCAAACAGATCTCGGTTTGGGTTCGGTCATTTGGTTCGGTCCAGTTCGGTTCAGGCGTTCGGTTTGTTTGCCGAGTTTGGGTTTGGCCGTTCGGTTCGGTCATGTTTGGTTTGGTTTGGGTGTTTGGAAAAAGGTATTGTGGAGATCCCGTGATCGTGCTGGAAATTGGAAATTCGAGTACGTGCGGAGCTGTGTGGTGAGAAAGTATGTGTTTGGCTGGCTAGCTGTTCTTTTTGTGTATTTTGGCAGTTTGTGTTTGGTTTTGTTGTGTTGTTTTGGTTGGTGAGTGTTGGTGGGTTACTGTTGTTGTTGGTCTGTGTGTTGGTCTGTGTGCTGTTAAAAAAAAAATGAAGAAGACTGTTGTCTTAATTCCATGGCTGGGGGCCAACGTGGTGTTCCTGGAGCTGGTGGTGGTGGAGGAATAGGAGGATCAGGTGAAGGAGGAGGAGGAGGTCACTGCCCCAGCCCCTGGACCTTCAGTGGTGGTGGCTGCCTCCTCTGGTGAGCAGCAAGCAGTGGGCACAGGAGGTGCTGCCAGGTTTGTAAACTTTTTTCTTACTTTGAGGACAAGAAAGGCTCTATCCGTTAGAGCGAGCTCACTGGCATACAGGTGTGTGTGTGGTGGTGGGCATCAGTCAGGCACAAACAGTGGGCATCAGCGGGTAGAAGCAGATGTCTGCCACAGAGAGAGAGGGTACTGTAGTGTGGTGGGCTTTTCCAGCAGTCAGACACAAGCACGAGCAGCACCCCCACCCAAAAATGTTCCTGCCAGCCATCCCTAGCAAGGGTCTCCACTCTCTAGTGTCCATCCCTACCTAGCACCCCCAAATAAGGGCAGGATTTGCAAGTGCCAGCCAGGGCCTTTCCAGTTGTCATCCCTGGCACCCCAGGGAGGTCAGTATTTGCACATGCCAGCCAGGGTCATTCCAGTTGCCATTCCTAGTGTGCCAGGGAAGGCAGGATTTGCACGTACCAGCCATGGTCTCACCATCGTTATTCCTCCCTAGCAGCACCCCAAGGATGGCAGGATTTGCACGTCCCAGCCAGGATCTTTCTAATTGTCATCCCTAGCACCCCAAAGAGGGCAGCATTTGCATATGCCAGCCAGGGTCTTTCCAGTTGCCATTCCTAGCATCCCCTAACACCCCAAGGATGGCAGGATTTGCACGTCCCAGCCAGGCTCTTTCTAATTGCCATCCCTAGCACCCCAAAGAGGGCAGCATTTGCACATGCCAGCCAGGGTCTTTCCAGTTGCCATTCCTAGAGCCCCAGGGAGGGCAGGACTTGCATGTACCAGCCAGGGTCTCTCCATTGCTATCCCTCCCTAGCTGCACCCCAAGGAGGGGAGGATTTGCACATCCCAGCCAGGATCTTTCTAGTTGCCATCCCTAGCATCCCAAGGAGGGCAGGTTTTGCACATGGCAGTCAGGGTCTCTCCATTTGTCATCCCTAGCATCCCCTAATACCCCAAGGAGGGCAGGTTTTGCACGTGCCAGCAAGGGTCTTTCTAGTTTCCATTCCTAACCCCCCAAAGAGGGCAGGATTTGCACTTGCCAGCCAGGGTCTCTCCATTTTCCATCCGTAGCATCACCTAGCACCCCAAAGTGGGCAGGATTTGCATGTGCCAGCAAGGATATTTCTAGTTGCCATCCCTAGCACACCAAGGAGGGCAGGATTTGCACATGCCAGCCAGGGTCTCTCCATTTGCCATCCCTGGCTTTAATTTAATATTAATATTTAATATTTAATATTAAAGCCATCCCTGACTTTAATCTAATATTTTATATATCTATCTACACTAAATCTAACTGTTACAACTATTCTAAATGCTATCAACTAAATGGATTATCTAATAAGTGCAAAGGCCTACTCCTACAAACACTACAAAATCTCTAAACACTATCTCCACTAACTCCTACAACTATATACTATCTCTAATCTATCTATCTATCTATCTATCTATCTATCTATCTATATTTTATTTTATTTTATTTTATTTTATTTTATTTTATTTTATTTCAGGCAGCAGTAGCTGCCTGAATTCTTAAATTTACAACCACCTTTCATTATAAACAGGGGACCTCCCGATTTTGCGGAATCCGCTTGACCTACATTTCTGAAAATTTAACGATGGTTGTAGGTTGTGAGGACCATCATATCCACAAAGTCTGAAAAAGATCCATTAGGAAAATAAAATGTTTTAACTGCTTAAACATTAATTGCTTGTGGTCAAAATTCACAACATCCTCAGGTATTTGATTCATCAGTATCTCCTCCCCCTGGATGAGTTGAGACCCCAATCTTCACAGGTTTCCAGAATGAGATCAATAACAAGAGCTTCTGAAATATGATACTGATTGATGCAGCCAAAACCGAGTTATTAGTGATAGACCATCAGTTCTGCTGGTTCACGCATGCGCACTTGAGCTCCTCTCTCCTGTCGGAGAGCCGGGAAGCACCTGCGTCTATCCTCCTGTGAGCTCTGTAATTAGCAACGCACTGATGAGTGGAACTCTGTAAACGCTGACTATTGTAGTCTCCGCCTAGCTTGTGCACTGTGCTGGAAGGCAAGCATACCTGCCGCCCCCAGCCCTGCCCTCGCTCGCCTTGCCCCCCCAGTAAAGCGGAGTCAGCACAGCCACAGCTAGCTGGGGCCCCTGAGTTGCATGACTGGGGGGCAGGCTGCAGCCAGCTTCTCCCCCAATAAGTTGTTCTGCCTCCCCTCCCTGGCTCCTGTTCCAGCCCTCACCTTCCTGTCCCTCTTAGTAGCTCCAGCAGTAGCAGCAGCGGGACACAGAGACACTGATTGGGCTGGGAGATAAGACTGTTGGTTTACAAACAGCTCCTCTCCATGTGCTGATCAGAAGGTTGTTGCCTTGTAAAGAAGGTTCTTCGGGATGGGTCCCAACATTTTCACAACTGGGTTGTGCATGCTCATCCTATCCAAATAATAGACTGCATGATGGTCTCGAGCACCTCTAGTATAAAAAGCACTCTCCCCCTCAGAATGACAGTTCCTTTCAACCCTTTCTAGAAATATAAGAAAAAAATTCCATGCGGGCTGGAAGGGTGGGTATTTGTGAGAATGTT
>QEPC01014755.1:82869-95934 GCA_003113815.1 Sphenodon punctatus | reverse complement strand
GATCTTGGAGGAGCGAGGCATGAGTTCATGGCCTCCATGACAACCATGGGCCTGTCCCAAATCATCTGTGGCCCCACACATGAGGAGGGACATACACTGGATTTGGTTTTCTGCACTGGCCTTGAGGCGGGGGGTCAGTTACTAGAAGTTAAGGGGGTAGAGCCTTTGTCATGGTCTGACCATTACCTCATTAAGGCGTGCATCCTGGTGCATGTTATCCCCCGATAGGGTGCAGGACCTATTAGATCGGTCAGCCCCCAGAGACTTATGGAACCAGATTGGTTCTGGAATGCTCTGGGGGAGTTTCCCCAGGACCTTAACAACTGCTCTGTCAATGATCTCATAGCCTTCTGGAACACTTTGTTGACTGAGACCATTGACAGAGTGGCTCCCAGGCGTCCGCTGCCCTCCCGAGTCTCCCGCAGGTCTCCTTGGTTTACTGAGGGCCTGCGGTGTTTGAAGCAGGAGAGCAGGTGGTTAAAGTGATGGTGGTACTGGACTCGTGACCAGTATGATCTATCACAGCATAAGAGCAGTTTAAAGGCCTATGCTGTGGCGTTGCAGACAGCAAAGAAGAAGTTCTTTGCTACCCTTATTGCATCTGCAAAGTCACGTCCAGCGGAGCTTTTCCGGGTGGTGAAAGGTTTGGTCAGTCCTGCCTGTTTCTGCCTGGACCTGGAGCAATCCAGTAACCACTGTTACCGGTTTATCGAGTACTTTGTAGATAAGATCACACGCATCGGCCACGATTTCGGTTCCACAGTTATTGCAGAGGATCATCTTGGGGCTATGGATGCCCCGTCCTGTCCTGTTTTGTGGGATGAGTTTCAGATGGTGGCACTTGCCGATGTGGAGTCCTTGTTGGGATCTGTTTGTGCCACTACTTGTGAGCAAGATTCATGCCCGTCCTGGCTGGTGAAAGCTAGACAGGAGACGTTACGGCCATTGCTGGCTGGGGTGGTTAGTGCCCCCCTTTGGGAGGACAGGGTTCCTGACTGCGTAAAGGAAGCTGTGGTTAGACCCCCTGCTCAAGAAACCATCTCTTGACGCTGATGCTCCTGCCAGTTATCGGCAGGAGCATCAGCCGATAACTCTATTGAACGGGCTGTGGCACAGCAGCTCCAGGAACATCTGGACCACACCGGTTTCCTTGATCCCTCCCAGTCTGGATTTTGGACTGGGTATGGTACGGAGATGGCCTTGGTGGCCTTGGTTGATGATCTCAGTCTGGCGTTGAACCAGAGTCGTCAGACCTGACTGGTCCTGCTAGACCTTTCAGCTGCGTTCGACACAGTTGATCATGAGGTGCTGGTGACTCGCCTGCAGGACCGTGACAGAATTGGTGGAACCGTCTTGGACTGGTTTCATTCATTCCTGGCTGGGAGAACTCACCAGGTGGTCTTGGGGGACTGTACATCTTTCCCCCGGGACCTCACATATGGAGTCCCGCAGGGTGCCATTCTGTCCCCCTCTTGTTTAACATCTATATGCAGCCATTAGGAGAGACCATTAGAGGGTTTCAGGGCATGCAGTGTCAACAGTATGCTGATGACACTCAGCTCTACCTCTCCTTTTCCATCAACCCAGGTCATGCAATCTCCTTATTTTCCCAGTGTCTGTCAGCTGTTGGGGCTTGGATGAGGTCGAGCCATCTGCAATTGAATCCTGACAAGATGGAGGTGATGTTGGTGGGCGAGGGCTTGGGAGTCTTGGTGGTGGTTGAATCTCCTCTTTTTTGGGGGGGTTCACCCTCCCATGGTCTCTCAAGTGCAGAGTCTGGGTGTACTTCTCGATTCACGGCTCAGCCTGGAATCTCAAGTTGTGGCCATGGCGGGGAGTGCATTTCGGCAGTTACATGTTGTCCAGCGACTTCAGCCGTATCTCTCAGACTACGACCTCGACACTGTCATCCATGCCTTCATCACCTTGAGGCTGGATTACTGCGCTCTACATGGGGCTTCCCCAGAAGCTGGTCCGGAGGCTGCAGCTGGTGCAGAATGCCATGGCCCATCTCCTTACGGGGGCGGGACGGAGGGAGTACATGACACCAGTGCTCCAGGCTCTGCACTGGCTGCCTGTAAAGCACTGGGACAGGTTGAAGGTGCTGGTTTTAACCTTAAAAGCCCTTCATGGCCTGGGCCCTGCTTATCTGTGGGAACGCCTCACTCCCCATGTGTCCGTGTTACCCTTGAGATAATCTGTTGGATCATTTTAGGAGGTTTCCCAGACGAGGCGGGTGGCCACTGATGTTAGATCTTTTTCCGTGGCCACCCCTCTGCTGTGGAATTCGCTCTCAGAGGAGGCTCGGTTGGCTCCCACTTTCCTGCTGTTTTGGTGTGTATGTAAGACCTGGCTGTTCCATCAGGATTTTAGCGAGGGGTAGGGGTGGGTGGGTGTGGTTTCCCCACATTGTATTGTATTTTAAAAATATTTTTAAATTATTTTTTTTACTGAGTGTTGTTCGTTGCCCCAGGCTACCATGTGGGCAGGCGGGGCGGGATATAAATTTTAAATAAATAAAATAAAATAAAATAAAAAATTCTACCACTCCCACTCCTCAACTGGCCAGACGTGTTTGGCAGGACTCTATGTGCTGGCAGACCTGGATGCCAACAAATCTACAAGTGAACCTAATCGATGAGATGCAGAGATGTGAACGCCCATTACCCCTGACTGGCCCTTCTGGTGGGCCCACAATGTCCCCAAACTCCACCGTGACTTGCTGCTCTGTGATCATCACGTGGAGCTCATATGGTGGACACATAATAGACAGGCATATAGGAACACGCCTGGTGAGGGCTAATGGCTATCGTCTCATTTGATTCCACCCTTACTATGGTGATTAGAGGCTAATTACTCTATATGGAAAAAAAAATACTGTGATTTCATTCAGAAAAAAAAGCTGTTTTGCCTCTGCTTCGTTCCACTTGTGTTGATATAATAAATATACTCTGTAAGATGTATTTTACAAAATACTTTAGATGACTGGCTTCCCAGACACTAATTTTCTTTCTCCTTGCTTTAATGGGGCTGCTCAGGGTGTATGGTACATACTTTTCAGCTTGAATAAAGGAAATATAATCTATCACTATCCAAAATTAGAATGATAGCTAGAGGTTCCAAAACAGTCAGAGTAATTTTTTAATATTTTTTTTTTTTTAAATACAGTATACAATCTGTATCAGGACATTCTGTACCTGGCTCCTTTCTCAATCTGAGTATGCTTTATGACCATCTAATATCCAGTGCCAGCTGATTGGCCTTTAGGTTGGTGGGACCAGGGCCACCATTAAAATATACTTTCCTATTAACCTTGGAATTAATTAAAAAAACACAGTGACTACAGATCTAAGAACTTCATAATGTTGGTGCCATGCAATAGTGAGCAAAATGCAAACCTCTGTGAGTCAAGGGTTTCAGCACATTAACAGCCAACATTCACAAATGTCCTCTGGCCACAATAAAATATTCTCTTCTGTTAGGAACCCCTTGGACCACCATCTCTGGCTTCCCTACATAAAGAAAGCATCCTCAGATTCAGTTCATAGCCCATGATAGGATTAAGCATAATTAGCTAAACCTAAACCATCCCCAACAAATGCTAATCCAGCCTTCACTTTAAAATATCTGGCGAAATAAATTCCACAACCTCTGTCAACAACTTGTTCCAACAGTTCATATGGCTAGGGAGTTCTTTCCTAACAGTTAATCCAAATCTTCTTTTCTGTAACTTAAGCCCATTTCCTTGAATCCTTCCCACAGTGGTAATGGAGAACAATTGGTAACCATAAGTTTGATAGCAACATTTTAAATATTTTAAAACTTTTATCATGGTCTTCCCTCAATCTTCCTTTATCTAGGCATGGGCTGCACAAAGTGCAACCCAAGGACCGCATGAGGGCTGCAAGGACCTTTCCTGCAGCCCGACTCACCTTGACTGCAAAGACCTTTCCTGCGGCCCACCATGCCTCCTCCTGCTCTGGAAATCACCTGTTCTCCAGCCCCAGCACTAGCACAAAACCCTCCTTCCTCCGGGCAGCAAGCCTGTTAAAGGCACTGGCCGGATCCCTCCTTCCTCATCCCTGACTCCAGCTTCTTGCTGCTGCTGATGTCTCCACCTGAACCCCTCACTGCCGCTGCTGCCACCTGATCTCCAGCCCCAGCTCCTTGCTGCCAGGGGGTGCTGTTGTGCAAATAGAGGGCAGGGCCACATGCAACCCAAGGTTGGGTGAAACCAAATTTTTCAGTCCTTGGCACAAATCAAATAGAGCACCCCTGATCTAGGCTAATGATACTCAGCTCCTTTAATGTTTCCTCATATGGTTCCCATATTAAACCCTTTATTATCTTCGTTGGTCTTCCCTGAATCTGCTACACTTTATCCACATCTATCTAAACACATGGCACCAAAATTAGATATAACAAAGGTATACCGAGCAAATTTTCACTGAAAATATTTCTTTGTTATTGAATGTCTTGGAAAAACACATTTTCCATGTAAATACCTCCAAAAATTAGTAATATTCCTTGTTAATTTGTACTGATAATTTACAATTTCAAGTTGTCAAATGACTTCAGTCTTGGCATCCCAGTATATAGCTGGCAATTAGGGATGTACGAATACTGAGGGGTTTGGTGTTCGACCCATTCGGGATTCAGCCCCCTCGAAACCATTTGGGTTCAGGCTGTTCGACTCAAACCTGTTTGGTTTCACTAAACCCATTCAGGGGTGGGGGGCAGGGAGAAACTGGTTCTCCCTCCTCCCTCAAGGCTGTGCGGGTGGAAGGGGTGCTGGGACTCTGGCCCTGGGTTTGGCGGCAGCAGTAGTGGTGGCGGGTCCAGGTCCAGCAGCACTCTGGAGTGTTTCAGGACTCTTCTAGACCTTCTGGGAACTGAAGGAGGGCTTCCGACCCCTCATCACCAAAAGGGAGGGGCTGGAAGCCATCCTTCAGTTCCCGGAAGGCCTAGAAGAGGCCTGAAGTGCTCCGGACCCCCACCGGATCCATTGCCACTGCTGCCACCAGACCCGGGGCCAGAGCCCTAGCACCACCAGGTAGGTCGATCCCTGGGGTGGGTTTTTGTTTGTTTGTTTTTTAAATTACCAGGCTGGACAGGGTGGTGGGTGGGGGAGGTAAGACCCAGTGCACCTTCCACCCACGCAGCTGGTAGGGGGGAGGGAAAACCAGGTTCCCCCCTGTCCCCCACCCAAATAGGTTCAAAACCCAAACTTTGTTTGGTCAGTTCAGGCAGGGGGAAGTTCGGGGTCGGGGTGTTCGCAAATGGCCCAAACACCCTGAGTTCAGACCGAACACGAAACACCTGAACTCTGTTCGCACATCCCTACTGGCCATGTCCAAACTCAGGCTGTGGCAGGTAAACACTCTATCACGTTTGACCCTTGATCACATATACAGATGTTTTAAACTTCTCCAAATACTGTGTATTGTGGTTCTGTGATAATTCTGATGAGTTTTTTTACTTTTTATGTTTAACCTTTTGGTAAGGCTGGAGGCAGGCAGTTATCTTGCACCATTTAGGATTACATGTAAAAGTTATAGATATGTCTGTTTCCCCAAATTTCTGTACCATGGCTATAGCATCTTAGTAGCTTTGTTGCATATTTCTTGGACTACAAAGAAATGTTGATGGTAGAAGTATGACATTACCCTCTCTTCAACCTTCTGCCTCTGCTCTAGTGTGAATCACATCTTCTAATCCCACGTAAGAGTCAACATGGAGTGTAATTTCGTTTTCTCTCACGTACTGTAAATTATTGGTCTCTATTCAACAATTAATATCTGCAAAATACTGCTGTGTTAGTTTGCCAGATTAATGCAATAAACTGAGCTGTGAAATTCAACCTATACAGTAAGAAGTAAACTAAAGCATTGTAATACATAATTTAATACTCTTAATCTGTTTTCCTGAAGTTGTAAACCTATGCAAAAGCCAGATTTGCCATAAGGAAATAATAACGGATACACTAACAAGTCAAAATTTGAATCTAAGTATGCTATAGTTTTAGTGCCAGAGGAAGGATTTGCAGGGTTACAGTTATATGGAGAAACAATGACATGCATGTTTTGGTGTTGATGTATAAGGTCCTTCACGGTCTGGGCCCCTTGTACCTCAGGGACTGCCTCGCCCTCCGCGCCCCGGTCTGCCGGGGGTGCCTTCTTGGAGGTCCCCCGCGTTAAGCAGGGGGCCACAATGGTGAGGGCATTCTTGGTGGCCAGGCCACACCTTTGGAACTCCCTCCCAGAGGAAGTTCACCTGGCCCCAAGCCTTTTGACATTTCGGCGAAGTTGTAAAACCTGGCTGATCACCCAGGTCTTTGGGGAGGGGGGGAAGGGGGTTATTGGGGTTTTTATCTCTCCTTACCCTTATTTATTGTTTTATTGTGATGCCCCAGTTCTGTTTTAATTGTAGTATTTTTGAATGTTAATTGTTTTTAGATGTATTTTATATTTGTGTTTGTTTGGTTTTTTGGTTTGAAAGCCGCCCTGAGTTGTTTTAGGAGGGGTCGGGTAGAAATTTGATTAAATAATAATTTTTAAAATGTTAGCCGGTGGAGCATTGTTATCAAAAACAAGTACTGCCACAACTTCTGAAACCCTTGCTGGATTACAACATCTGTTGAAGTTGTTATCATTAAAAAAATAGAGAGCTACTCATTGGTTCTCTATTTGCAGCAGCTGCCCTAGCATTTTATTCCTGCTCAACTACTTGCACTTGTCTGTAAGCTGTGACATATGGGTTACAGTTTTCAAGAATTCTATTCACATCCTGTAGTAAATGAAGTCTAAGGCAAGCATTTTCAGGTCTTGGCATCTGGTCACTGATTGCTTGTTCAGTGTCCATTACCAAATGTTTACCATAATTCGGGACTTTCATTGTTTTGTGGATAAAGTGCCATGATATGATATGATATACAGTTCCATAAATTTTGAAACAATGTGGTCCCCAATTTCTTGTATGTTTTCTCCAAATGATGGGAAAGACATTACACTATAGAAACTTTGTATCTTGTCAAAATAATTTTGTATAAGTTCGCTCCCTGATGTAATCATTTCCTAAGGGAAAACTGGTGTATATATATCTGACAGTTTAATTTTGCCATTGTGACAACATCCTTTAAATTTTTTTGCATTTAAAATGTCTTGCAGTACTGGCAAACTAACAACTTATCACGAGTGTCAAAGACAATGACACTGACAATGACACTTAATGCAGTTTGGAGCCCAGATATCTGGTTATTCATTAATATTTGTTCTTCCTCTTGTTGTCTTCTTCCATTCGCACAATGTCATGTATTATATTTACATCAACTGATTTTGCTCATTTTGATAATATTCAGCAACTCTTTACCTGTTTTCCTGATTTTCACAATGACTTGTTAATGTTTGTCCTCAGCATGATGGTTGAATTATTTTTGTAGCTGTAGCTATTTAAAAGGCACACAAATTAAGTTTATTCTAAGCAAATTCACAGTGTACTCAACACTCATCAGGAATTAAGGTTTTTCTTTTCACTGTACTTTGTTCATAGGTGAGGGAAAGGAGAAAGATCTAAAGTCAGTAACTTGTAGAAATCATGTGGTTCACGCTAAACTTGATAAGGAGGTTGAGGAGAGGAGGATTGTGGGGTCCTTTGACTCGTTCCCAATGCCCACACTCAGCATTTCCCCCTTGGGGGTAATACCAAATAAGGCCCCGGTTAAATTTCACCTCATCCACCACCTATCCTTCCCCAAAGGAGCATCAGTGAATGACACTGAACCCCATAAGCTGTGCTCTATCCACAATGCATCATTTGACCTGGTGGTTGAAATGTTACGGACTTGCAGGACTGGGTCTTTCTCATAAAGAGTAATAAAAAAAATCAGCCTTTCACCTGGTCCACCAAATGGACTTAGAGTTTCTGGGTATTAAATTTCAAGAGCAATTTTACTTTGACAAGGTCATTCTGATGTGTTGTTCCATATCATGAGCAACCTTTGAGAAATTCAATTTGATACTTGAGTGTGTGGTAAAGGCAGAGGACAGGGCAGAGCCAGATCACACATTATCTGGATGACTTCCTTTTTGTGGGGAGAATGGCCATGTCTGAATGTAGCTGCCTGCCCACCACTTTCCAGGAATTAGCCAGGGAACTTAACATTCCCTTGGATGGTTAAAAAAAACAAAGGTCAAACAACTGAATTGACCTATCTGGGGATAGAGCTTGACATGGTCAATTCCTGCTCATGCCTCCCACCCAATAAGCTTCCTGCTCTTAGGGGAGATGTGGCCACCTGTTTGAGGACAGCCAAGGTAATAGCAGTTGCAACCACTACTAGGGATACTAAATGTTGCCTGCCATATGGTTGCACTAGGGTGGGCATTCATGTCCTGCCTCTATGCTCAAGTAGTGAGTGATCTCCCCCCATACTATCATGTGAGGGTTAGAAGAGAAATGCAAGAGGATCTAGAGTTATGGGAAAAAATCTTAACTGAATACAATGGGATTAGATTTCTTGGAGGCAGCACCTCCTCCAGGAGGCTAAGCTCCTGGTGAATCGTGAACCTGACATTAACAACAGCATAGCCAATTCCCTTTCTCGTTTGCAGATGGACTGTTTTCTCTGTCTCAAACCAGGAACCAGGGAAATTTCAGAAGTATTTTCCAAAACATTGGATATTAGAAAAATTCCAGATGGTGCAAAGTTCTGTCCTGCCCCGTCCACCCCCACCCCCGAACCAGAGCACCATACAAGAGGGTTTTTCAGGAATATCAGCATTTTCACTGGTAGCAAAACAGCTAGCCTCTCGTGTTCCCCATCCTGTAACCACAGATGCTACAGTTTGAAATGGCACTTCAGTGTAAAGGTTTGACCTGAGGGACAGTGGCTTCTAAACTGTCAGCCCTTGCATAAGTCAGTAGAGTGCTTGGGCAGTCACCCCTGCCCAAGGGTTCTTTTTAGGGAAAATGTTTGAGAGCTGATCATGGGAATAATGAAGGATGGAGAATGCTAGGGTTCTGATAACACCTCATCTCCTGGTTAGGATGATAGGGGTGCTATATCAAATATACTTTAACAGTAGTTAAGTATCCCTTGTCTAAGATTTCCTTATTCAGATCATTCAAGATCAGCAAATTGGTCCCTGAATAACTGAAAGGTCAGCAAATCAAATCTGATGGTTCCAGTGGCAGGGTCTGGCAACCATTGCAGTCACACACAATCGAAGTCCCACTAGAAGGGCTTTCAAGGGCCCCATATTAAGGAAGCCTCTGCATTCTGTGGAAGTGAGGGGAACCAGCAGGATGCATGAGCTCCTACGCAACTGGCCTGCATGCAATACGGTGAGTGTGAACTATTTTCCATTTTGGAGATGGGAAGAAATTTTTTCCTGCAATCTCTGATTGGACCTGAGTGTCTGGGTTTTCACCTTCCCCATAGTGCTTGCTTTAATTGGCTACTGAGGCAAGACATTTTGTCTGGGTGGATAACTGGCACTGTTATTTGTTTCACTCTTTTACAGTGTCTAGAAGTTAGTTCATTTTTGCTGATGGGGAAGAATAGACAAGCAGAAGCATCTCCTTAGGAGATGAGAGTAGACAGGGGGAATCTCAGTGTCTTGGCCATCCTGGAGGGTATGCAGTTAGCATCCAATGTAACTGAGGACAAGCATTCTCCCAGAGGATTGTGGCCTACAGAAGTGGGGTTTATTGTATGAACACCTCACCCCAACCAGGTGGGAACTCGGGGAAGGGGAAGGGGGTAACTTTATTTTATTTTATTTTATTTTATCATTTATTTATTCTATCTCATTCCCTCCAGCCTTATGACAGCTTGGGATGGCTCACAAAACAATTAAAAACACTTCATTAAAAATACATAAAAGGGTTACTAAAGCAATAAAAACAACAGCAAAAAGAGGTAAAACCACTGGCAACCCCCCTCATCCCCCCCCCCAAAGACCCATACGAACACCCAGGTCTTACAGGCACAATGAAAGGCCAACAGGCTTGGGTCCAGGTGAACTTCCTCTGGGAGGGAGTTCCACAGATGTGATGCAGCCACTGAGAATGCCCTCTCCATTATGGGGGCCCAGTTCACACAGGTGACCTCCTGGAAAGCATCCCCGGTAGGCTGCAGAGGCTGCCCCATGGTCCACAAACTTAAGTGATTGCATTAGCAGGCAGGAGACAGCTACCGCAGCTTCACCTTGAGAACTTTATGAGAAGAGTTGTAAAACTTAAACTGGTTTTTGGACCATAGATTATTGGGGGGAGGGAAAGTGGTGCAGATGGGCTCCCCCCCATTTAACCACTGTTATGTAATAAAGAGTGCGACCATTTGAACTCATATCGGTGTCCTTGTCTTCTTCCAGGATGTGGTGACAATGTTACATGTGCTAGTATAACTGTTACTCATGAAATTGAAACACACATACCCATGTGACTGATATGAGTGATAAACAAATAGAATGAGTGGAAATGTAGTCTGCTTTGCCAGACCACTTGGATTATGTAAGCCAAGGGTACAGTTTTCAGAAACTAAGCATTTATCGTTCTTCGACAATGTGGAGTAAATGCGTTGTATGCAGCATGTTAACATTATTTTTCAATTACCCTCGTTTGAATCCCATGAATTATTTTGAGCATCAATAGCATCGGGAATGCAATGGGATGAATCAGAAATGCTTTGCAGAATTCTCATGTGCTCTAGTCTTCTTTAAAATTTCATCAGTGGTGATTACAAGGAATTCATACCAAAGGTAAATTAAAAAATGGAGTGAGCTTTCAATGTATGAGGGAAAATGAGGTAACATTCCTTCATATGTCCTTGTAGAATTAATCACTAAAAGTGTTTAGTCAGAAAGACAGAATAATATTTTCAGGCTGTGAATTTTGGCAGTGAGGGTGAAGCATTTCAGAAACCTCAAAATCATAAACAATTGAAAAAATTCACACTGGCATATGGTAAACTCAGTAAGTAGTGAAAACCAAAACATGGGGGAAGGAGAGGAAAGCAGTGGTTCTTTATATTGGGGTACACACTCAATTTAATCTTGAAAGAAACTATTTCCGTGATAAAAGTAGGGTAAGTTGTCTTGAGACCTTCCCTTCCTAATGGAGAGAGTGAGCCCACTTTGTCATGCCATGCTTAATTGTTACATTTAGGAATAAAATGCTTAACATGTCAAGTAGTGCTTAACTGTATTAGCAATTCCATCCTTGGCAATAAGGATTAGCAATCCCTTCCCTTTTAATAGAAGTGTCAAACAGGAGAAATATAAATGCAGTGCATTTGGTTTAATGGTTTTGATTAAAGGAATAAATGAAAGAACAATCCCTTAAAGAAGCATATGTTCTGTGGATCTCTCTCTTCTGTGGATCTATCTCATCTTAACAGGAACATTATAAAAAAGAACTGGTCTAGTTGCAAACCACAGAGTTTCAAATCATGCTAGAAGCACGATTAGTAGATGCAGAATACAGACTCCAAGTTTGTTTGGAGGGAAATCAGAAAGCAAACAGGTAATCAAAGATGTGGAGTCCTGTTGAATTAAGGCCATCCATTTCCCAAACCGCAGTGCTATGAGGCGGGTGTTCTCGGTGGCCACTCTATTGCTGTGGAACTCTCTACTAGTAGAAATTTGCCTCTGCCCCTTCCAGCGGCAATGAAGGACTTGGATGTTCTGCAAGGTGTTTTGAGGAAGAGATGGGTAAGGGGGTGGGGTTAAATAGGTTTGATGGGGGTTGTAATGTATGTTCTTATTTAATTTGGGTTTTTGGTTTGTTTTAGGTATTTTATATATTTTATTGTAAGTCGCCTTGAATTTCCAGGGACAAGAGAGAGCGGGGTACGAAATAAATAAATAAATAAATAAATAAATGCATTTTGTATTGGTTTCCTTTGGAAAGAGAGCTTATGCAATTATTGAATGTGTGTGTGTCTGCCTCTTAAAAAGCTTAGATCTCACAGGCCATTCTTAGCTAAATTTAACAGAGGGGAAGAAGTCTCAAAATACAATATCAAGGAGATATATGCTCCCCTTTTTACACACATTTATTTTTATTTTATTTTATAAACTTCTACCCCGCCCCTCCTTCCATGCAGCTCGGGGTGGCTTCCAACATCTTAAAATCCAATAAAAACAGTTAAAATAATCACAAATATTATAAAAACAGGGCTAGCAAGCCAATCTAAGAACCAAAAATAGGTGGGGTAACTAAAACCCCACACCCTACCCACCCTCCCTCCCAAAGGCCTGGGCGAACAGCCAGGTCTTACAGTTCCACCAGAATATTAACAGGCATGGGGCCAGGCGAGCTTCCTCCAGAAGGGAGTTCCACATCCGCGGCCCCACTACCGAGAATGCCCTCTCCATCATGGCTCCCCGCTTAACACGGGGGACCTCTAGGAAGGCACCCCCGGTGGACTGCAGGAGCTGCTCTGGGGTGCGGAGGGCGAGGCGGTCACTAAGGTATGAGGGGCCGAGACCATGTAGGGCTTTATAAACCATCACCAGCACCTTGAACTTGGCTCGGCAGTCTATCGGCAGATAGTGCAGAGCTCCGAACACCGATCTAATATGCTCCCGGCGGCCCGTCTCCGTAAGAAGACGAGCCGCCACATTCTGCACTAGCTGAAGCCTCCGAACCAAGAACAAGGGAAGCCCCACGTAGAGCGCATTGCAGTAGTCGAGCCTCAAGGTGACGAAGGCATGGATGAGGGAGGCCAGGTCCGGGCAGGAGACAAATGGACCCAGCCTACGTACTAGATATAGCTGGCGGAAGGCAGCCTTAGTGACTGCCTCCACCTGCCGCTCCAGATGCAGATCTGTGTCCAATATCACCCCCAGACTCCGAACCTGCAGAGCTACAGGAGAGCGAACCCCCCCACCAGGGGGGCCACCACCCCCTTCGCTCTCCCCACCAACATCACCTCCGTCTTGTCGGGGTTAAGCTTCAGTCTGCTCAGCCGCATCCACTCCGCCACGGCCTCCAAACATTGGGAAAGCAATGAGATAGCAGGGTCTGGGTCAGTAGAAAAAGAGAGGTACAGCTGAGTATCAT
>QEPC01014755.1:29737-79703 GCA_003113815.1 Sphenodon punctatus | reverse complement strand
CTGTCCCTGGGGCTTTAAGCCCCCAGCTACTTCCGGGTGGGGGGGGGAGGGGATAGGTCAGCCCACGTGGCTGGCCTCTACGTTCCCCCCCTCTTCCCCAAGCTCACTGTTCAATGTTTTCTCCCCGCAGGTCCCAGCAAGCGGAGCAACAGCGGTGGTGACAGCAGAGCACAGGACACCACCCCCCCGCCGGCGGCAGAGCTCCCTGAGCCCCCCACAGCAGCAAGGCAGGCAGGTAAGTGTGATGATTCCTGCAGGCTACTGCGGCTCAGCTGCTGTCCCTGGGGCTTTAAGCCCCCAGCTACTTCCGGGTGGCTGGCCTCTACGTTCCCCCCCTCTCCCCCAAGCTCACTGTTCGATGTTTTCTCCCCGCAGGTCCAAACAAGCAGAGCAACAGCAGCGGCGGTGACAGCAGAGCACAGGACACACACCCCGCCGGCGGCAGAGCTCCCCAAGCCCCCCGCAGAAGCAAGGCAGGCAGGTAAGTGTAGCATAGCCCAAATCCACTGACTTACATTGAGCATAGTCTCACCTCACACATAATACATTTTGATCCTGAAGGTTGATTTCAGCACAGCAGATATAATGTCCAAGGAAGCAGCTTGCCAAGAGTGTATTATATCTGTGCTTCAGAGTTTGAACTGGGTTCCAATAGCTTTCCAGGTATGAATCAAGGTGCTGCTTTTGACCTACAAAGCCAAAAATGGCCTGAACCAAGCACATCCAAAAGACTGCCTCCCACCCCCCATGTTCCATCATGATCCTAAAAGTCATCTGGGAGCTCACTCTTGGAAATACCATCTGCCTACACACGTGCAGACTGGCTGCCCTTTTCCAACATGGTGGTGACACTGACACTGGTCATTTTGGGAAAGGGTGCACATGTGAAGAATGGTCCAGTGGCTATTTTAATTAAAAATCCGAATTAAACCCACCCACCCCACTGCATTTGCTCAAAATGGCTGCCAGACCATTCTGCATATGCGTGCCATTTTGCAAAATGGCAGCATCAGCAGCACTTTGGAAAATGGCACATATGTGCAGAATGGTCAGGTGGCCATTTTGTACATACAAAGCAATATTTTTTTACATTCTTTATTTTAAAATATTTTTAACTGGGAAAAAATGAAAATGAACAGGTTTTCAACAAAAAAACCCAAAACAGATGCTTCTCGTCAAATGAAAACGAAAAAAAAAAAAAAGGAAAACAAATGGGGTCCCTTATGTACACCCCTACTTTGACGATTCTCCCATCCAAATAAGCAGAACCACTCATGAGTGGTCCCATGAACCTCCGTCAGGACCTGCAACCATTTTAACAAAAAGGCTGCCAAATTAATGGGTACAATTTTCCTTGTCAATTTCCAAGTAGAGATTGTCAACCAAGACCACAAGCACAGTTTTGGTGTCATGTCCAGGATGAAATTCCAACTGATATGGGTTCAGGAATCCTAAAAGGGGAAGGTTGAGACAGGATGGTAGCTGGCCAGGGTGTCAACTTCAAGAGGTCTTTGCCCAGGTTTGTGGTGTGGACACAACTGCGGTGCCCACAGTTGGTCTCCGTAGTCCCAGGTTAATGCCCATTTTAACCAACTTTGGCCAGAGCTTTCCTCTGTCTACTGAATCAAATGTTTTACAAAAGTCAATACATGCAACAAACAACTTGCCCCCTCTGATCAAAATGTACTTATCTACAAGATGCATTAGGACAAAAGAATAATCTATTACTGATCTGCCCTGTCAAAAGCCTGACTAGAAGTTGATTTTTGACTAGACGTTGATTTTTAAACACCCAAGCTTCCAGTTGCTCCAAGAGAAATTGAGAATAGAGCTATAGGTAGCAGGTTGATCAGCCTGTGACAACCAGGATCTGCCTTGTTCCCCTACTTAAAGATGGGAACTATAATAGCATTGTTCCAGTAAGAGGGTAGTTGCCTGCAAATATTACATAAAGAGAAAGGTTTTGCCAATACTGGAGTCCTATAAGAAATACTTTTGTGATATATTCCTGGTGGCATGAAATGGACTTGTCCCAGGTGGTTAACTGCCCAACCTGTGGGGGGTGGGGACACCCTCAACCTGGTCTTCTGTTCTGCCTTGAGGCGGGTGAACCATTAGTGGGGGATGTGAGGGTCACGCCCTTGTCATGGATGGACCATTATCTCCTACAGGCCAGCTTCTCAGCGCACCACCGCCAGAAGGGGATTGGACCAGTTAGGTTGGTCTGCCCTCGGAGGCTGATGTAACTGCAGACATTCCAGGAGGCTCTGAGGGAGTTAACCTTATACCATGACAGTCACTCTGTCGATGAGCTGGTTCAGTACTGGAACAGCTTGCTGGAGGAGGTCATTGACAGCATGGCTCTGAGACGTCCCCTTCCTCTCTCTTGTCACTGCAGGACCCCATGGTTTACTGGGGGGCTGCAGTGTATGAAAAAGGTAGGCAGGAGACTAGAGCAATGCTGACGTTGGACTCGCTCTGAATCTGACCAACTTCTCCAAGGGTCCATTTGTGGTCCTATGTTGACACTGTGAGGACAGCAAAGAAAGAGTTCTTTGCTCTCTTCATAGCATCTGCAAAGTCCTGTCCAGAGGAGCTGTTCTGGGTGGTGCAGGGGCTGGTCAGTCCAGCCTCCCTCTGCCTGGATGAGGACTTGTCCCAGGCCTGCTGTGAGGAGTTTGCCATCTACTTTGCAGACAAGATCACTCAGATCCAGAGTAACTTCGACACCGGGTTGGAGGCAGTGGGTGAGGAGCACAAGGTTATGGAGGCACCGTCTGGTTTACCTTCTTGGGATGAATTTCAGGAAGTGACACCAGCTGATGTGGTGGATGTCCTGGGGTCTGTTAGAGCCACCAGTTGCAAATTAGATCCAGGCCCGTCCTGGTTGGTGAAAGCCTCCAGTGAGAATTTGGGGATGGGGATGGCGAGGGTAGTTAATGCGTCCCTTCAGTAGGGGAGGTTGTCACCCAGTCTTAAGCATGCTGTGGTGCACCCCCTGCTGAAGTAACCATCTTTGGATGTGGACGCATTCACCAGCTACTGACCCGTCTCTAATCTTCCCTTTTTAGGGAAGATAATTGAACGGGTGGTGGTGATACAGCTCCAGGCGCATCTGGACAACATTGGTTTCCTTGACCCTTTTCAGTCTGGGTTCTGTCCCGGCTATGGTACTGAGACGGCGTTGGTGACCTTGGTGGATGATCTCCGCTGGGAGATGGACTCAGGATGTTCAACATTTCTGATCCTGCTAGATCTCTCAGACACTTTTGATACAGTGGACCATGGGCTGCTGCTGAGATGGCTGCAAGAACTGAGGGTCTGGACGGGACTGTCCTTGGATGGTTCCGTTCATTTCTCTTGGGGAGAAGCCAGTGGGTGGTGCTGGGGGCTGAAACATCCAGCCCCTGGGCCTTGACCTGTGGCATTCCACAGGGTTCGATCCTGTGTCTGCTATTATTCAATGTGTATATGCAGCCCTTGGGGGAGATTGTGAGAGGGTTCGGGGTGCGTTGTCACCAATATGCTGATGATACTCAGCTGTACCTCTCATTTTCAACTGACCCAGGTCCTGCTGTCTCGTTACTTTCCCAATGTTTGGAGGCCGTGGCGAATTGGATGAGGCAGAGCAGACTGAAACTCAATTCCAACAAGACGGAGGTGATGGTGGTGGGCAGGGCGAGGGAGGTTTTTGCTCCCCTTGTGGGGGGGTTCGCCCTCCCGTAGCCCAGCAGGTTCAGAGTCTGGGGGGTGTTTTTGGATGCGGGCCCCTGCCTGGATTGTCAGGTGGAGCTGGTTGATAAAGCCACCTTTGGACAGTTGTATCTGGTGCAGAGGCTGTGTCCGTACATTGCCGGTCCCAACTTGGCCACCCTCACCTACGCCTTCATCACCTCGAGGCTAGACTACTGCAACACGCTCTACGTGGGGCTTCCCTTGGTACTGGTTCAGAGGCTGCAGCTAGTGCAGAATGCGGTGGCCCGTCTCCTTACAGGGACGGGTTGGCAGGAGCACATAACGCCTGTGCACTGGCTGCCTATAGCGTACCAAGCCAGATTCAAGGTGTTAGTGCTGACTTATAAAGCCCTGCACAGTCTCGGCCCCTCAAACCTCATGGACCGCCTTGCCCTCTGCACCTCAGAGCGATTCCTTCGGTCTGCTGGGGGCACCTTTCTGGACATCCCCTGGGTAAAACAGGGGCCTCAATGGAGACGATGTTCTCAGTGGCCGGGCCGCGACTTTGAAACTCCCTCCCGGAGGAAGCCTGCCTGGCCCCATGTCTGCTGGCTTTTCACTGAGCCTGCAAGACCTGACTGTTCACCCAGGCCTTCGGAGAGGGGGTTGGGAGGGTGGGTTAGTTGGGCTTAATTTAGGGGTTGCTAAGAAATTTTAAAAATTGATGGGGTTTTAGTGTTTTATTGAATTTTATTGAATTTTACTGATATGTTTTTGGTTTTTTAAGCCATCCCGAGATGCCGTAGGCATGAGGGGGCGGCTAATAAATATAAAGAAATAAAATAAATAAATAAATAAATAAATGCCTAGGGCTTTACCTAACTTGAGGGCCAAGATGTAAGAATGCACATTTTCTTCCAGAACTGTCAGCAAGGTACCTTCCTCCAGATCCTGGTCAATGCATCCCAAATTAGACAAGACACTGGAGGTGCATTTAAACAGCCACACTCTTTATTCTGAATCTGGATTAGGATAAGTTGGGTTAAACGGCTAATGCGATTCAGGTCCAGTACCTAATTTGAAGCATGGAAACAGCTAAACTCGGGGTGGGGGGAGGGAGAAATTAGATGTACCATCAATTACCACTCTCATTATTCCAGTCAATGTCTCCTCCACCTCCCATGGCACTGGTCACGGGTGAGGGGGACAAAGTCATTCTGGACCTGAGTAAGGAGGGAGGTGCCTGCAAGCTAAGGACCATACCTGTCCCCAGCCTGCACTTGGGGCACCCTTAGTGGCAGTGGCCTTCTTTATAGGCTTTTCCATGCCTTGAGTGGGAGAAGACAAACATCCTCACCTCGAGCTCACTGCGGCCCAAAGACAGAAGAAGAACTCGCCAGTCACCCGACGGAGGTAGGAAGCGGATTTGGTCCAGCGGGTTCAGAGTCAGTCAGGAGCAGGCGCAAGGAGCAAGATGGCAGCTCCTCAGGTGCTGCTGCTTGATTGGCTCCTGGTTGTCAATGAGGCAGGAGTCCGCATTTGACCCAGAACTCTGCCCTCTCTGGGTGCGGCATTCTTTGGTACTATCTGAGTTTTCACAGCCTGGCCAGACTTTGACATTCATTAGGTCAGATGTACCTATTTCCCACCCTGGCATTCTATCTGCAGCACCAACAGGGAAAGGCATGCCCCTACCCATGTCCTGCCCCATTCTCCTATGGGGTGAGCGCAACAAGGAGCCCTGTCGCCACTCATTCGGGAGGCTAAGGGAAATTCTCTCCATCCCCAAGTATAAAGGAGATCCCAGAATTAGCCTAGGGTTCCCCAGCCAGCGATGGCCCCAATGTTTCCCAACTAGCTTTCACCAGATATGGGAAATACCTAATACCTCTTACCGTTTGTCTCCTATAAACAAAAAAGTGGCATTTTTCAAACGGACCCCAGGTTTCCATTGAGTTTTCCTATTGGGGTCGAATTGACCCCAAGCCAATGCATTTCAATTGGGGTCAAATGGACCCCAGCTTAAAATAAACCAAAATAAAAAGTTTTCAAGGACCATTCAGATAGCAAGGGAACATGGAACTCAAAGCCACTTCAGACTGGCAGCAGCAATGAAAATTAACCCCTTCACTGCTATTATTCTGTGCCTTTGTATCGTGGCTGAAATAAACCATGAAAATATGCTAAGTATTGGGTCTACAACTTTGAGGTTGCAGCACATTGTCACTGCTCTGGCCATACATACTCAAATTTCAGTCAGATATCTCTTATTGTTTGTCTCCAATGGCCAAAAAAGTGCCAGGGTGCAAACGCACACAAGGTGTCAATGGAGTTTTCCTATTTGGTTTTACACAAACCTTTTCTATGTCATTTTTCAGCTGTTGAGGTAAAGTTAGGTTTTATTTCTTCAGACTAAGTTTAAGTTTCCCTTCTGGGGTAAGTTTGTGGAGACAAGAAGTCTGGGAAAGTTAGATTTTATTTCTTCAGCCAAGTATTATGTTTCCTTTCTGGGGTCAGTTTGTGGACACAAGAATCTTAGGCAAACAAAGAAATGCAAACAAGTCCTGAAGCATCCTAGGCAACAACAAAAGAAATGCAAACAACAGGCTATAAAGGTGCTAAGTGTATTTAACTGTGCTTAGTAAAGTTTGACTATAAGGTACAGCCAGTAATTTGTATGAGAGAATTTGCCTTTGGGGCGAATTTGGGGAGTGAAAACAATCCCCATAAAACAGACTCTTATATGTGTTTCTGTGTGTGTGTGTGTGTGTGTGTGCTCCCAGGGCTTTGTTTGAAGGTTTTGGGACACAGATTATGTTTTGGGGATAAATGGACCCCACCTATAATGGGTTTTTCCCATAGGGGTCATATGGACCCCAAGACACGGCGAGTGAAATTTTTTTTTAAGGCAGAAGGTAAAAGTTTTAAGCAGCCTATGGAGCCCCACTTGTGTAGCAGAAAGTAGTGCTGTGTCATTGCATACAGCAGACACTCAACAGGGTGTTCTACTTTGGGTGCATGGTTAGCAGGTGAGCTGAGAAAAGCTGGAAGATCACTCAGGAATAAACTGAAGAGTATTGGGGCCAAAATACATCCTTGTCGCACATGCCTTTCCATCCTGACCTCATCTGACAATGAACCTCAAGATCCATTCTCATTCTAAGAGAAGGATTTTCATGTAGCATACGAATCAGATTTAACAATTTTGGTCCCATTGATAAAGCAGCCAGATTATTCCATAGTATTTCCCTTGGAATTAAATCAAAAGTGGACATAAGATCAACAAACACAACAAAAAGGCCCCTATTAACAGGCGCATATTTGTTAATTAAGTGGGAAATAACCATACAATGGTCTACTGTTGCCTGGCCAGCTCTAAAGCCATTTTGTTCCTTTGGGATTACCTTCCCCTCCTCAATGTTTTTAATATGTGAGATCAGATCCACAATCTCATCCTAGCAATGCACACTTCCAGTGCTGCTTCAGGCTAGTCCCCTTATTATCTGGTATCTCGGCAGCGGCAGGGAGGTGTGGTCCAGCCTCGTTAGTGCTCCCAGCTGCTTAAAGTCTTCTCTCTATACACCACCAAACAGGGGGATCAGGGAATTCACCTCCGGGCTTACAAAAGCAGGCAACAGCCTCCACAGTGATCCAGCAGCACAGAAATAACACCCAAACACTGTCCCAAGGAAGCTCTCCCATCCCAAGATCTACCAATCTAATTTACAACTAGTCATCTGCACCAATCCAAGCACAGCCTCCACATCAGTGACCAAGACTAATTGAAGCCGATCCAAGCAAACCAGACAAAACTGGGTCTCCCCAATCCCAAACTCTGATCTTGCTTAAATTAACAGTGCCAAAGTCAAGTCAAATATGAGCAACTTTATCTGCAAAGTAGGTGGCAAGCAATAGCAAGCAAGTAATAACTCCAGTTTGAGACAGCCAGGATTTAATAAGCTGTTCACTAAGGGGGTGCACCAGGGACCCATTACTGAATTCATTATTTAGTTATTATTTAGTTATTATTTCATTTTCTGAATTTGTATATTTATTTATATATATAAAATGGCTTTCCTTATTGAACTTCTCCCCCCCCCATTGATTTATATGGGAAATAGATTTCTAGATGTAACGCTTTCATTTTTTATGTTATTTACTTTATATTTGGAATGATTTTACCCCTCATCCACAGAATAATCCCTGCCAAATTTCATAAAGATTGGATAAAGCTTCCCAATTCTGCAAGCACTTGCATTTTTGTAGTTTATGCACACATTTGCAGCTGTAACACCTTTGTTTTCCATAAAATTTGGGTGAAGCTATTACTAATTGTACCCATCCTGAAATGGATCATCTATGAAAGCATTCAGGAAGTTTGGATAAAGGGTCCTGATTTTATTAGCAATTTAATCAGTTCATGCTTTGTATACACATTTACAGGTTTAGTGTCTTTGTTTTCCATCCAATTTGAATGCACTTTTGACAAATTATCCCCCTCATCCCTGCAAAATTTCAGAAGGATTGGAAAAAGGGTCCCAATTCTATAAACAATATCAATTTCATGATTTTAAAAGAATCTGTAAATTTCCTTAAATCACTTGCAGGTGTTTCTTCCGTTTAAACTATTGAGGTTTTACTAGATGCAGACATCTTCTTTTTGGAGCATTTGTACAGAGAGTTAGGGCTGAAACAGCAAGCTGCTGCAGTAGCTTTTTCCGACAGAAAAAGCTCTTCCACAATGAGTGGCACGGTGCAATAGAGACGTTCATTCCGCTACTTTCATTCCGCTACTTCCACCGTTCTGATCCTTTCATTCTGCTACTTGCACCAGCTGCGAAAACAGAAGAACAATGTTTGTTCCGACAGTTTCAATCTTCTGAAATTTCTATTGGCACTGCAAAGCAACAGATCAATATTTTTTCTGACAGTTTCCAAGATTGTTCTGACAATTTCCAAATTAGTGGAATGCCGGCAGAATTTGAGGAATGCCGGCAGAAAAGCTGCGAAAACCCATGGGCAATCCCGAAATGTAATTCCATATTGGGTAGAAAACAAAGTTTGCACCGCTGGAAATGTTTGTGCATATCACAAAATGTTAATTGCTTATAGAATCTCAAACTGTTATTTATTTATTATTATTAATATACAGTGCCAGCAATGTACCTGGCTAATCTTTCTGAAAATTGGCATGGATGGCGTCTTTTATTAGGGGTATTCAATACTCAAATTGCATCCAAATTGGATTGGAAGAAAGGAGGTTATAGCCTTAAATGCATTAAAAACCATTATGCTTATAAAATCTGGACCCTACATCCAATCATTCTGAAACTTGGCAGGCTTTAGCCTTTTTGGAAGTGGTACAAACTGTCCAAAGTTTATTAAAATTAGATGCAAAAAAGTTACATGCTAAAATATGGCCCTTTTTACACAGACACACTCTAACACCAATAAAATGGGTGTTACATTTTATTATACATGGTACAGGGCAACACTGCAGCCCTGCAACATGGGCCCTTTGCACACAAGATGCCTACACCCAGTTTCATTGGGTGAAGATGGGTGGTGGTGTATGTGTGCTCCCGCAACAGTCCGTTGCTCCATGGGTGGGTGGTGGATGGAGATGGGTGTTGCACGGGAGCATGCACACACCTACACCCACCACCCGTGGTGTTTACACAGATGCATCCACCCATCTCCACCCAGTGAAATGCACCCCACTCACCACCCATGGTTTTACACAAATGCCTCCACCCATCTCCACCCAGCAAAACTGGGTGGAGGCATCTGGCTGCAACATTGCCCTGTACCATGTATAATAAAATGTAACACCCATTTTATTGATGTTACAGTGGGTGATTTCAGACATTACAAGATCACGCTCAACCACACTGAACCACGCTCAACCCCCCCGTGGGGCCAAAGGGCACTGAACGTCTGAACGGCACGCGCCAGATGTTCATCACGCTCAATACCCACATGGGGTCAGTTTCAACCATGCTTCCCGGGCTAGCCGGGGGAAGGTCCCGGGAAGCGTGGTCAAACGAACCCCCACAGGGAACCAAGGAAAAGTAACGTCTGGACGCCAATCCCCGAGCGGAACCAAACCAAACGAGCCCCAGCCGGGGACAAGGCACGCAGCGTCGCAGCCAGGCAACCAGCATCAACACAACCACCGGAGGGAGATTTAAAGCGAGAGCAGCAGCAAGCAAGCGTGGCGGGATGGAGCGAGGAGGGAAGCGGAAGAGAGCGGAGGCAGAGACAGCGACAGCGGCGGGACAGGCGGCGGAGGAGGTACAGGCAGGCCCAGCGATGCAGGCGGAGGGGGCACAGGCGCAGAAAGGGGGCACACGGGAGCACCCGACCAGGGAGGCGGCCCGGGAACAACACCCACAGCTGCAGCCGGGTCGCGCCGCCCCGGGGACAGCGGGTGGAACGGGCCCACAGGAGGCACCCAGGAAAAGGGTAAGGGCACCCAACGGGAGGGGAACAGGGGGCACGGGTGAACCCCCCATGGGGGGGCTGGGGGGACCCAGGGCGCAAGGCAGGGGGGCAGGGGGCCCCCAAGAGGGGCCACACCCGCACCCAGCAACCACCCACCCCCACCCCCCACCCAGGGGGGGGCGGGGGGACCCCGGGCGGAGGCAGGGGGGCAGGGGGCCCCCGAGCGGGGCCACACCTGCACCCAGCAACCACTCACCCCCTCTCCCCCCCCAGACACGAAAGACGGCCCGGGCGGACGAGCCCCAGGACGAGCCCGGCCCCGCGCGCCCGGAGGCGCACCCCCAGGAGGAGGTGGAGGAGGAGCAGGTGCAGGTGGAGCAGGAGCTGGACCAGGAGGAGGAACAGCAGGGGCCGAGCCGGAAGAAGGCCTACCACAGAGGGGGCCAGTGGGGCCTACAGGAGACCCGGGACTTCATCCGGATATGGGGGACCCTCGAGTACCAGCTGGAGCTCGCAATCAACCAGAGGAACGAGCACGTCTACCGGGACATCGTGCGCGACATGGAGGCGGCGGGGCACGAGCGCACAGTCAGCCAGTGTCGCTCCAAGGCCAAGGAACTCAAGAGGGGGTACAAGGCCATCAAGGACAACAACAGCCGCTCCGGGCACGGGGCCCGCACCGCCCCCTACTACGATGCCCTGGACCGCATCCTTCACATGAAGGGCTCCATTGTTGCCCCACGCCTCGTGGGCAGCGCTGTGGTCCAGGGCAGGGAGCGGGCTGAGGTACCCCCTCCCCTCGCCGCCCGCCCGGTAGACACGAGCTCCGGGGACCCCCACCCCCAGGAGGACCACCCGGGACCCGCTGAAACCCCAAGGCCCCCCCCCAGCAGCAGCCCGGAGAGTTCCCAACGCCGAGCCGGCCAGGCGGAGTCGGAGGTCGGCACCCTCACCACCCTCAGCCAGTGGTCCCTGGGGGAGCACTCCCAGGGCGAGGCGCCGGGCTCCCAGGGCTCCGAGACCGACATCGAGGGTATGCGGGCCCCCAGGGCAGGGGGGGGCACGACCAGGGGGCCGGTGGCAGGGGCGGGGGTGGGGGCCCTGCTGCAGGGGCCACAACCAGCCCCCTTCACCCGCTCCCCCCTCTCCCGCCCGCAGGACATGGGGAGCCCCAGGACCGGGCCAGCGAGACGGTGCAGGCCCCCGCGGAGGGCACAGGAGAGCAGGTGCCGGACCCAGGTAAGGCGGGAGGGCTGGGATGGCGGGAGGGCCCCCCGGGCGCCAGCCCAGGGGGGCCTCCGGCCTCAGGGGGGGAGGGGGGGCAGGGGGCCCCGGGACCCGACCCCGCTAGGGGACAGGGCCCTGCACTGACCCACCCGCCCATTTCCACAGGGCAGCCCCCGCGCGCGGCGCCTCCGCCGGCCGCGGCCCCAGCCCAGCGGATGCGGGAGTACCGGGCGCGGGTCCGCAGGCGCAGGGAGGAGCAAGCGGAGGACATCGTCCGCAGGGCGGAGGAACAGGGGGAGCGCATGATCGCCTCCGTGGACCGCATGGAGGCGGCCATAGAGCGGTCCATGGAGAAGGCCCTGGAGACAGACCGCCGGCTGGAGGCGGAGGTGCGCCTGGAGCGGAGGCGGGAGCGCCGGGAGCACCAGCGGCAGCAGGGGCTGCTCAGGGGCCTCCGGCAGGACATACAGGGCATGGTGCGGGAGCACAGTGCAAAGATGGACAGGTCCCACGACATTGGGACCTCCCTGCTCCTGCATGCGGGCACCATGTGTGCCTACGTGATGGCCGGCGCACCTCCGGGCGCCCTGCCCGCCCAGGTCCCCATGCCGGGCCCCTCGGCGCCCCCGGGCCCAGCCCTGCCGCCCCTGGCGCCCCCCCGGCCCCAGGGCCCTCGCATGCGCCTCCCAGTGCCCCCGGGCCTCCGGAGGGTCCAGCCCCCCCGGGGCGCGACCGGGGCACCGGGCACAGCTGCCCATCCGCCGCCCGGCCCCCTGCCGGGGCCGGGACCGGCCCAGGACACGGCAGGGGACACGGACAGTGGGGGGGAGGGGAGCTCCCAGAGCTCGGTGGGCCCAAGCGGCCGCACGAGGGGTCGGCCCAGGAAACGCGGGGGGATGGTGGGAAGGGGGGGGAGGGGGAGGGCCACATGAGGGCGGGTGGTGGACGGGGTCACGGGCACGGGGGTGGGGAGGGGGCACAGGGTGATTGTGTGAACTGTGTGGGCAATAAAGTGTTGTAAAGAGACAGTTGTCCCCGGCCCGTTTGTGGGGGGGACAGGGCTGTGGGACCGCGTGTACAGGGGCATTGGCACGGAACGGGGGGTGGGGCCCCCAGGGGCGGGAAGGCCCTCACAGCGGGCCCCCCCGGGCGATGTGGGTTGCAAGGGCGTTCCGGATCCTTTTGGCATACCGGTACTCCCGGGGGTTCCCTGCGTTCACGTACAGGGGAACAGGACCGGGGGGCCGGTGGGGCTCGGGGTACTCCAGGGCCGCCCCCTCGGTCTCGCACACATTGTGCAGAACGCAGCAGGCACCGATCACCAGGGCGGAGGTGGGGACGGTGAAGTCCAGGCGGCCAGCTATACTCCTCCAGCGCTGCTTCAGGGCCCCGAAGGCACGCTCCACCACGGTCCGGCTCGCACACAGGCGGGTATTGTATACCTGCTCCGCAGGGGTGCTCGGGACAGGGTAGACCTTCATCAGCCAGCGGGTCAGGGGGTAGGCGGGGTCCCCCAGGATGCAGGGGGGCATGGGAACCCCCTCGATCCACCTCATGCCCATGTCCGCGAAGTCCCCCCGGTACATGCGGGCATAGAAGGGGGAGATGGTCATGATCCTGGCGTCGTGACTCCGGCCGGAGTTGCCCGTGTAGATGTCTATGAAGCGGGCCCGGTGGTCCACCACCCCCTGCAGGTGCAGGGAGTAGTATCCGTGCCGGTTCACATACTCCAGGGCCTCCCCCGCGGCCGGGCGCAGGATCTCGATGTGTGTGCCGTCCACGGCTCCGATGCAGTTCGGGAAGCCCCCGGCCGCGAAGCCAGCCATCACAGCGCCCTGGTCCAGGAGCTGGATGGTCCTGTCGAGGAGCACGCCCTCCACAGCCTCGCACACATCCCGCACGATGCAGGCGACCGTGCTGAGCCCCACCCCGAAGTGCTGGGACACGGAGCGGCAGGAGTCGGGCGTTGCGAGGGCCCAGACCCCTATGGCCACCCGCTGGACCATGGGGATGGGCTCCCGCATGGAGGTGTGCTGCCGCTCCAGCCAGGGCGTGAGGAGCTCCGCTAGGCGCAGCAGGGTGGCCTTGCCCATCCGGAAGTGGGACCCCCACTCGGCCTCCCCCCAGTGGGCCTGGGCCCGCTCCCACCAGGCCTGGGGCCGCTCCGTGACCCATAGGCTCCGCGCTATGGGCATAGCCAGCAGCGCTGCCCGGCGGAGGGTCTGCGTTGCCCAGCGGAACCGCCTCGCGGCCCCTCGGAGCGCAGCGGGCCGGGTGAGGCTCCGGCAGGCGGCCAGCCACGCCCCCCAGGCCCGGCGCCGAGCCCTGAGCCGGGCACGGACTCTCCTGCGGGCCTGCTGGCCCCGGAGGCGCACGCCAGCCCGCAGGGCCAGGACATAGCGCAGGCGGACGGCCAGGTGCACCCTCTCGGTCAGGAGGCACAGCTGCTCAGTGTGGTCACGGTGCCACTCAGCCGCGAGCGCGAGGAACATCCAGTTCCCACCTGCCCTATCGCGCTCCATGGTGCTGGGGCCCCGGTGGGGGCTGGGAGCGCTTATGGCGGCCCGGTGCTGGTGGCTCCGCCCGGGGGTCGGCCTCGCGGGCCTGCGCGCGCCCTGTGCCGGTGCGTTCCGGCTGCTCCCGCCCCCAGCACCCCGGGCCCCCTCCCCTCGCTGTTTGTAGCGGGATGGCCTTGAAGGTGCGATTAGGCAGACAGAGAGCTCGCTGTTGTTCTCTGCAGCTGTGCCGGGCCCGCACCCCACGCCTCGCTCTGTTGTGCTACAATGTTGCGGTGCGGGCCCGTGTTCCCTGTCCCGGGGGCCGGGCCGAGCCTCTCCCGGCCCTGGGCAGTCTGTGTGCCCTCCGGGCTCCGTGTCCCATTCCCTGTTGTGCTGGACCATGGCTGGCTGCCCATCCATGGGGCTCCCGCTGTCCGGCCCCCAAGGGGCCCCCCATATCTGGGCCTTCCGCGAGACCATGTCTCTGTGCGACCTGTGGCACACCCCTGCCGTGCAGCTGCTCCTGGCCGGGCCGGGGAGCCGTGCAGGTGCCTACGAGAGCCTGAGCTCCGGGCTCCGTTACTTTGGCCATGTGGTGAGCGCCCGTGATTGCCGGCTGCATGCGGAGGCCCTGGGGCTGGCTCGTTTCCCCGAGGGGCGCATCCCGGAGGTGCTGTGCGCCCATGTGCCCTGGAGCGCCTCGGAGACCGTGTCAGCGCTGGTGGTGTGTGGTCTGGGCGCCTACTCGGAGTGCCTGGCCGAGGGTGGCCCTGCCTTGGCCGTGAGCTACTTCTCCTGTGTTCACGGGGCCCGTGGGTACCAGCGCACCCGTGGGGCGGCGTTCCAGCGGCTTCTGGAGCTGGGGCATCTTCCGTGGCCCCCTTCTGCTGCCTGCTGTGTGCCGGAGCCCTCCGCGGTGGAGATGTCATCCCTGTTGGCGGTGTGGGCGCGTGTGGATGTGCAGCTGGCCCTCACCATGCCCGATCCCTTCGAGGCCTACTACCTGATCGCCCACTACATGTCCTTGCAGGGGTACCGCCGGGGCATGCTGCACTGGCCCCACCTGGTCCACCGGGCGGGCCACCCGGGCCCTGGGGCCAGCGGGGCCCCCGGCAGCGGCCCGTGAGCCCCGCGTCGCTGGCCTGCCCCCCCCGGGGTGGTGCCCCCGTGTGGGCTCCCGCCCCGGCCCGGGGGGGGGCCCTGGTCCCCGCTGGCCGCTCCCGACCTGCGGACCCCACCTCGGTGAGCTCCCGCCCGCCTCGCTGCTTGCTGCTGCCCCTGGCCGTGGTCCTGGGCCCCCTCCATCCCCGTGACTCCGTGGGTGCTGCCTGAGCGTCGCTGGTGCTGCGGAGGAGCACCGCTGGACCCGGCTGCCCTGCCTGTGCCAGCCTTTGACTGTGGGGCCCCCTTCCTCCTCCTCCTGGCGCCCCTCCGCCGGCCTCGCTGTGCTTTGGGGGCCCCCAACGTGCCTTGCTCCGGGGGTCCGCCCCCCCCCCCCGGCCGTGACTGCCTCTGTTCCTGTGGGGGCGCCTCCTTGGACTGGACTGGACTGGGGTGGTGTGGGGGTGGGGGTTGCTGCTGTCCGTGCCTTGCCCCGTGGTGGTGCCCCCCCCCCCCCTGCCGGTGTTCCGGGTGGGGCGTTCCGGGCGCCCCTTCCCCCCTTCCCGGCCTTTCCCTGGTGTGAGTGTGTGTGCCCGGGCGTGTGGCCGTGCATTGTGCCCTGCTGCGGGACCGCTGTGTGAGCCGGCTGTCAGCCTGTTCTCGCTCTTCCCCCCTCCCTTCCCGTTTCCCTTGTGTGGGCGTTCCCTTGTGTGCCTTGTGGCTTCGTTTGCCCTCAGGCGGCCATGTCTGTGTCCCGCCCCTGCCCGGTGCCTTGTGGGGGTTTAGCGCCCGTCGGGGGTTTGGCTGCACGTCTGTTGTGCTGCCACGGCCCGCGATGGTGCGGCCCGGTTCCGGCCCGTGGTCCCGTTCCCGGCACGTCTGTTTGGGTCATTTTCCCACCCCCGGCCATGGTTGCGCTCTTCGCCCCCCCTGGTGGTTCGCTGTGGTGAACCGGCCACCCGTAACGTCTGAAAATACCCAGTGTCTGTGTAAAAAGGGCCTGTGTGTCCCATAGTCAGAAAAATAACAAAATAATTACAAATTCTGAAATGTTGTTATTATTTGGAAGCATTAAAAAAAGTTTGTAATTATAATTCAAAGAACAAAATGGCCAATTTTCTTTTTGTAATTATAATTTAAAAACTGAAATGCATACCTCTACTATTCACCACCCAGAAGAGCTCTACCATATGGCACTTTGTAGATGTTATTGCAAGAGGGTTAGTCCTACATTCAAGGGTTCAATGCTGGTTAGGCACTTTAAAAGTCTGAAAACTTGGGGCATGTTTGGTGAGGCCTCTAAGGTTCTCTGGAGTCTAAGTGCAGAAGCATGATCAGTTAGACTCCTGCCTGCAGACTATGGAAAAGTCCAAATTATTTACACCTGGCATGATCAGTACCCAATGGTGGGGTGACACCTGCTGGTGGAATATCACATGGTATGGGGATGCTTGTTAATTCCCCATACTGCACCCCAGTGCTCTAGAGAGGCCCTGGAAGACCCCTGCCACAGCTACGGCAGCAGCAAAGAAAAATTTCTTTGCCATCAAAACAGCCACAACATTATCCAAAAACAGTCTATGCCAAAGTTGGTCCGCTTTGGCATGAGTCGAGCACCACTTATTCTCTATCTACCCTCATGAGAGATTTCTCACTCCCCTACCCCCATGCTCAGGCAGATTTGTACAGCTGACCTTCACACAGGGAAAGGAATTGACACAAGACTAACTAGAGAAAGCACTTAAACAGGTACAGATTGGTTGAGGAGTCAGCATGGGTTTGCAAAAGAGAGGTCATGCATAAATGAGGGCTATGCATACAGGAGGAGATGACAATAAAAGCTGGTTGAGTGTTGTCGTACGCAGCTCCCTGTCATTTGGGGGGGAGGGGGGAGATTAAAAAGCATATGCAGTATAGGGTCATCAAAGGGAAGAAACAGCACCTGCATTGTGGGAAATAGTCACCCTTTTCACTTTATTTCTTACATCACTCAATAAGCCAAATTTGAAGAAACTAAGGCTGCTTTTACACAAGGCGGTTAGAAGTGCCTCTGCAGCCCTGTGTTGAAGAGGAAAGCCACTCAGGAAGTCTTACGCACTCCCCGTGCTACCGGAAGTGACATGCTGTGCGTTCTCTTCAGCAGCGGTGGCTGCAGACGCAGAGCTTTCAAGAGGCCACATTCTATAGACCTGAAAATTGAAGTCTACAGAACGCGGCCTCTTGAAAGCCCCATGTCTGCAGCCGTCAGCACTGAAGAGAACGGGCAGCACAGCATGTCACTTCCAGTAGCGCAGGAGCATGTAAATAGTTCCCATATTGATAGTCTTTTGAATACAGGGGCTGCAGAGGCGCTTCTAAGCGCCTTGTATATAAGCGGCCTTATTTACTTCTTAATCAGGTACTACTATAAAAGGTGAGGAAAAGATCGAGACCAACCCTATGTACATAGCAAATACAATTGTTTAATGGACAGAAATCAGTGACAGAATATTAATCACTTTTCAAATTTGCCTTACTTGCTGGTTTTATACATCCCCAAATCGCAGTAATTGTTCAGCAATGCTAAAATAATTTTTCCTGTGGCACAGTTGTAAAAGTATTTATAACTGCTATTATTTTTGATAACGCTATATGGATGTAACAATGATGTAAAGACACGGCATGCACTCCAAATTCCATTGAAGTTGGTGGAATTTTGCCGATGACTTCAATAGAGTCAGAATTGGTTCCATGGCTATTATAGCAAAGTAAAACTAGAGATGAAAAAAGAATGCTGTGCGTTCTCACAAGAATCTTGCAAGATTCTCGCAACCCTGGTGAGATCCAACAAGATTTCGCTTGGGTTTTTGAGAATCTTGTATGATTCTTGAAAAAAACACCAAATGGTCTATGTATGCACAAAATGGCCACCACAGCCATTCTATGCATTCATGGGTCCCAGTGGCCATTTTGCACATGGAGAGAGTAGTTTTTAAGGTTTTTGGAAACTTGTGAGAATCTCATAAGATTTCCGAGAGAATCTCGTGAGATTCTCGAAAATCCCCAAACGCTCTGTGTATGCGCAAAATGGTCACAGTAGCCATTCTGCACATGCTTGCCCCCCCACCCCCACTACCCAGTGGCCATTTTGCACATGCACAGAATTTTGGGGGGTTATTATAATTATTTTTTTCTCTCAATAGGCATCATAGGGAGCTTTTTAAAAAAACAAACAAATAAATAAATATATAACACGGACCAGGTAGCTAAAACTATATAAAAATCAATCTACCATGTAAAGAAATCTGTGTGAGTCAAAATGAGGACCATCACCCTAGGTTTGGTCAGCTGAGATGTCTTGTTCCTACTACTGGGCAAATGGCTGCTCACTTGGCAGCCACTTGTGGCTCTCAGAATTCTTTATTGCAGGAAGCAACCTTTGAAACTGACAGGACCTGACTGTGTCTTGTCACTTTGAAAAGCCAGGTGGCATGAACAATCAGCTTATGGGGTCCTGGTTGGGCACTGATGGTGCCCGAATGGGGCCGGGTCGGCACTCCTGGTTTGCCAAATCTTCAGGTGCCTGGCTGCAGCTCTAGTTAGGAGAATCATGTTCAATATAATGCCTGGTGGCTGTCAGTAATATGAAAATTCTGATATCCAGCTATTCGGGTTTGAAACCTTTGCCCAGCGCTGTGCTATTATTATTTCTGTATCATATTAGACATCGTACCAAAAGAAAGACCCTCCACTAATATCTTGTCTTATAAACAAAAGTTTTTAATAAAAATATTTTTACACAATAGATAGTTCTTGCTAAAAAGAAGGTAGGATTTCCATCATAACCAACGTGGAACCAAACTCTTAGTATAGAAAATAAGGAAGATTTGCAGCAGGAGGGATGTAAACTTAAAACTGGTACAAGAATAAAACTCAGATTAAACAAAGAAATCTCTTGGAGGCATTAGTAATACTAAAGTATCTTTGTATCCATTAAAGTATAGGAAAGAAATTATAGCTGAGGGACAGGTTTTTGTCATTTATCATTAATTGTTTTTTATTACGATACCCTCCAGAGGCTCCAATGCGCTGGGAGTCATACAATTAAAGATCATTCCTGTCCCAGTTTGGCAATTTATATAGGGACAAAATTCGACTGATTTAGGACACAAGAGAAAATGAGGGTAGAAACAAGCATAACAGGAAGAACAAAAAGTTGCATATCATTGCAGATTACATAGTAGGTGAAAACAAATGAAAGTGTGGCAAACTGGCTCCCTAGGCCACTCTAGAGAGAGTCACAGAAGCCGTAACTCCTCAGGTTGGTGGGGAAGAAAGTTCACACAAACAGCCCCCCACCCCCATTAATCTGGGCATAGGGGTTGCCATCACAGATCACTCCATGGCACTGATTGGTCATAGAGAAATCGATATGGGATAGGAAGGCCCGACCCTAGGAAGAGCTGCCACAAAACAGCTGATGGGCGGGAGCAGAGGTGCACCCTCACCCAGCCTGGGTGCACACGCCAAAGAGCTGATCGGGAGTGATCCACTATGCCCTCCCCCATCAGCTGTTTGGTGTCTGGGGTGAGGACTTTCCTCCAGGCCTGATCCTTCAGCCTCACCTTGTGGAGGGGCTGGGAGGGGCTTGAATATATGTGAGGGAGACCAATAGCTAAGTTTAGCCCAGTTGGCTGGGCCTTCACCCAGGCTGCATCTCCAACTGATGCCATCCCACACATCCCATAGCAACCAGCCACCCGCCCTGATGCTGTAGAGAGAAAAAAAACATCTGGTGGCAACCTACTAGACAGGCAGGTGACTCCCAGGCTAACATGGGATAAAGCGAGCTAAAATCTTGTCTGTTTTCACTCATTGTTTTAAAATGAAACAACCATAGGCCATGTGCCGAGCCTTAGAGATTCTTTGTCTTTCTGCAGGTTAGTCTATAATCTACAGAGAGAAGAAAGAAAAAAATTGCATTTATCATTCACTTATTATTGCCACATGTTTTAAAAGAAATGAATGGATGACAGGAAGGATTCATCTGCAGAAGGATGTTGCATCTAAAGTAATGAGGATGTCAAATACATCACAGCTTTTTGGAAAAGTAAGAGATCAGCTGCCTACAGAATTAAATAAAAACCTGCCAGCAGGAGAAAAAAATATTAATGTCTACTTAACACAAGTGGAAAACTTACATTAAAAATAAGGTATCCTATAATGCATAGGAAGAGGACCTTGATATGAGGTATGATTGAAATGTGGTATAAACGGCACAGCAATAAACAATAAGATACTCTGATACTGGTCTATAAACTATACATGAAGTACAGAGAAGGTTATAGAGGTGGCAGATCAACTAGATTTTAAAAAAATTCCACAGGATTGAACACAGTAGAATCTTTGTATAGAAAGGACAAAATAATTATAAGAGTGGAGAGTGTTCTATGTGATGACACATTGGGCGTTTTTAGACACTAATTTACCTTAATTTTAGACCTTAATTTACTGGTCTTTTAAACTTTTGGGATCACAGTTCCGCAAATTAACTACTATATGCATTGTTTAGAAGCACTGGCTCCTGTCACCCAAATCAGGGAGTTGCGTATGGTGTGTTCAAGAAGTCTTCCAGATCTTGTGTCCAGCAGCACCAAGAAGCTATCCCATAATTCAGCAGTACTTCTCTGGTCACACCCTCATGGTGAAGTTGACCAAATGGAAACGTCACTGAAGGGGGAATGAAACAGGAAGTAGTGTGTGGAGTGGCTGCTGCCAATCCTCAGAGGGAGTTGGACTCGACACCGCTGGCTAGTAATGCAAGGGGAGAGGGGGTTGGGGTCAAGGAGATTAAACCCAGGAGGCTCAGCAGTCTGAGCTGCAGCCAGACCCTTAGCCTCGAGGTTTTCCCATTCCTGCTTCAGTGGAGCCTGCAGGAGGCTTGGGTTTCTGGCCCCCTCATTATGCACCCCGAGTGAATGGTGGAGTGGAGGAGGCTATGCAGTTTGAGCTGAAGCCAGACTCTTGGTCCCAAGGCTTCTCTTCTCCCCTGCAACAGAGTCTGCAAGAGGGATAGGGTCATGGGCTTGCACTGTGCATTTGTGGTGCCCTGCCATGGAGGAGCAGGCAGAGTAGGGGGCAATGCTGTCATGAGATCTCTCCCCATCAGCTCCCTTTGCCCCCTCTCCCTGCCCCACTCACACGTGCAGTGAACAGAGCCTGGAGCAGAGAAGGATGCTGGATCACACAGCAGGGGAGAAGGTGCCAACTTTGAGACAGGCAAGAAGGTGGGGAGAGTAAAGATCAGGAAAGAACATTGATCAATCGTGAACAGAGTTGGGGCTGCAAATAACTCCCCCCTCCCCCCACACACAAAGGGAGACCAAGAAATGTGAACTTCTCTCCCAATAAGTTCTTCTGCCTCCCCTCCCTGGCTCCGGTCCCAATCCCCCACCTCCTAGTAGTGCTGCTGCAGCAGCAGACAGGACACCGATCAGACTGGGAGATAAAGCTGTTTGTTTACAAACAACTCCTCCCCACGTGAGTGATCAGAAGGTTGCTACCTTGTAAAGAAGGTTCTTCAAGATAGCTCCCAATATTCTCACACCAGGTTCTGCATGCTCACCCTATGCAAATTAGACCCCGCACCAAGACTTTGCATCTTCCCAATTAACACAGGAAGACATAAAATGAGGTTCTTCCTGTGATAAATAGTGGCTGTTTTGAAAAATATCAAAGATGTTGAGCATAGAGGAAAAAAAATGTACTCACTTGTGTAAAACTAGGGTCTCTATAGTCAGCAATGAACGAGAGAGTGCAAGTGAGGCTGGATGGGGTCGGGTATAAATCATTAAATAAAAATAAAATAAATAAGTGTGGCTGGGTGCAATTGTGGCTGAGTGTGTGAGAGAGAAAGAGACTGAATGATGGAGTTGTGATTGGGGTGGTTTAGATTTGTGGGACCTGTTTATAGGTGTGTACATTTAATTTTCATGTTTATTATGACGATAAGAAAATTATCATTTTCATTATTGTTTTTGTAATACTGAAACTAATAATTATGAATTATTTATAATAATTACAAATTATTAGCTGTAATAATGACAATGAACAAATAAGTACAAATTATTTACCTTGGAAAACACATTTTAGGTTGTAACATTTTTGTTTTGAATCTGATTTGCACACTGTTTCTAGAGGAAACTTTTAAGGCAACCTAATTTACTGACTTTCATTTCATGAGATGTAAGATGATTGTTCCAAAGGCTTCTTTGTATGTAATCTGCCCTTCTGGAACCCTGTTGCAGCTATGGACATGTCCATATCTTCAATGCTGTACGTTGCTATTAGCGTCTGCATGGATATAATTGCTGAGTTTCAGACTCTGGGTGATTTCAGACGTGCCGGGGCGCCCATTGACCCTGGCACGGAATCACCATTTGATTCCCCTCCGGAATAAAAATGGCCCGTCAACAGACATGCCGGTTGATTCCAGAGGGGAATCGGGGGAGGGGGCGGGGTTGCACAGCACAACATGCGCCCGCACAGCCCTGCCCCCTCCACGCCTCCAAGGCCACCTGCCCTCTAGGAGATGGGCAGGCACAGTGGCCAATGCAGCCACAGCGTCCACCTGCCCCCTGGGGTATTGATCCTGCCCGGAATCGGCAAGGGGCATGGCTGCTGATTCTGGGCCGTGGTCTGGGAGCAGACATGAAGTTACCACAGTCAACCACAGTGCATCCTGCCACGGTTGTCCATGGTAACGTCACGTCTGTTGGGCCGAAAGATTATTCCTGCCAGTGGTGAACATTTGGCGGGAATCATTTTTCGGTCCAACAGATGTTACGCCATCACAGTCCCCATAGGGAGATTCACCGTGGTTGACCGTGGTGGCGTAACATCTGAAATCACCCTTTGTTAAGGATGCTTGAGATGACTCTTCAAGAAGAGGATGATGAACATTTAGAGTGGCAGAACATGGTGGTACAGCTTTTGTATCTTCAAACCACTTTTTTCCAGCTACAGGATATTTTCTACATACCCTTTCTTTGCACTACATTTTTTGCTTACAAGCATTTTGCATGGGATGGGTGCACTTCTATTATGTGAGACTTATTTTGTCTTCTTCTACAGAACCTTCCTTACATTTATGTACATCTATCACAGGTCACATGAAGATATGTGTGAGAAAGTGCATCTGTAGGAGTTGAAATAGCAACTCAACATGCTGAGATATGGCTGGCCGCAGCTGAACTGCTGCCGACGAATCGAGTTCAAAGGGAACTCAGACAAAGCAATGACTGGTGGGAAACTGTAGCTAATGGTCAAGACTTTGGGGAGAACAGGTGGTTAGAAAACTTTAGGATGAGGAAGGAGGTTTTCGTATATCTGGTTGATGTATTTCATCCTTCACTGGTGCGTACTAACACTCCAATGAGGTGCTCTATATCCCCAGAGAAGTGTTTAGCCACTGCCTTGTGGAAACTGGTCACACCTAATTGCTACAGAACAGTAGCCTCTCAATTTGGGGTTGGTACGTCAACGGTATTTTTGATAACAAAGGAGGCATGCCAGGCAATTAACAGAACTCTGCTGGAAAGAGTGGTCTCCTTTGGAGACATGATGGATGTCATGGAAGGGTTTCAAGAGCTAGGCTTCCCACACTGTATGGGGTGCAATAGATGGCACCCATATAGAAATTCGTGCTCCAAGAAAGACTCCAAGAAATACTTTTGCATGAAGAACTATGATTCCATTATTTTGCAGGCTGTGGCAGACAGTAAGTGCCTTTTCTGTGATGTCTGTGGACCTCCCGGGTTCCTGTCATGATGTCTCTGTTTTCCATATGTTACCATTGTTTGCCCGCAAGTATAGAGGTATTTTCAGACCTGACTACGAAAGAAATATAGAGAGCATGTCAATGCATCCTGTGCTGCTGGGGGACCCAGCTTACCCAATACTCCCATTCTTAATGAATGCCATATATCCTGCTGGAGGTGGTCCTGATGAGGAAAGATACAATAACCGCTTATGTCACTGCAGGAATGTGGTAGAACGCACATTTGGTTTTCTCAAGGCAAGACGGCAAATTCTTTCTAGAAGAATTGACATGGCTTTGAGAAATGTTGCCCCACTTTTGACTGCATGCTGCATTTTACATAACATTTGTGAAACAAATGGGGCAGTCCTTCACTGGCCTGAGGGTGTTAATATTGATGCCCCAGACAACAATATTGATGTGCCTGTGGTGGGAAGAGTCCCTAGATCAGTCAAGGCACAAGGGGAGCGAGCTAGGGATGCCTACTGTCATTTTTTTCAAATGCAGCATGAAGAAGGAGACTAGGGATGTGCGAACAGAACGGGGTTTGGATGTTTGGCCATTCGGTCATTCGCTTTGAAAACCGAGTTCGGGTTTGGTCGTTCACTTCGGTTGAGTTCAATTCAGTTGAAAGTTCAGACCCGCTGCAAGGCTTGAGGCACTCCAGGGACCCCCAGGGGTGCCCATGGTGGCATGTCAGGTCATCAGAGACCCAGTGGCAGCAGCAGCAGCAGAGACCTGGAAGACTTGGCACATGGCACCTCGGGTTACCTGGGCATTGGAAGTTTGGCTTGTTTTCAACAGAACTAAAGAAGCTCTACTGATAATTGGTCAAGCTTTGCCCGGTGGTGAATCACGTGAACACCCAGTAGCAGACATTGGATTGCCAGGGCACAGAACCCTTGGCACAGACAGCATAGGCAGCATTGAAAGCAGCAGCGGACATTGGATTGCCCAGGCACAGAACCTGTAGAACAGCAGAGATGGCAGCAGCGGGATTTGCCTGTGCACAGCACCATGGAACCAAGATGGTAGGATTTGCAAGGGAAGAGCTCCCATACAGCAGCAGACAGAAGCAGCAGGATTGCTTGGGCAGAGCACCCATGGACCTGCAGACAGCAGCCGCCGGATTACCAAACCAGTGGTATGAGAGGCAGGCAGGTTGGGGCAGGGTTCAAGCTTTGCCTAGAGGGCGGGCAGATAAGCAGCATGGAATGAGAAGAAGGCAGGCAGACTGAGCAGGCTTTGAGCTTTGCCCACAGGGCAGGCAGACAGGCAGCGTGACAAGTACAGAAGGCAGGCAGACTGAGGCAGGCTTTGTGCTTTGCAACCTGGGCAGACAGACAGGCAGTGTGGCATGAGAGGCAGTAGGGAAGATAGGGCACTCAGATAGGCTGGCAAAGACGTTTTCATTATTGCCGATATTGATACTGATACCAATTACAGAAATTTTATTTTTGTTATCGATATCGATATCGGTATTGTTTACAGTTCTGAAACAGAGTTAATGCACTCTGAAAAAAATGTTAATTTTCAAATTATGATAATAAATGAAAGTTTAATAATGAAAAAATGTGAAAGTTTAGTTATTGATAACAATTAATAAAAGTATGTATGGTAAAGAATTAAGTACATATATTATATTTATGTTGATGCGGATAAAATATTAAATATTCCTCAAATTCTGAAATAATTTCCATGTTTTTTGGCGTTTATGTCTTGTTGCAATGTATTGAGTTGAATGTTTTTTTAATTGTAATTGTTATGAATTTGTATATTTTTTGGAGTTTAAGCTAGAGTCAAAATTATTTTGTGATGTTTTTCAAGAGGAAAGTTTTTAGTTTTAAAAACTGTTGTGCATTTAACATTTTTTTAAACTGTAAAGTTCTTTGTTTTGGTAAATCTAACTAAGCTAACTCCTACATCTATCTATCTATCTATCTATCTATCTATCCACAGGGATGGGGGGGGTCACAGACAGCTCACAACAAACAACACGGGTGGGGGGTTACAAAATTGAAATGAAACCTAAATCAATCTACTCCTACTCTAAATAAATCCAAAACCAGGGGAAGGGAATCAGGAACGGAATAGATACAGGGAGGTGGAGAGGATTCAATGGAGGGTAGGGAGAAAGAACACAGGGAGGGGTAAAAAATAAAAATAGCACCTATATTTAGCTAATCAAATCTAAATAAATGAAACTAGGGAGGTAAATGTGTGGGATGGGTGAAATAGGAGGAGGATGGCAATGGATTAGGAATAGGAAAGAACACAAACTGCTGGGAGAGGGAGACTTCTGAAAACACCTGCTGTCAGGAACAGTGGCTAGCTCAGAAGGTGTTGGAAGGGGGGAGGGCAATGATTTTTGTTACTTACTGCACCCGCTTTACCACAAGCCCCATTGGCTCTGTGCAGTCTAGCCCCATGTTCCCCCATGTCCAATCGCAGACTGCGAAGCCAGTGGTCTGAGGAAAAAAGGGATGGTGATTGGGCAGGCTGGTTGCTACTCCAAGCCTTCCACTCCAAGTGCCAGGAAGTCTGCTCCTCAGCTGCCCCCCCTCCATGGGCCTTCCAGCCCTGTTTTTCCCGCCCAAACTTATCCAAACTGACCTGAACGATACCGAACTGTTCGATTGGTTCGAGTTCGGTTCGGCCGTTCAGGTCGGCCGTCTGAACAGATTGAGTTCGTTCCGAACTCTGAACATTCAAACTGCATTCGCACATCCCTACAGTAGACCACTGGCAACCTAGAAATGACCACTAACATGAGCTACTTATATTAAACTGCATGGTAGGGATGGGCAAACAGAACGGAGTTCGGAAATTCAGTTCGGTTCGGTTCGGTTCGAAAATCAAGTTTGGTTCAGAAGTTTAGTTCAGTCGACCAAACAGACCACGTTCAGTCGAATTCTGAACTTCTGAACCAAGTTCGGCCATTCAAAACCAGTTTTTTTGGTGTGTGTTGCCACTAGGGATGGGCGAACAGAATGGAGTTCAGGAATTCAGTTCGGTTTGGTTCAGTTTGAAATTCGAGTTTGGTTTGGAAGTTCGGTTCGGTCGACTGAACAGACCGAGTTCAGTCCAAACTCCGAACTTCCGAACCGCATTCGCCCATCCCTACTGCATAGGTGGGAAACCATAATTTTCCTTGAGATACAGTACATGTGGATACTGTGTCCTCCCAAGTTGTATAGAAATAACTTGATTGTAATTTTTAGGACTTTCTACATAATGCTTAATTTTTTGAATTTTTTTTTTAGGAATTTTTAGGAATTGATTTGAACTTGTTTGCAAGTCTCTGGATTCTTTATGGATTTGTAATTTGTAATCTTGCATTACATTAACATTTCATGGAATCATTTACCCTTTCATGGATATGCAGCTCTACAAAGTAAAAGTTTAAGTATATCACAATTTTTTGAAATCTTGAAAACTTTTTTTTTTAAATGGAAGAGCATGATTTGCTTTATTCCTGAGTATTTTTGCCTTTTTCTGTTGGGGGGGGGGATTCCAGTGGGTGGTGATGAGCGATTGCTCTTCACCTCCTCATAACCTTTCGGTGACAAGTCGCTGGAAGCATATCACACCAATGCTCTGACGTCTTCTTTGGCTGGCTATAACTTTCCAGGCACAATTCAAGGTGTTAGTTTGAAACTTTAAAGGCGTAAACAGTCTGGGTCCCACATATCTGAAAGACTGCGTATATAACCATGTTTTTTTGAAGCCCCTATGGATGGTCTGTTACCCTCCAAGGGGAGGGGGTATGCGAGAAGGTGTTCTCAGTTGGCTGCATTTTGTTGAATTCACTTCCCTGGGAAGTTCACTTGAGCATCTTCCAGAGGTGAGGGTGAATTGTTGTGTGTGGCTTTTAAAATTTATTTTAGAAGAGCATTTAGCAGACAGGGATACATAGAAATTGATTGTTTTGAGGGGTAGAGTTCTTGGTGAATTTTAGGGGTGGGTTGAGTGTTTTTCTTTTTTTATTAAATCTATTGTCTTTAATGACGTGTAATCAGCCCTGAAAGTTGTGGGAAAGGCAGCATAAAAATGCAATAAGTAAATAAAAAAATAAATGTAAGTAAACAGAAGAAGGCCCAAACATAAATACTTTTACCAAACTAATATAGACTTAACAGTAGTAGGCCAACAACCCACTGAATTCAACAAAAATCAGCACAACAGTTTGACTGCAGTTGAACACAGGTTTATTTGAATAACAGCAAACTGAACTTGTGCATTTAATAAAAAACTTTTAACTGCAGGGTACTATAACATTATGTTCTATGGCCTTAAGAAACTCTAAACTTTAAACTGTTGTGTAGAAATTAAAATATGCACTTCCAGGACAGTGCAAAATGGAGCACTTTACCATCATGGTGACAGATAAGGACCTGATTTGGCTCAAGGTTTATGGTATACTATCAAATATCAATTCGAAAAGATTAAATACGTTTCCTCTGAGGAACTGAAAGCAAATGCAGATCATACAGTTGCACAGATCATTTAACAATGGTCTGGAAAACACCAAAACGAATAACGAAATATAACAATAACACGGAGAACTCAAACTTATGATGAATATTTCTTATCTGGGATTCTATTCTATTCTGTCTGCTTGTCTTTCTGTTTCCCCCTGTGGATGCAGAGGTGGATGGATGGTTCTGTGATTCTGATGGTGCCACAATCAAGCATTCTGCCATCCTTTCAATAGCGGTGGCCACTAGGGCTGATGCGGCAGCAGCTTTTACCGCGCCGCGATTCCGTTCCGCCATTTCGGAACTGCCCGCGCCACACCGCGACTTTTCTGTGGATATTCCGCTAATTCCACCGGAATTCTGCAAATCGCGGAATTGTGGGAAAATTGTGGAAATCGCAGAAAACCGCTATTCCGCTATTTTTTGGCGCTGGCGGAATTGCGGAAATCGTGAAAATGTCATGTTTCCACGATTCCACTAAGTTGCGGAATTAAATAAGCGGAACCGCGGAACCGCGGAATGAAACCGCGGAATGAAAGCCTCTGCCATGCCGTTCCACTAATTGCGGAAACACTCTTTCCGCCGGAAATAGCTACCGCTGCGATATTCCGCTACAGCCCTAGTGGCCACACTATTGACTGCGCTCCCTATGTTGCGCTGGAGGGAGAGAAAACTAAACCTGTGCATCCTCTTCTGCTGCAAGCACTGCTGGAAATCATGATCCATTCTTCTTGTGAGTTCTGTTCTAAGTCCTCTCATTTCTTTCACAGATGCCTTAAATGATGATTTCAGTGAGTTGTTTAACTCACAGTTGTCTCTCTCCCACTCCTCACAAGATCTTTAGTGATGGATAGTCTAAGGTCACTTCGACGAGCTCTATACTGGCTATAACGGTTTATGGGACCTGGATTCTGGGTCTGGGGGAGGTCACCCTGACTATCCATGGAAGTAACTGTAATAAAATGTGGGCGGGGGAAGAAACAGAAAAATAAAGATGTTATTACAATGCATTTTTGTCATGACTTGTAAAGTACAGCCTCAACCCACGCTTTCATGTTACTCAGTATCAAACACACCATAGTAGAGGTTATGTAACCTATGCACTAGACAGAAACACATTTACCCAAAACAGCTATAACAGATCTGACCTGGATTTTCTTCAGTGGTGCTGTTTTGCTCCTGCACCTGTTCTCCAACAATCTCCTCCTACATTTGTGCTTCCGCCAACCCATCTGTCTCATCCTGTTCACAATGCACCAATGTGATTGCTACCATATTCTCCTCCACGTGGCTTCTGAAGCATAATCTGGCAGCTCATCCATCTCATTTTCTGTTTGAATACTTGGAGTAGAGCTTCTGCTATTGTTAACATCCCTTTTCTGGAACTGGTCTGTCACCAAGCATTGGGAACCACACCTCATCTCTAGGACATACTACATCATCTGTTATTACCAGGAACTGGTCCAACAATTCCTCATACTCCCAGAACCTGTAGGAGTTTCCAGATATGTTGTTGTGCATCTTTACCCGCTTATAGTCTGCCCAAGGCAGCTTAGCTTTTGTGCGTAGCTGTTCCAGAGTTCGGTGGTAACCACGTTCAGACATCGCTGCAGCAAGTTTTATGAAAGCATCCATGTTTCTGTATGCCTGGATATTTGAGTTTGAACTGAGTCATCACTCCAGAGTTGAATGAAATATAATGTCTCCTCTGATATCCAGTGTTGGAACTGCTGCTTACACTATCACTAACAGTATAACTTCTGTTTTGATATGCCATGACAACAGCTAAGAAGTTTAAAACAAAACAAAAAAATTGAAAACAGCATTCCCTCTGCACTGGCATATCTATAAAAGGGATAAGTGGTAAAGCTGCACTGAGGGCCTTAAGCCCAGGAGGCCTGAGCTCCCTGATGCAGTGAAGATTTTGTGCTTGCATGTGCGTATGGACCACTGTAATTCAGATGGTGTTTGAAATGCTGCACATGCAAGTGTGTGTGAGACAAGCATGCAACTGTGAGTTTGGCTCAGCAGTTATTGGGAGGGGTGCACGGAGATGTGTGTGTGTGCAGCTTTGTGTATGGGGCTGGTGCTGACTGGTGCGAGACTCACGAAGTGTGTATATGGAACTATGTAAATGTGTGGGTATACATCTAACATGGAGACCTGTGTGAGAGATAGTGTGCATGAGGCCACTTGGGTGCATGCTACAGCAGACTGTATGTGTATGAACGTGTGTGTATTGATCTGCATAGGTACACATGTGTGTGCAAGCATTTCAATGTGAGGGGTAGGGCTTTCACTACATCGGGGATGGAGCCTGAAATAAATACATACATTTATCAAGGTAGGGTACTGTCTCTGTGTGGCAGGTCAAAATATGTGGAGGTAAGTACACCACAGTGACCTAGGCTGCTTTTAGACGAGCGGCGCTCCGTTTCGCATCGGCGGCGTGCGTATTTTGAAACTTCCACCTGGTCTAATTAGATGAGACAGAAGTGGCTTAATATGCACATATTACACGGAGGCGCATTTTTTAAGTGCACAAATTAAATACCTCATAATCGAGGTATTTAATTCGCGCACTTAAAAAATGCGCCTCCGCCGCGAAACAGAGCGCCGCTTGTCTAAAAGCGGTCCTAGATGCCCAAACTACTGTGACAACTCTCCCCACAAGCATTATATGATCTGCTTCTGGACCCAGCCCACATTACCTATGCCACTGCCCAATAACTGTCTTCAGAGAGATCCTCCTTACCCTCTTCTGTGTTCCTATGCCTTAAGAACCCTGGATAGAGCTAAATGGGAGCTCTCCAGTGCCAACCGGCACTACCCCCCCTCCACATATACACCCTGTATTGCCCCCCAGCCTGTCAGAAACCAAGTGTCTAAGCAACCTAATCTCTCCCCCACGCCCCCACCCCCCATTTTTCAGGCTTCTGCTTAAGAAGCGCACTATTGTCCCTGTGGGAAGTTAGTAAAGACAGATATCTTGACACCCAGATCTTGGACTTAGGAAAGGGGAGGTATTAAAATAATAATAATGCCTAATGAAACCAACAGAACATAAATGCCAGTTGGAAGTACAAGGGCTTTTCGAATGCCAATAGCTCTTAATAGGCAGTGAAGCAATAAAATGGGAGATGCTTATCTGACACACCTATGGGAAAGACCTTGAATGCACATGAAAGTGAGGGTGATTGAAGGGTAGGGAACCAAACAAAGGCCAGGCTGCAAAAACAGTGACGAAGCCAAAGACAGGCGATGGAATAATATGTGGGACAGAGCTAGGTGGACTGAAGTAAGAGGCCACTAGGAGCTGGAGGAATGATCAGGGCTGGGTAGAATGACAGGTAAGGGGAAGGGCAGTGCAAGGATTAGAAATGACAAAGGGCTGTTTGGAATGACAGGAGGGCAGTAGGAGCATCTTGAATGACAGGACTTGGGGTAATGACAGGGAGGAGGCTTCCAGGGAAGCTATATTTATGGAGAAGAGGGTGGAATGATTGAAAGGAGGCCCCTAAAAGTGGCTGAAATGACAGGAAAGAGGCAACCAGAAATGTCTTAAATGATGGGGACCTCGGTGTATTGACAGAAGGGACTGCTTGGAAATTACTGGAATATTAAGGGGGTGGGTGGGTGCAAGAAATGTTCATGAAGAGGCAGAAAGATGGTGCGGAGACAATCAGAGTATGGGTGGAATAAAAGAAAGTAAGCCATGGGGGGGGGGGGGAGGGAGAGCTGGGATAACAAGTGCCCACTGGAATCTGAGGAAGGAAGCATCCAGGGCTTTCAGTAATGGTGGTTGGCTGCATGGAATGAGAGATAAGAAACTGCCAGGAGCAGCTGAAATGATCATGACCTTGGTGGAATGACAGGGAGAAAAAGGCTGGGCATTAGCTTGACTAACAAAGGTTCATATGTAATGATGGGGAGGGGGGCCAACAGAATAGCTGGAATGACAAGAATGATGTTGAGGAGGTTTCCGGGAATGGCTGGAATGACATATTACAGGTATGGCTAGTTTGATGACAGATTCATGAAATGACAAAGTGGAGACCATTGGGAGGTGTTGGCCAGAATTATGCACACTTGGGTGGAATGACAGGGAGACCACCACCAGAATAATCAAATATGATGGGGGCTGGGTGGAATGATAGGAAGGGGGCAGCTGGGAGAAGCTGGCATGGTAAGGGCAATGGGGCTCACAATGACAGTACCTGCCAGCATGGCTTAAAAAGGCATTTCCTACAGAAGTTACATAAAGGGGTAACAGAATTGAGATGGCAACAACATGGAGGATAGAAGAGGCAGGTAGGGAAGCTGAGATTGGATAAAGTGGGTGGATGGAGTTAAGGACTTTGAGGGGTAAGGGGAGGGTTAAAAGTGGCAGTTTAATGGATACTAGTAACTGAGGGAATGGAATAGCTACTGTGAGTGCTGGTGTGACAGCATGGCTCTGCTGAGGTTGTCTTACTCCTTATGCTATGGCTCTGCTAGGAAGGGATGGTGAATCTGCTGAGTGGGTTAGGGGTAAAAAGGGACAGCACGGCTCTGGTATAATGCCAGAAGTTGGAGTGTCTACTGAAGGGCTGGTCCCAAGGTTTGTGAGGCCATGTGCGAAGTCTTGGTGTGGGACCTAATTTGCATAGGGTGAGCTTGCACAACCAAGCTGTAAAAATGTTGGGAGCCACCTCGAAGAACCTTGTTTACAAGGCAACAACCTTTTGATCTCGCACATGGGGAGGAGTTGTGTGTAAACAAACAGCTTTATCTCCCAGTCCAATTGGTGTCCCGGCTGCTGCTCTACTAGGAGGCAGAGGCAGGTGAGGGATGGGGACCGGAGCCAGGGAAGGAAGGCAGAAGAACCTATTGGGGGAGAAGGTGGATGCAGTCTGCTGCCCAGCCAGGCAAGCTTGGCCCCAGCTGGTAGGTGGGGGCAGCTTAGGTTTGCTGGGAATACCAAGTGGAGTATTCTTGGGGTATTCTTCACTCCACTCCACTTCACTCCACTGAAACTGCCCTTGCCAAGATCACCAATGATCTACTTGTCGCTAAATCTAAGCATCTTTATTCCATTCTTGTCCTCCTTGACCTCTCTGCTGCCTTTGACTCTGTCGACTACTCACTCCTACTGGACTCTCTTCACTCCCTAGGCTTCTGCGGCTCTGTCCTTGAATGGTTCTCCTCCTACCTCTCTGACCGCTCCTTAATGTGTCTCTTCCCAACTCCAACTCCTCCTCCCTCCCCCTCTCGGTTGGGGTTCCCCAAGGCTCTGTCCTGGGCCCTTTCCTCTTCTCTATCTACACCCTCTCCCTTGGCAAACTCATTGCCTCCCATGGCTTCCAATATCACCTCTATGCTGACGATACTCAACTCTATCTNCCTTGACCTCTCTGCTGCCTTTGACTCTGTCGACTACTCACTCCTACTGGACTCTATCTACACCCTCTCCCTTGGCAAACTCATTGCCTCCCATGGCTTCCAATATCACCTCTATGCTGACGATACTCAACTCTATCTCTCCACACCCCCTTTTCCTTCTGTCCAAGCTCGCCTCATCAACTGCCTCTCTGATATCTCCGCCCAATGTCCCAACGTCAGCTCAAGCTCAACATGGCTAAGACTGAACTCCTTATCTTTTCTCCCTACCCTTCCTCTCCCTCTTCCCTTCTCTGTCCATCCTTATTGATGGGGTCACCATCTGCCCTGTTCTCCAAGCCCGTAGCTTGGGCTTCGTCTTTGATACTCACCTTTCCTTTAAACCTTACATCGACTATGTTGCCAAATCCTGTCACTTCTCCCTCCACAACATTGCTCGAATTTTCCCCTTTCTCTCTGTCCCCTCAGCCAAAACCCTTGTTCACGCCATGGTCATCTCTCGCCTTGACTACTGCAACCTCCTCCTTACTGGTCTCCCTCACTATCACCTGCCCCCTTATCTCCATCCAAAACTCCACTGCTAGGGTCATCCACTCAGCCCGTCACTTCAACCACATGCAGCCTCTCCTCTCCTCACTTCACTGGCTCCCCCTTCCCGAACACATCCTTCACAAACTCCTGGTATTCACTTACAAATCCCTTCACAACCTGGCTCCCCCTTACCTCTCAGCCCTAATCTCCCTACACACTCCTGCATGCACTCTCCACTCCTCTGCCACCTCCCTCGCTCTCCCTCATCTCCCCTTCTCCCCTAACTGCCTTCGTCCCTTCTCCGTTGCTGCCCCACATGCCTGGAACTCCCTCCCTGCCCACATCCATCTTGCCCCCTCCCTCCGTACCTTCAAATCCCTCCTCAAAACCTACCTCTTCCTCACCACCTTTCCTAACACCTGTTAGAACTTTCCTTTCAATATTTACTGTCTGCCCTCCCTGCAGACTCCTGCCTGACTGCAACCAAGCCAAGCACATGCACCTGAGACTTCGCATCCGCTTGAATCCGCTGGCATGGGGGGCAGCATATAAATACAATGAAATAAATAAAATAAATAAATGTTATTTTCCCCTTGCCTTTTCCTATGTCCCATCCCCTTGTCTCCTCCCTCTGTGTCTTTTAGATTGTAAGCCGTAGGCAGGGACCGCATCTATCTTATTGTTCTGTAAAGCGCCAGGTACAGAGCTGGTGCTATACAAATGATAATAAAATAAAATAATAAATAATAAATAATAAATAATAAAATAATAATAATAATAATAATAATAATAAGAAGAAGAAGAAGAAGAAGAAGAAGGGCTTCTCAGAGATACCTATGAAGTGGTTTGAACCCAAATGATCCCATTGATTGAAGCTGTGCTAAAAAAGAGCTGCTGCAGTGGGGAAACGGAATATGAACCCCTCATCAGCTGCAAAGAGGGTGGGGGTTGTAGACAGATGGAGTCCAGGCAGACTGGGATGAGAGATGTGCAGGAGTGTAACGGGGTTGGGGGAGGGAACAGGAGAAGTTAAAGCTGGTCATGGTAGCCTGATGTAATATTGAGGGGGGGGGCTTGGAGCTCAGAATGGGTTAACAAGGGGGCAGTATGAATATGACTCAAGCAGAAAGGGAAGTACAGAAAGTCCTGGGTGAGGGAGCGGCAGGTACCACAAAAGGTAGGTGGGGAGATGGGACCCCTCCTAAGCAGGCTTACTTATCCAATCAGCTGCAACTTTTCTCTGGAAATGCTGGCCCAAGCTGAAGCCACAGGGGCATCACACTTCCCTGTGACAGGACTTCAAGTGGGGGCTGGGGTGAGCAGCACTTGTAGTGAGGGGATATTCCTTCCTGCTGAGAGGGTTGAGTGGAACCTTCTTAAAGCTAGGTAATAACTGGGTATTTTATTTATTTATTTAATTTATTTAAAATGTATATCCCGCCCCTCCTGCCTCAGGACAGCCCAGGGCAGTGAACAACATTCAATAAAAACAGTACAAAATTTTTTAAACAATTAAAAAATACAATATGTGGGGGGAAAACCCCCACCCCACACCACCCCTACCCCTCGCCAAAAGCCTGACAGAACACTCAGGTCTTACATATACACCAAAACAGCAGGAGAGTGGGAGCCAACCGAGCCTCCTCCGGGAGCAAATTCCACAGCACAGGGGCAGCCACCGAAAAAGATCTAGCATCAGTAGCCACCCACCTCACCTGGAGAACCTCCAAAAAGGCTCCCACGGACGATCTCAAGGGTCCCATGGGCACATGGGAAGTGAGGTGGTCCTGCAGATAAGCAGGGCCCAGGCTGTGAAGGGCATTAAAGGTTAAAACCAGCACCTTGAACCTGGCCCGGTACTTTATAGGCAGCCAGTGCAGAGCCCGGAGCACTGGTGTCATGCGCTCCCTGCGACCCGCCCCTGTAAGGAGATGGACTGCAGCATTCTGCACCAGCTGCAGCCTCCAGACCAGTTTCTCGGGCAGCCCCACATAGAGCAAGTTGCAGTAATCAAGCGTCGAGGTGATGAAGGCATGGATGACAGTGGCGAGGTCAGAGTCTGAGNCCAGACAAGATGTAACTGCCAAAATGCACTCTCCACCATGGCCACAACCTGAGATTCCAGGCTGAGCCGCGAATCAAAGAGCACACCCAGACTCCGCACTTGAGAGACCATGGGAGGGCGAACCCCCTCCCCAACAAGAGGAGATTCAACCACCCCCAGGTCCCCCAAGCCCTCGTCCACCAACATCACCTCCATCTTGTCAGGATTCAATTGCAGATGGCTCAACCTCATCCAAGCCCCCACAGATGACAGGCACTGGGAAAATAAGGAGACTGCATGGCCTGGGTCCATGGAAAAGGAGAGGTAGAGCTGAGTGTCATCAGCATACTGATGACATTGCATGCCCTGAAACCCCTTCACGATCTCCCCTAATGGCTGAATATAGATGTTAAACAAGAGGGGGGACAGAATGACACCCTGTGGGACTCCAACATGAAGTCCCGGGTGGGAGATGTACACTCTGCCAAGACCACCCGGTGTCTTCTCCCGGCCAGAAATGAAAGAAACCAGTCCAAGACCATTCCGCTTATTCCAGCACGGTCCTGCAGGCGAGTCACCAGCACCTCATGATCGATTGTGTCGAACGCAGCCAAAAGGTCTAGCAGGACCAGTAAGGTCTGATGACCCTCATCCAACGCCAGACGGAGATCGTCAACCAAGGCCACCAATCCCATCTCCGTACCATACCCAGGCCAAAACCCAGACTTGAAGGGATCAAGTAAACTGGTGCGGTCCAGATGTTCCTGTAGCTGCCGTGCCAAAGCCCGTTCAATAACCTTCCCTAAAAAGGGAAGGTTAGAAACCGGCCAATAACTGGCAGGAGCATCAGCATCAAGAGATGGTTTCTTGAGCAGAGGTCTAACCACAGCCTCCTTTAGGCAATCAGGCACCCTGCCCTCCTGAAGGGAGGCACTAACCACCCCAGCCAGCAACGGCCGTAATGTCTCCTGGCTAGCTTTCACCAGCCAGGACGGGCATGGATCTTGCTCACAAGTAGTGGCACGAACAGATCCCAACAAGGACTCCACATCAGCAGGCGACACCATATGAAACCGATCCCACAAAACAGGACAGGACTGGGCATCCATAGCCCCATTGTCTGTATGGGGGATGCAGGCCCCAAACACACACACCCCAAGCTCTCCAGGGTCAGACCCCCTTTGCTTTCTCACCCAATGAGAGCCAGCAGCTTTAAAATGAATCAAACAAGAATCTGAGTGAGCCTTCAGCAGAGGCAGAAAGAAACTGACAGCCAGCCATCAACCAACTCTCATTCAGCTCCGGAAGTGATGTATACTGCAGGGAGGGAGGGGGGTTACCATGTGACCATAGATGTCAGGAGCAGTGCAATGGAGAAGAAGCTTTTAAACACACAAGTTGTGGGAGGCATCCACAAGATAAAAGACCCAAATTGGTAAGACCCCAGACTTCCAGGGTTTCCTAAAGCCGGGAGAAATATGAACAGTGTCAAAGAACCGGGAGTCAGAGAACTGGGTGATTAATTCAGACACACTGAAAGGATGTTAAAGCAAATATGCTGCATAAAGGTGTGTCTAAAAACACCCATTGAGAACACTTGGGCTGTTTAATATAGCACGGAGATCAAGGGGAAAGTAGGGGGATATATAAAACAGAGAACTGAGTGGAGAAGGGCACTTTTATTTTTCTTTCTTATAATATCCATAATACAATACAATACAAATTGAAAAGAATCAAAACTTTAGGCAATTTAAAAATGACTCTTTAAAGCATATGATTAACATATGGAACTAAGACCACTTTCACACCTTCCCCTACGCCCACACATATTTTGGCTGTGGGAGGGAATGCGCAAGTCAGAATATGCAAAGCATTCAGCCGGTCTGAAAGCCCCCCTACGCGGCTTTGCTGATAAACACACATGGAGATACTGAGCTGGATTTCCTGCTCTGTGTCTCTGCGTGTGTTTGCCAGCAAAGCCGTGGGGGGGGGGAGGGCTTTCAGAGCAGCTGAACCCCGCGCATATTCTGGCTTATGCATTCCCTCCTGAAATCAAAATATGTGTGCGTGTGTGTGCGTGAAAGTGTTCTAATTGCCACAAGGTATGTATATGAACAAAGAACTTTTAGTTGTGCCACATAGAAAATGAATGGTTGCTTTGGGGTTGTTTTTTTAAAATTTATTCCTTTAAAATATAAAACTTAAGGCCTTGTGCTTCATGGAATAAATCAGTCATGAAAATAGGTAAAGAAGTAACTTCCCCTATAGATATTTTATGTCATAATTTGTTCTCTATGGGATTTCCCATGCCTTCTTATGAAACAGTGCTGGTCACTGTCTGAGAAGGAAAACTTGACTAGCTAGAACCATAGTTAACTGATGTCTTCCGATGGTGGTGGTGGTGGTAGCACAGGCTGGGCAGGGGTTCTATAAGGTTTCTGAAAATCTGGCAGGGCACGTGTCCCCCCCAACCTCCCCATCATCACCAACAACAAGTTGCCTGTGGCTAGAACACTTCTGATTTTGTTTGCTAACACTTGAGTCAATCCAATGTCTGCACTAGAGCTGCAACTGTGTAACCTGTGTAACTGACCAGTAAAATTTGGGGTGTCCAACTCACCCCAGTTTTTGTCCACCTACTAGTACCTGAATATAACCTGAACAGCTACCCAACACCCTGGACTGAATCACCTCACCACTGGGCTGCTGCTTCACTGGTCCAGATTCCTGGCTTCTCCCTGCTTGTTCCTCTTCCAACCCACGTGCTGCTCACGCACTCACCTGATATGGGTCCCCTGGAAACAAGGGAGACATTAGGGGGAGTGCATGCAGATAGAAAGAGGCCTCCTTGCTCCACCACCAGCATCCAACTTCTGTGAAAAAGCTGAGTGGGAAAGTTCCCCGTTCAGCTGAGCAGTGGACAGGTTGGTAAGAAGCAGCAAGAAGGGAGCAATCACAACCAGAAAAGCAGTAGTCTGACAGTTGGCATTTTTACACACACCTTAAAGTGCTGCTTTTCAATCTTCTGGGTTTAGAAGTCCACAAGTAAGTTCCAGATGCATTCTTCACACACACACTGCCTTGAGACAGTTCCTGGATGAATTCTTCACACACACACACTGCCTTGAGGCAGCCTAAAATAGCCACAGCTGTAGATGTGAGGGACTGCCATGGAAACCAAGTGACCACAGCTGCCTGGAGCAAAGCACTTTACCAGAAGAACCTTTGTCGACGCACCCCTCCCCCAAGTGAGACACGATACAAGAATTGGAATTAAAATGGCCGCACTCTTTATTAATAAACACATTATGTGACCGAATTATGATGGTGGGGCAATTCGCTAAGGTGAATTGGGTCCAGCACCCATACTCAAAAACACATGAACATAACTCAGGGATTAGCCCGATATCCCATCGGGTACCAATCCCTCATAACTGTTCTAAACGTTTCCCCCTCCCAGCACCGCAGTCACGGGGAGGGGGACCACGGCCCGGATGGGCCGGGGGAAGGAGGAGGGTGCCCTCAAGCCGGGGACAGTACGTGTCCCTATGGCCCTCGCGATCACCTCTCCCAAGGGGTTGACTCCACCGCTTGCCATACCCTGCGATTGCAGCTGAAATCACTCCCTCATCTCTTAAGGAGATGCCCCCAATTAATCTTCTAACCTACCTACTCATGTGCTGGACCCCTGCCACTTAGGGGCTGCCAGACTTACTGGACAGACCCGAACCCCCCACCGAATTAAACTTTTACTAAAACTTCCCGCAATTTTTCCTGTAACGCTGCTAGGTACCACTCGTTTCCCACGGGAGACAAGTGTACCCCGTCTAACCTATATAACTCCGTCTTTTTATGTGTGATTGCCCTATGGGGGATTGTCGCCCCGCCTACCTCCCTCAACCATCTACCTATCTCCCTATTCACTGTCCTCCTGGTCCTATCCATTTTACGTGGTGGTATGCCTGCGCCCNGCACCCTGGGCCTGCATCCCCAGCCAGGGGGCACCCTGGGCCTGCATCCCCAGCCAGGGGGCACCCTGGGCCTGCATCCCCAGCCAGGGGGCACCCTGGGCCTGCATCCCCTGCCAGGGGGCACCCTGTAATGCCTGTATGGTGTCCAAAGGCCCTGGGCCTACAAAGGCATCCACCTGGGCCGGGCCAGCCCCTGCCATGGCCAGGGCCGGGGCGCCTCCCGCCGCTGGCCCCCGCAGCTCGACCCGCATGTGCCTGGGTGCTGGGGGGTCTTCAATGTACCTGGCTGGGGGATTTGTTCGCCTGCCCCCTCTCCGAATGGGCGGGAGGGGCTCAGGACCCCCTGTTGTTCCCTCCACTCCTGTGGCCTCGTGTTGCGGTTCACCACCACCCCCCATGCTGCGAAGAAAGGCTTCACACCCTTCCAGCCTCTCACGCAGTGTGAGCTCACCAGGTGGGGGGTGCTGGTTGGCTGCCCCCCCTTGTTCCCCCTCCTGGCCTCGAGGAGGTAGCATCCCTCCTGAATCTTGGGCACCCTTGGCCCTGAGCGCCCCCCTCGCCCTCCCTTATGGGGCTCCCTGGGGCCTCTTCTCCATTCAAGGGTGGGAGAATGGAGGATGGTGCCGTGGGCTGCCCCACACCCGACTTGCTTTTCTTCTTTTTGGCCCCCATTCCGACCTGACCAGCCTCTCGGTGGTTAGCCGGCGCTCCTGACTCCATCCCCACTCCGGGCGTCGGCAAATCCCCCCAGGCTCTGTTAAAGAGCCTGCTGACCTGCTGCTGGATTCCCCGCCACCTCAGGACTAACAGAGGCGAGCGGGAGATTCTTGCTACTGTGCACCGCCCCGCATGGGCGGTGCACCAATCAAATCAGCGCGTTCTTCGTGCTCTTCCCAGCGAGGGTTGCCTAGCAACCCTCACAGGCTACAACGTATCCCACCATGCGGGCGCCCTATCCGGGCAATCCTGGACTCCACCCCCACCCCCGCGGCTCAGAGTACCTCCGCAGAGGGAAATGCGGGGGTGGGCAGTGTGTGCGGCACCACAAGCAGTCCTTAGCAGGGGACCGCTGCTGCCTGTGTCATCGCTTCCCTCCCGACAGTGCCACGCTACCCGGGGCCCCTTGAAGGGGCGCGACAACTCGTCTTCTCAGCCAAGGTGGCTGAAAAGAGGGAATTTACACACAAACATTCTGGGAGAAGTTCTATGCAGAAGTTCATAGAGCCAGATGTTTAAGATCTGGGTGAGTGATTTAGACACACAGAAAGTTCAGGATGTAACAGCAAACATGCAGGAGAAATGTGTGTGTAAAAACACCCAATGAAGTGATTCATCCCAGGGAGCCATGGTTGCTGGGATTGTGTCCTGGGGCATTCCAGGGCATCCTGGGGTAATGCATGCTATGTGCACACATCCTGTACTTGGTACATGGACCTTGGATTGGGCCCTGTAAGGATTAATATATATGTTGAGAACCATAATGCTACAGCAGGCATAAACGGGCTTCATAATGTTTCGTCAATATAACATCTGATATTTCTCTGATTTTATGAAGTCATCGAAAATATCAGCCTGGATACGGCTGACCTAATTTGGATGAGTTTAGAACAGGAGCTCATTATTACTCCAACAAATTGCTGTCCGTTTGATTTAGAGCAGTGAAACCTGTCGCCAAGAACAATTTCATGTCATCTCCTGCTGTTCTGTTTTAAACTGAAATGTATGTATTTCATAAGTGTTCTGTATTTCTTCTATACTCAGTTGTCCTCTTGTCCTGGGTTTTGCCATTGGTGAATACATGCACAACTCCCTAAATACACAAGCCACATAATTATTCTATGGACTAGGTGCAGAAAAGTTACAGTAGGTTAGAGGAACATAAAAATTGTTTTGATAAGGAGTTCCTCTTCCTCGTTGGAGTCTTACTTTCTATTTTTAATAGAAAATCTTTTTTTTTGTTCACTTTATTTTTTCTGCAGGGTATAGGTTGCAATTACTACAACTTTTATAATGGATAATTACAGGTTTCATTTTTTTTTTATTACAAAATGAAAAAAAGCATGTCTGGAAAATGAAAAATCTTTTACTACTTTTTACTTAATTTTGACCACAAGAGCACAATGCTTCTACCTCAGATAATAATTAATTTTAAACACAAAATTATAATGTTTAAGCTCAGTACATTTATATACTTAATCTGGAAAATATTTTTGTTATAAAATAGTATTTTTCCTGAGGGTTACCAAGAAATGTTAGACTATAATGGATCTTCATTCCAAAAGGACAATATAAAAATAATGTTAAATAGCATGAACTATGTTGATGTGATATTAATGATACACAATTAAGAACCCAGATCTCAGTAAATACCAGTAATAATACCAATGCCACCACTGGCCACAACCCCACGTGGGATCCACATGAGATTCGCTCAGGTCCCATCCCGCACGGTATCCACACGGCACAATGCAATCCCTATTGAGATGTATGCAATTTGCATGCATGTGTACATGCGCAGGATGTGCACAGCATGCATGGGGCATGGGATTGCCCCCACTATCAATAATAAAATATTAATAAATGTGCATCCATCATTTTGCTCTCTTGGTTGTTTTGCATTATGTCAGGGACTTATGTTCACTGTATTTTCCCTATTACAACCAAGGGAATTGTCACAGGGGGAAGGGTATACCTAAGGGAAAGGAGGGGAGTACAGGAAATAAGGAGGGTCCCCCCTGGAGGGGCAGGAAGGGGCGAGGAAGGGCCCGAGGTAAACCCTCCAGTAAGCTCTCAGAGTAAACACGCACGCTAGGGGCGGCTCTCTCTCCCCGGGGAATTTCTATCTGGGAAAAAACGTCCCTCAGGGTGTTGGGTGGGCTTTCCCTCAGCACAGGAGGGAAACCCTTTTCGTCATTGGGACAGAGAGAGAGTCAATTGCCCCTATAAACAAAGACAACACGGGGGGGGGACCACACGTTCGGGGAGCTTCTCGGGCCCAGGACACCTGGTGCAGGGGGGGAGGGTGCGGATCCAGGGAGCAAGGGGGGGTTTCCCACAGAGGAATGGGAGATGGGGGAAGGGATGGAGCTCAGGGGGCAGGATGGTGTGGAGGAGAAGGGCTACTACGCAACGGCAGAGAGTGGAGGGCTTGACTCAGCAGAGAAGAGAAGGAGTTGGTAACCACCACCTAAGACTCACGAGGCACTACTGTTCAGGAAATAACACTACAATACTATCACTCTACTCACTCACTCCACACGATCACTCCAGGAAGGGGATACACGGGGGTCAGGCACTCTCCACTCAACACTCAGGCAGCTCAGGATACACGGGTACATGATCGCTCAGGGGGCCAGCTTCTCACAAGTGATTACCAGCGGGGCTACTGCCTCCGCCGGAGTCTTTTATAGGCCTGTGGTTATTGCCCCCAGGTGAGCCCGGGGCGGGGCTCCCAGCCGCCGGCAAGCCTGCCGCTGTATTCCACTTAGGGTGGGGCGGGGCCAGGAGCGTCCAGGAAGCGCGGTGTGGCTCCTCCCCCACCGCGGCATCCCCGACACCCCCCGCAAACCCGCCAGCCGCCGCAGCCGCTTGCCACCGAGTTCCCCGCCGCCGCACCGCCCCGTGGCCCCTGACAGGAATGTTCCAGTTGTAACATCTTTAAATTCCATCCTGTTTACAAGACATTTGGAAGGCATGTGTCACATACCTTCCTTATCATCTCTGCCAAACTACAAGACAATTTGATAAAGGGACCCAATTTTATAAGCAATTGATGTTGTCTCCTTGAAGACCATTATTCAGATAAATAGCAGCACATGCAGTGCCAATCAAAGGCAGGCACCTGGCATGGCAGGGGGAGGGAGGCAGTAGGAGGGAGGATGTGTAGCAACAAAACAGACTGAGAGACACATTCACTGGCCAATTACTGCATGTTCCCGGCTTTACAGGACCAATCGCTAGTGGCTTTGAGGTGGGCATAGGGGGCGGTCCTAAGGCAGGCATAGAAGACACATAACTGGGAGTTTGGGGATAGAATCCCAGCAATCAGGAGACATATTTTACATATCCAGGCTGGCCAATTATCATCACAATCACATCCTGCAGCACCGTGACATAAGAGAATCTCTATTGGCTCTTTCCTAAACAGATGCTTCTGACTTCCCAGTAACAAGTGGCGGAGAGATGTTGGGATGGTCACAGCACAGAATGAGGATATTTGTTTGACATTTCTGCTGACCAATTGGCATCACCAACTGATCTTATACCACAGTGACATGTAAGAGAATCCCTGGCATAGGCTCCTTCTCTGTGTATGCTGTGCAGGCATATAAAATTGGGACCCTTTAGCAAATATTTCTGATATTTGGCAGAGATTATCATTAAAGTATTATATACAGCCCTGCCAAGTTTTATGTACACTGGTTGGACTAAAAAGATGTTATAGTCAGACATACATTTATAAGTTAATTGCTTATACCACCAGGACCCTTTATCCAATTCTTCTTAAAATTGTCAGAGATAGTTAATATGGGAAGGGGTGTCAACTTGCCAAGTTTCATATACAGTACATGTGATTCAAAGAAGCTACAGCTAAGAACTTATATGAAGATTTTTGCAAAATAAAATAATTCAACTGATTATAAAATTGGATTTCTTTAGCCAATCTTTTTGGAATTCGATACACTTAATGCCTTCCATTGGAGGTATAAACACTCCATGTTGCAGACAGCCAAACATAATGAAAAAAGAAAAGTTAAAGCAAAAAATGGGTTTTCCGTTAAAATCAAAAGAAAACGAAAGTGAAAGCAAAAACGAAATCGACATAAAAGTAGTGAAAAAGCTGAAAAGTTCTCTCATTGTGTGAATAATGAGAATTGGGCTGTTGTTTTCACAACAGAAACAGCTTTTGCTATAATTGCTCAATTCAGCACTCCATGAATCCACTCAGTTTAATAAATGTTTCCTTGTCTTTCCCTAATCCCACCTTCTTTTGTCTCCTCTCCTTTGACCATTCTAGATTGTAATCCCCTTGGGTCAGTCCCTATGGCCCTTCTGCAACAGGAACACTTTTGTAATCACCATATGGATTGTGAAGGGTTAATTTAAAGTAAGGTGTTATCCCTATAAGCCCTATTCCTGAAACTTGGGAGAGATGTATCCCCTCAATTACAACTCTTTTTATGTTCATGGTGACAGCTCGGAAGCTTCAGCTGGTGCAGAATGCGGTGTTCCGGTTTCTGGTGGGGCTGGGCCACTGAAAGCACATTACATCAATGCTCCAATCTCTGCACTGGCTGCCAATAGTCTTCCAGGCCCAATTCAAAGTGTTGGGTTTGACCTATAAAACCTTATACAGTCTAGGCCCTGCCAATTTATGAGATCGCCTCACTCCCCGTGTTCTGAATAGGCCCCTGAAGTCATCTGGGGGTGCCCTGTTGGAGGTCCCCCGGGTTTCCCGGGGGACCACGCAGGACAGGGCGTTCTTGGTGGCCACACCGTGCGTGTGGAATTCCCTCCAGGTGGGAGCCCGTCTGGCCCCAGACCTCCCAGGTTTCCGTAGGAATTGTAAGACCTGGCTGTTCCATCAGGCGTTTGGTGAGGGAGAAGGGTGAGGGTGTGTGTGGGGGGGTGTTTTGGGTTTTGTTCTCTCCGTTTTATTGTTGTATATGTTATTTAATGTTTTTATATATTTTATTGTATTTTATTCATTGATTTGTTAGCCACCCCAGGCTGCCTGGCAGGAGGGGCGGGGTATAATTTTTAATAAATAAATAAATAAATAAATAAAATTAAATTCATGGAGAGAAAAGAACCTAAATAGTTTTAAGACAGAATTGGATAAGTTTGTGTTACAAAACTTGTGAGGAGCGTTCTATAAAATACTACAGAGTAAAAAATATGTTTTTTTATTAAAACACAACATGTCCCCCCACTTTCTTCCTGAAGTATCAAAGATCTCCATGCTGAGGATGAGACCGATTTGGTGTTCTGGTGCCTGGATACTATATATAGTACACTACATTATATGTAGTAAATACGTATTGTATTTACGAGTTTTATAGTATGTGTAGTAGTAAATACGTAGTATTTGCAAGTTTCCAAGGACTGGCTCCGAGTGTTCGGCCGGTCTTCAGAAACTCGGATGAATACTTGGTACTCAGTACTTGGTAATATATTCCGTAAAATAAAACCAAGTACCGGATATTTTTCAAATACCAATTCACCCTATTTATTTATTTATTTATTTAAGGCATTTGTAACCTGCCCATCCTGCCACAAGCAGCTCTGGGTGGTGCACAATATAAAACATTCACATTAAAACAACTTTTAAAATAGACAACAAAGGGAGGTATAAAAAATCCCCAACAACCCACCACCCTAACCCATTCCCTCCACTCTAACCCATTCCCTCCACTCTACCCACTCTACCCGCCAAAAGCCAAGCAAAACAGCCATGTCTTGCAACAGCGTCGAAACGAGGGGAGATCCAGGGCCAAATGGGCCTCCATCGGCAGGGAGTTCCACAGCCGTGGGGCGGCCACAGAGAAGGCCCTCTCCATCATGCCCCCCCCCCGGAAGACTCGAGGAACCTCCAGGAGAACACCCCCCAATGACCGCATGGGCTGCGGGGGGTGAGGCGGTCCCTCAGGGGATAGGTTGGGCTGAGGCCATTTAGGTTGGGCCGAGGCCATTTAGAACTTTATAGGTAAGCACCTACACCTTGAATCGGGCCCGGAAGATTACAGGCAGCCAATGCTGAGACTGAAGAACCGGTGAAATATGTTCCCGGTGGCCCAATCCCACTAGGAGACGTGCCACTGCATTCTGCACCAGCTGCAGTCTCCGTACTGTCACCAAAGGCAGCCCCACGTAGAGCGCNTCACCAAAGGTAGCCCCACGTAGAGCGCGTTACAATAGTCAAGCCTAGAGGTGATGAAGGCGTGGATGATGGTGGCCAGGTCAGAATCTGAAACATATTGCCGAAGCTGACGTACCAGATGTGATTGGCGGAAGGCATTCCTTGCCTCAGCCTCCACCTGAGCATGCAAGCGGACTTGCAAGTCAAGGAGCACCCCCAGACTCCGTACCTGGGGAACCAGCAGAGGGCAGACCCCCATCAATGATGGGGGTTGTTAATGTTATACCTGCTGCCTTACCCAGCAACATCACCTCCATCTTGTCGGGATTCAGCTTTCAGTTTTCCCTCATCCAGTCTCCCACAGCTTCAAGGCACCCATTAAGCACCGAGACTGCCGGGCCTGGGTCTGATGAAAAAGAGAGGTAGGGCTGGGTGTCATCAGCAAATTGATGAGACTGCATGCCAAACCTCCTGACCACCTCACCAAGTGAATGCATATACACGTTGAACAAGAGAGGGGACAAAACAGAACCCTGAGGTACTCCACACAAGAGGTCTCGGTGTGATGAAAAATAATCACCAAATACCACTCGCTGAGTTCTTCCAGCCAGGAAGGAGTGGAACCAGTCAAGACCCGTACCACCCACCCCTGCACCATCTCACAGGTGCGTCACCAACATCTCATGATCAACGGTATCAAACGCTGCCAACAGATCTAATAGAATCAGCAGGGCTGAACGGCCCTGGTCTAATTCTCGGCAAAGATCATCAACCAACACCACAAGCACAGTCTCGGTGCCATATCCTGGACAAAACCCCGACTGCGAGGGATCAAGAAAACTGATATGATCCAGATACTCCTGCAACTGCCAGGCGGCCACCCGCTCAATAACCTTCTCTAAAAAGGGAAGGTTAGAGACCGCCTGATAGCTGGCAAGGGAGTCAATTTCAAGTGATAGTTTCTTGAGCATGGGCCATACCACCACCTCCTTGAGGCAGTCCGGCACCCTGCCTTCCCTAAGGGAGGCATTGACCACCCCCGCCAGCAACAGCCCCATCGTCTCCCAGCAGGCCTTAACCAACCACTACGGGCAAGGGTTCAGTTCACAACAGGTGACCCTGACAGCCCCAAGAACATTCTCTGCATCAGAAGGGGTCATCAGCTGAAACTAATCCCACAAACAAGGACAAGACAGGGACTCCATAACCTCCAATTGCCCTACTGCAGAAAATTCAGCATCAAAACCATGGTGAATCTGAGTGATTTTGTGAACAAAATAATCCACAAACACGTCACAGTGGGCACTAGATGACTCCACTCCAAGGTGGAAGGACGCCGGATTGACCAGCCCACACACCACCCAGAACAGCTCCGCTGGATGGGATTTAAGAGCAGAAAATAATTCTTTCTTTGCTGTTCACATAGGAACAGCATAGGCTCATAAACTCACTCTATGCCGCAACCTGTCTGCTTCAGCACGTGAATGACACCACTGTTGCTCCAACTGCTTTCCCTCCTGCTTCAGCATCTGCAGCCCCTCCGAAAACCAGAGAGGTCTGCGGTGCTGCTGCCTGGGGAACGTATGCCTTGGAGCTATCTGATCAATGGCCTCAGTCAGAAAGATGTTCCACAGATCGACGAGGCCATCAATGAGACAGCCGTCCAGATCAGAGGGTATATCCCCCAGAGCGTCCCCGAACCACTCCGGTTCCATCTGTCTATGGGGGCGGACCATTCGAATAGGTTCCACATCCCTCTGGGGGCAAACATGCTCCAGGAGAGGGGTCTTCAGGAAGTAATGGTTCGTCCATGACAAGGGCACAGCTTATATCTCTTCCACCAATGGACCCCCGCCTAACAGCCGGTGCAAAACATAAGGTCTAAGGTATGTCCCCCCTGGTGTGTCGGGCCACGGACCCTCTGGGACAGGCTCAGGGTTGCCATGGCGACCATGAACTCATGCTCTGCACCCCCAAGATTGGCGTCGTTGTGGATGTTGAAGTCCCCCAGGATTATCATCTTCAGGGATCGCAACACTTCTCCTGACACCAGATCCGCTAGATCATGCAGGGAGGCTGCCGTGCAGGTGGGTGAATGGTATACAAGCAGCACTCCCAAACTGTCCCCTGCCACATCAAACACCAGATGAAGACCCTCAACCCCCATTATAGATTGCATCGGATACCTCCGAAGAGCCCAACCCTGAACCATCCCTAAAAATCATGGCTACACTGTCTCCCCATCCCTCTGACCGTGGTTGATGCTGCATGAAATACCTAGCTGGAAAAAGTCAGCCAAATAGGTCCCGACTCCATGTCCAGCGAGGTTGGCCGCATGGTCCACAATCAATTCCTGGACCGTTGTCGCTTTACGTACTTCCAATCTCGCATTCACCAGCAACAACACATGGTCAGGGGCCCTCTGATTCAGAACCACCTGCCTCATTGCTAGAGGGGTGGTGTGGGGAACAGATATTAAACACCTGTCCTGCCGCCCAGCTCGAAGATACCCCCCCATATGGACCATGGGCATAGGGGACGGCATATATATATGTGTGTGTGTGTGTGTGTGTGTGTGTCATTGGGGTATATATATATATATATATATATATATATATATATATATATATATATATATATATATATATATATATATTTTAACTGAAATTTTAGTTTGTATGAATAGCTCTTACACAAGTATGTGGTCCCACTGAAATTGATGGAGATTAGCAGATATTTGGATTTCTGAAAGCAAACATTCTGAATTCTCATACAAAAAGAAAATTTACAGTTGATTAATATGGAGAACTTTTAAAAGCACAGGACAGGTGAGGCTCAATGGACCATTGGTCTGTTCCAGTATGGTACTCCTTAGGTTCTCATGCATGGTTCTCCATAACGTAGAAGGGAAGGGTAGCACAGTGTTTTGGACTTCCTGGCTTTTCATCACAAGTGTTTTAGA
>QEPC01014755.1:14639-26567 GCA_003113815.1 Sphenodon punctatus | reverse complement strand
CCTGAGACTTCGCATCCGCCTGAATGTTTGTTTGTCTTCTCCCATGTCTCTCCCGCTGTCCCCTCTCCTTGTCTCCCCCTCCTTGTCTTTTAGATTGTAAGCCACAGGTAGGGACCGCAGCTGATTATATGTTCTGTACAGCGCCAGGTTGTTACTGGCGCTTTATAAATGTTTAATAATAATAATAATAATAATAGTCTTCATGTGACTACACGTTATTTCCAAAAATGGAACCACAGTGGCCCTTTTCATATGAGACTCCCACCCCCTCCACGCAGTTTCGCTGCTTGGAGATTGGTGAAGGCACCTGTGTGAATGCTGTGGGAGATGGGCGGGGGTGCGTGCATGCTCCTGTGCTACACCCACCTCCACCCATCACTCATGCATGGAGCAATGGGCTCCAATTCCCGATGTTCCGTGGGTGAAGGTGGTTGTGCTCCTATGGGAACGGGTGCATACCCACCTCCACCCACCCACTAGACCCATTTAAAAATGGCCAATGTTTGCAATTACGTGCACCTGTGACTTTACTTGGTATGAGTGTCTATTACAGTGTGTGTATTACATAAGCAACTCATCAATGTAAACACTTAAGAATTATAAGAATTATAAGAATTATAAAACAATTAAAAAATATAAGAATTATAAAACTGAAAGAAAAGGGGATCAGAAGGAGGCAGCAGAAGAAATACTCATAGTCCCTATGGTTCAGTATGAGGATTAGGCTGCCCACATATTCTGTTCACTGTTTGTTTTCTTTTTTTAGTTCACAGCATCTCAGCACCAGGAAGAACATTATAATTGAAAATGCATTCATGAAAGTCTATTCAGATTTCCTACAGCATGTATAATTGGAAACCACTGCAGATATAGAGTTGGCATAGTTTTCAGCAATCTATACAATGAATGCTGTGCCTAAAGTTAGATGTCTCTTTCAGGCATCGCAACAAACATCATAATTTTAAGCAGTTTGGATCAGTCTGCTGTTTCCACTGGCTTTGTTTGGCAGATGGGAATATTGTGCCATAACCTCAGCAGAGTTGAAATGAAACTGTCCTTCTGTTTTCATGGAAAAATTCCACAAAAACAGAACGTCTGTCAAAATTTCAATGGAAATTCCCATCAACGGAAATTTTCAATCCAATTTCTGATTGGCCATTTTTGTGCATGTGCAAAATGGTTCAAGTCTTGCCTTAGTCATAAACTCACTGGGTGACCTTGGGAAAGTCACAATATTCTCTCAGCCTAACCTAAGTCACAGGGTTGTTGTGAGGATTAAAAATGGTGTTATGTATAAAGCACTCTGAGTACCATGGCAGGAGAGTGCTATATAAAAATAAAGATTATTTATTACTATTATGGTTTATGGAAAATCCGAACACAATCCACCAACCACTTACTCTGGAGTAGTCCCAGTCAAGCCAACCTGATGACTCCAGAGTAAGTAATTGGTTGATCGTAGCTAGAGGAGCAACTGGTCACCCACAAATTTGGGGTGCCTGAGTTGAGTGGCCCACATCCAGGCACCGATTAGAGACCAAACATGATCCAATAGGCTGCCCACATGCTTCATGGACTGACTCACCTGGCTGCTGCTCTTCTCAGCTGCTTCTCAGCTGAGGCAGGTTCTTCCCACTTGGCTTTTCTGAGCAGGGGGCAGCAAGGAGTCCTCTCCCAGCATGACAAGCCCTGGCATTGGGAGGGTGGTGTGCCACAGTCCCCATAGTGGGAATGTGTCCAACGCCTTCAGTCTGACTGAAAGCACTGTGTGTGCAACCAACACACAACCTGCATGCACCCCTGCAATGGGGACTGTGCCATGCTGACAGAAGTGGCCTCCTCACATCCCACCCACCATAAAAGCTAAGTAGGAAGAATCCAGCTCAGCAGGAGCAGCGACTGGAGGGGGGGGGTGAGTTAGCCTGGGGAGCATGCAGGTGTGGTCAAGAGCTGGGATCAGCTTCCCAGGGCTTCCCAAAGTTATCCAGGAAACCCCCACATTTTTGGCACATCTGGATTCCAGATACGGAGCTGGGTAACTGAAAAATGTGTATATTATCCATTGGTAGATAAACAGATTGTGGTGGCATTAAGACTGCGCTTGTGCCCTTGGTCGATGATCTGCACCTGAAGATGGATAAGGGAAATTCTACCCTGTTGGTTTTGCTACTTCTTTCAGCAGCCTTTGATACAGTTGATCACAAGGTGTTGTTGATATGACTGCAAGACCCGCCAGTAGTGTGTGGACTGAATTTGAGTGGTTCTGTTCTATCCTGTTGGGAACGTCTCAGCAGGTGGTGATGGGTGATTGCTCCCACAGGTTTATTCTGTTTGCCATCTTTCTCAATGTGTATCTGAGACCACTGAGTGAGATCATTCAAATCTTTGTAGTAAAGTATCATCAATATTTATTTATTTAATTAATTAATCACATTTTTATGCCACCCCATCCTGCTTGTGCATCTCAGGGTGGCTAACAACATTATAAAAACAAATAAAATAATAAAATATCAAACTTTACACATAAATCAAACATTAAAATATCCCAACCAAAAGGAAACCCCCCCACCCTAACCCAACCCACCCATCACCTGTATCCCTTAGCAAAGGCCTATGGAAAGAGGTGAGGCCTAAGGCCAGGCGATCCTCCAGAGGAAGGGAGTTACCACATCTGTGGAGCGGCCACTGAGAATGCCCTCCTCCTTGTCAACACCTGGGAAATACAGGGGACCTCAAGGAGGGCACCTCCAGCCGACCATAGAGGTCAATCCAGGATCCAGAGGGTTAGGCAGTCCTGCAAATAAGTGAGGGCAGACTGTTTAGGGCTTTAAAGATCAAAATCAACACCTTGAATTGGGCCCAGAAGATTATTGGCAGCCAGTGCAGAGAATGGAGCACTGGAGTAATCTGTTCACGATGACTCGTCCCCCTAAGGAGACGAGCCACTGCATTCTGCACTAGCTTCAGTCTACAGACTGTCACCAGGGGAAGCCCCACATAGAGCTCATTACAGTAGTCCAATATCAAGGTAATAAAAGCATGGATGATCATGGCAAGATCCGAGTCCGAGACATATGGCTTAAGCCATCAGACCAGATGTAACTAGCAAGATGTCATCTGGGCATCCAGGTGAATATGCAGGTCTAGCATCCCCAGACTATGGACCTGAGATACTTGGGGGACAGACCATCTCAATGATGGGGGTCATAATTGCCCCTGCTTTTCCCACAACTATCACCTCTGTCTTTTCAGGATTGTACATCAAGCAGCTCACCCTCATCCAGTCTCTCACAGCTGACAGACATTGGGTAAGTACCGAGACTGCCAGACCTGTGTCTGATGAAAAAGAGAGATACAATTGGGTGTCATGAGAATATTGATGACACCTTACACCAAACCCTCAGAAGACTTCCCTCAGAGGCTGCAAATACATGTTAAACAGGAGAGGGGATAATATAGAACTTTGCAGGACTCCACACATGAGACCTTGGGGAGAAGATGGAAAATCACCCGATACCACATGCCGAGTTCTCTCAGTCAAGAAGGAGCGGCAGTATTCAAGAACAGTTCCACCCACTCTGGCTTGGTCCTGCAATTGAGTCACCAGAAACTCATGATTAATGGTATCAAATGCAGCTGAGAGATATAATAGGATCATCAGGGTTGAACGACCCTGGTCCAGCTCTTGGAAAAGGTCATCAACCAAGGCCACAAGTGCAGTCTCAGTGCCATAACCCAGTCGAGAGCCAGACTGTGAGGGATCTAGGAAACTGATTCAATTCAGATGCTCATGAAGCTCATGAGCCACCACCTGCCCAATAACCTGCCCAATAACCTTCCCTAGAAAGGTTAGAGACCGGCTGATAGTTGGCCAGGACATCAACGTCCAATGATGGTTTTTGAGCAGGGGCCACACCACCACTTCCTTGAGGTAGTCCGGCACCCTGCACTCCCTAAGGGAGGCTTTAACTATCCTGGTCAGAAATGGCCCCAATGTCTCCCGACTGGCCTTAACCAGCCAGGATGGGTATAGGTACAGTTTACAATAAGTGGCTTGAACAGTCCCAAGAACAACCTCCGCATCAGAGGGCAGCACACACTGAAATTGATCCCATAAAACAGGACAAGATGGGACTTCAACTGCCTCCTTTTCACCCACTGTTAAAAGTGGAATGTCAAAGCCGTGGTGGATTTGAGAGATTTTATCCACAAAGAAGTCCACAAAGAAGTCACAGCGAGATTTAGATAACTCCATATCCAGGTGGAGGGAGGCCGGACAAATAAGTCACAGTGAGAATTAGATAACTCTGTATTCAGATGGAGGGAGGCCGGACTGACCAGCCCCCTCACCACTCAGAAAAGCTCAGGTGGACGAGACTTAGCAGATTCAATGAGGGCAGCAAAGAAAGCCTTTTTTGCTGCCTGCACCACCACAGCATAGGTACTTAACAAGACTCTATGTTGCAATTGGTTAACTTCAGTATGAGAATGACACCACCGTCACTCTAACCAGCACCCTTCTCGCTTCATCCGCTGCAGCTTCTCCATGTACCATGGGAACCTACATTGTCAGGCGTGGACGTCTGGGAGCCATACAGTCGATGGCCTCTAGCAACACAGAATTCCAAAAGGTCATGAGGTCATCCAGTGAATGGCTATCAAAATCAGATGGAAAATTCCCCCAGGGCATTCCTGAACTGCTCTGGTTCTATAAGTCTCCGGGGGAGAACCAACCAAACTGGCTCTGCAACCCTCCGGGGATCGATGTGTGCCAGGATACCAACCTGGAAGAGATAATGATCTATCTATGACAAGGGCACCACTGAAACCTCCCCTACTAATGGATCCCCCACCTCAAGGCCAGTGCAAAACATCATATCCAGGGTATGTCCTCCAAAATGTGTAGAGTCAATAACTATCTGAGACAGGCCTATGCTTGCCATTGCAGCCATGAATTCACGCTCTGCCCCTCCAAGACTGGTGTTGGTATGGATGTTGAAATCCCATAGGACCATCAGCCTGGGGGATCACAAGACCACCTCTGACACAAGTTCAGACAGAACGGGCAGGAACACTGCTGTACATGTAGGTGCACAGTATATCAGCAGCAACCCCACTCTGTCTCTGGCCAAATCCATCACCAGGTGGAGGACCACAATTCCCATGATAGTGTCACGGGGAGGGGGGAAGAGGGGAGAGGACAAACGGAGGGATAGAGGGTTAAAGAGACCAGGGCGGTTACCTCTTAAAAGGAGCGCGCTCAGGTGAGATACAATGTCCCTCAGGGTGATAGGTGGGCTTTCCCCCCAAATCAGAGGGCAACCCTTTTCATCATTGGGATGTAACGAAGAGGTAACCAATTGCCCCAAAAGAGCAGGAGGTAATACAAAAGGGGAAAACAAGCTCACGGGGATATATCCAGGCCCCAGGGCACCGTGTTGGGAGGGGTGAGGGAGCGAGGGGGACAGGATTAACCCCAGGGGAAAGGAAGGGGAGGGGTAAGGGAAAGGATCCGAGGGGAGAAGGGGAGGAGTGCAGGACAGGACTCACACACTAGCTTGGCTTGACAGGAAGGTCTGGAAAGGAGCAAGGACTTGGAAGGGGGGAACAAGGCAACCCACACCCCACACAACAATCTCTACCAGGGCTAGAAAGGGGACAGACAAACACAAGACACTCACTCACTGAATCACACAACACGAGGATGGGAACACCAGGATCAATCTCTCAAGCACACTCACAGGAATCACGTATCAAGGTCAGAACACAAGAAACTTCAAGGAACAGCAGGGGGCCAGCCTCTCACAAATGATTACCGGCGGGGATCCCAAGCCCCGCTGGTAGCTCTTATAGAGAAATCCTAAGTAGCCCCAGGTGTACTCAGGGTGGGGCCCCAACCAGCCACTGAGCCTCCTCCCAACATCAGCATGCTGTGGGCGGGGCCAGGAGCGTTCCCAGAGCGGGGGGAAGCGCTGCCTCCCAGCTATGCTGTCCTCAGCTCCTCTCAAGTGCCTGTATGTCGGGTAGTTTCTAAGCAATGGCCCTCAGAGCGTGAGTCTGCGGCCGGCTGTGGTAACCCTGACAGATAGATTGCACAGGAAATCTCCTCACACACCATGTCTCCTGAAAAATAATGGCTACACCACCACCACCCCCTCCTCCAAACATGGCTGATGCTGGATGGAGTACCCAACCGGAACAAGGTCAGCCAATATAGACCCCGACTCAATGTCCAGTCAGTTCTCCGCAATACATGTGAAGTAGGCTGCTTGATCCAGGGTCAGATCCCAGACTGTAGTTGACTTATTAGCAACTGACCTCGCGTTCACCAGCATCAAGTCAAGGCCAGGGGTCCTCTGATTAGTGATGACACCTCTCTTTTTTATTTAACCCAAGTCTTGGTGCTTACTAGAGCTTAAATGAAGTCTTCCAAAAACTTCAGAAATTGCCCAACATTATGGTATTATTAGAGAGGTAGCCCCAGGAAGGGAAAAGTGGAACCACAAGCAGCTAGGAGACACACTTGCCCAAACAGCCCCCCAGCCACTCCTGGGGGATATATTTAAGCTCACGTGGGGCAAAACAACCCCTCAGGATCTTGGGTGGACCTTGATTTCCCAATCGGGAAAAGGCTGGATCATCATGGGGTGGGAGGGGGGAGTTAGCATGGCCCTGAGCAAAAACCCCACTCTATTACAGCAAAACCATATCCAAACCATATATCCCACACCACCATAAGCAACAAGTTGTGCCCAGGGGGGAAGGAGCAATGGGGTGTTCACAGGTGAAGGGAAGGGTAGACCCGGGGGACTTGCAGGGAACGGGTGGGCTCACACACAATGCAGGATGATGTAAAGGGTAAACCCAGAAGTCAGGGGAGAGTCAGGGGTGAAGCACACACTCCAGCTTCTCAATCTCCCACGTAGTCTCAACACACTACCGAGATGCCCATATACTCATGCCTTTCCTCTCACTCTCGCCCACACATGCTCTTGCTCATGCAGCCTCCACTCGCACACTCACAATCTATACCAACGCTCAACAATAGTCTCTCAGTGGGCCAGTCTCACAGCAGTGCTGATCACCAGCACTGCTGTGGTGATTGTGCCCCCATTTTGACTGCCTAGCTCCGCCCTCTCTGCTCATGTATGAGTGCAGAACATTGGAGCATCTCTGACAGCCCCGCCTCCTTGCCCTGTAATGCTATCGGCTGGGACCCTGTGTTTACAGCATGCGGTGTTGCTGCTGCGGCCGCTGCCTCACTAGCGACTGTCCTGCTCTGGGGTTTCGGGGAGGGCTTCCCTCTGTGTCTCTGAGTGGGGCGGGAAGGGAACCTCCTATGGCGGTTCCTTAAGCTATGCTAGCATGCCCTAACAGGTATTCAGTCCGAATTCTAGAAAGTCCAAATTCTGATGTTCCAAGGTCAAGACCATTATTTGGAAAACTTCAGAAATGTTGGAAATGGCTGCATGCATGGGTAGGCTGGTGGACAGTTGAACTAGAAATGAACCTTAGTGTCATATGTGGCTGGAGGGGGGTATGGGAGATGACAGTTAAGTGATGGTAAGCCAGATGGAAAGCTTTTGATCGGCTGGCAGGGCAAAATAAAAGTGACTGAAGCCATTTTGTCTATTGAATTTCGCTGTGTGCTACAGTGCTGTTGGATCTGTAAGTAAACAGCTGTGTGTGGTGGGGGGAGGGTACCTGGTCTGGCATGGAATGGAATGGAATGGTTTGGTGTGTTCTGGCCTGTCCATAGGGCTAATGCTGGGGGATGGGGGTTACATTTACCTTTACCATGCCATACAGTTTTTAAAATAATAATAATTGGGTGCCACATTACTTCTAGTTCTGCCTGCTGCTTGGTTGGCACTTGGCAACGTGAGGCCAGATGGATCTCTCTGCCTGGCTCCACTTCCCCTTGCCTGGTCTGTTGAAGCTACCAGTGCCACAGTACCAATGCCATGCCAAGCAGGTGCCTCTGGGTGTGTGTGTGAATGTCTGGTTTATTAATTTTGTGACTTCTGGGGCCTGGGATTGCTGGCTTTTGGTGGGATTTATTTCTCCATGCAGTTGCAGACTGTTTTGTAGGGTTGTTTTATTCTTCTTGAGCAAATGTCCCTTGCTAGCCTGCATTTTTGTGCACTGCTTGGTTGACATAATGATGATTTAAGTGGACGCTGTGGGTACACTACTGTTGTTGTTTTTAAAAAAATTCTGCATGCATTTGCACTTTTGCAAAGTTGTTTTCTGGAGCGATTGTCCCACTCTTGCTAGCCTGCTTTTCTGGGTAGTGCTTTGGCTGTGGATTCAAGAAATTTGCACAACGTTCCCAAGTTCCCAAAGTTTTCCAAGGTCCAGAATTCCAAGTCCAAATTCCAAAACTTCAGAAAGAGTGCCAAAGCGTCTTTGAGTACTCTGACCAATTACTCGGAACTTCAGTATACGTCCTGAGTATTCTGAAGTACTATTCGGTACAGCCCTAGTGCTTACCCAATGCCTAGCTGTGGTCAGGGACTGGATGAGGGTGAGCTGATTGAAGCTAAATCCTAACAAAACTGAGATGATGATGGTTGGCCAGCCTTTTGACTTTGAGGACTTGGGACTGCTGTTATTGATGGGGTCCGTTCCCTTCTGGTTACAGCTTTGCAACCTTGGAATGCTTCTGAATTCCTCACTGCACCTGGTTGCAGTGGAGACCAGAAGCACTTTTCACCAACTCCATCTGGTGAGGAAGCTGCAGTTTTTTCTTTCTGACAGATCTTGCCACTGTCACCCACACTTTCATCCCCCTGAGGCTAGATTACTGCAATGCGCTCTATGTGAGGCTGCCCTTGATGACTGTTTGGAAACTGCAGCTTGTGCAGAACAAGGCAGATTGGCTCCTTCCGGAGGTGAGTCACAGGTAGCACATTACACCAGTACTCCAAAGTCTGCACTGACTGCCTATAGCTTTCTGGGCACAATTAAAGATGTTGGTTTTGACTTTCAAAATGGTTTGGGCCCTACATTATTGAGAGATTGCCTGTTCTTCCATGTTCCATTGTGGCCTCTGCAGGCCGGAAGCGCCCTCTTGCGTGTTCCATATGTTACTCTTGTCCAAAATAGGACAATAATGAGGTGGAGAGGAGATTGATGTTCCCAATTTCAGGGTTGCCCTGAGCCTGCAGAGGAAGAGGAAGAGGAACTGGGACTTAAAGACCAAGGCAAAGTGTGGGGGCATGAAAATGAAGCTGTAAGTGAGCACAATATGTGAGACTGCACAGCGTCTTTACTGCTTATGTGGTGCGCACGTTAAGGCAGGAGCCTTAGCTTACAATTTTCCTGGTTTTTGGAGCATGACCAAATTTGTTAGAGCCTTAACTCCTCTCTTAAAATGAAGGCTTTTTGATCTAAGAATGTTATCTGTGATCACTGAAGTGAGAAGTACATACAGTTCAATTGTTACTCAATTTAAGCTTGACATTATAACTGAATTACAGAAAATCAGCATGTGGTGGTTTTGGGGGGTTTTTTTTCTTCCTGCTGCTTACTTAGGAATTAAATGTAGTTTACTTTCAGATTTGGGAAGAAATCCGTGTCCTTCATAAAAGATTCATTTATGCGGAATATTTAAACTTTGAGGAAATTATCAAATGCACAAACCACATTTGGTTCTCTCTCCCCATGATGGGCAATATTGTTTTCTTCATGTTGTGTGCGTTTTCCATTGTTACTTCCCTTTTCATTTCCCTCAGAATAAGACTTTGCTTAATCTGCTGAATGCTGAAGAGACTTCAGCATCCCAATGGATCAGTTTATCTGTGCATTATGTATGTAGAAAGAAAGCGAACATAATAAAACTGTTGAAGCGTACAAGTTAAGGCCAGGGCCTTGCTGAAATCTTGAGAGTTTTAGGTCACCTGAGATTTAGTTAAAGCTGATGGATTAGTAGTGCAGTATTAATAAGGTAAGTACTGTTGTTTGTCATTGTTGTTTATATGTACAGCTGGAGAGAACCGGTTAACAAGAATGCTTGCCTATAATTATTGGGCCATACTAGAGTTTTGCAGTATAATAACGCAGCCAGTTTTCTTCTGTTTTTAGTAGCTTATAACACTTCAGTGCACACAAAACCTAAAATTATATTAAATGATGCAATTGTCTGCTTGGAAAATGAGTAAAATAACACCACCACATTGTAGTCTATAATACTAAATGCAGGGGAATAATATAAGAGTCATTTGGGACCAGCTGGAATATTTGAGGTTACATCTCTTGGTCCAATCAAGTTGGCTGTTTTATCCAGAATTTATACTGACAAGATCAAGCTTAACCTGAACTACCTAGTCAAACTTCAATAAAGACAAATTACTGCCTAGGATATTCAGAAGTTCTTGGCAAAAATTAGGGTATGGAAATAATTAGGGAAGCTGTTCCCAATTATGTTTGTAGACTTAAGTATAAGCTTGAGATGCTAGACAGCAACAAATACATGTAAAGTGTATCAAATATCAATCAGGACCATGACCCTATCCCAGGGTCTGGGAACCTCTGTTTTAGGATCTTATTGGACAATCTTTGCATTTCTGAAAACAACTCAAATGAGCAGTCTCTCCTCATCCTATGGGTATATTTATGTACCAGGAGTACACTAAGTGTTAGCAGGGTCTGAATTTTTCAAGGTTAGCAGCTCAGCTACCTATTTTGTATATCAGAGGTCAGGGTTGGCCCTACCGCAAAGCAGCTCAGGGCAGCCACCCCGGGCCTCACTCCTGGGGGAAGGGAGAAATGAGGAAGAGAGAGGCAGATGACCCACCTCTCCCTCATTACCCTTGGCTGAGAGTCTGACAGGCAAGGGGGGCACCCATGGAGTGAGAGAGAGGCAGGGCCTCTGCTTCTTCCCTCAATTCCACCAGAAGTAAGAGAGAAGCAGGCAGACGCCCTGACTCTCCTTCATGCCACTGGCCCCCTCCACTGCCTTGCTGTTTCAGTATGGATAAGTGAAGGAGAGGTGGGTCCTCTGCCTCTCTCTCCCTCATTTCCCCTGGCCGAGACTGTGACAGGAAATGGAGGAGGGAGGGAGCAGAACGTCTGGTGGCAGTGGGCAGTGCAGTGGCAGATTTAATCTGCTGCCATTGTACCCGGCCTGCGTGAAGTGCCAAGTGCAGCACGGGGCTCAGGCCAGAGGTGGTGGCAATGACGACAATGGTGGCAGTGGATCAGGTAAGTGATTCGGTTTGGAATCCGAATGGCCACTCAGACTTGGGGATGGGCGGAAGGGAGTGCCCCTCCACCCACCCCCGAGCCCAGGCCTGGGTAGCACACTGCCCCTGGGCCAGGGAGCACCCCATGATCCGGGGAGCGCCCTTAGGCACGCCGGTTGCCAGCAGTAAAGCCGCCGGTGGAAGATATGGGACCCCACATTTCTTCCCCACCCTGGGCCGTGGTTAAGCTAAGGCCAGCCCTCTCAGAGGTGTGGAACCTGGGGCCAGGAGCCAAATCTGGCTCTTGGATGTTTGTTATTTGGCCCCTTTCCAAATCTTGGATCTGGATATAGTCCCTACCCTCAAGCATGTAATTAGTGGGCTCAGGGTAAGACAGTGGAGATGAAGGCCTGCACTCAAAGGTAGGGGATGGATCCTCCATGGCATAAAAGTATGGGATGAACCCTCCACTTCCTTTCCCCATCTGAGCACTTCCTTAAGCATTTCCATCCCCAACCCCCACAGAACCTCTACTCATCCTCAAAGTGGCCCATCCTCAAAGTGGCCTCAAAGTGGGCTGACCTATCCCCTCCCCCCCACCCGGAAGTAGCAGGGCTTAAAGCCCCAGGGACAGCGGCCATGGCCGAAGGGCCACGGCCAAAGGGCGCGGCACTTTTGGGGCACTTCGGGGGCTGCAGGGGGTGGCAGGGGGCTATTGTTTGTTTTTTGTGGGGGCTTCTTT
>QEPC01014755.1:1236-14539 GCA_003113815.1 Sphenodon punctatus | reverse complement strand
GGCCGCCGGGAGCATATTACACCGGTGCTCCGAGCTCTGCACTGGCTGCCGATAGCGTGCCGAGCCAAGTACAAGGTGCTGGTGATGGTTTATAAAGCCCTACACGGTCTTGGCCCCTCATACCTTAGGGACCGCCTCGCCCTCCGCGCCCCAGAGCGGCTCCTGCGGTCTGCCGGGGGTGCCTTCCTGGAGGTCCCCCGTGTTAAGTGGGGGGCCACGATGGAGAGGGCATTCTCGGTAGTGGGACCGCGGCTGTGGAACTCCCTTCTGGAGGAAGCTCACCTGGCCCCATGCCTACTAATATTCCGGCAAAACTGTAAGACCTGGCTGTTCGCCCAGGCCTTTGGGAGGGAGGGCGAGTAGGGTGGGGTTTTAATTCCCCCACCTAATTTTGGTTTTAGTCTTCCCTGTATTAATTATTTTTATAATATTTATGGTTGTTTTAAATTGTTTTATTGTGTTTTATAAAAATTTGTTGGAAGCCGCCCCGAGCTGCGTGGCAGGAGGGGCGGGGTAAATTTTTTATAAATAAATAAAAATAAATAAATAAGAGGGAAAGTTCTCCATTCCTTCTGTGGTTAGAACTAGGGTTGAAACGAGAATCAAAATGAATTTTGTGAGAATCAAGAACTTTATAGAGATCTTAACAAGATCTCGATAACAGTATGAGATCTCACGAAATTCTTGTAAAAAAATATTAAAACACTCTATGCATGTGCACAATGGCCGACATAGCTGTTCTGCACATGCACAATTATTCTCCTAGATGGTGTGGCCCACATTGATGCCATTTTGAAAAATGGCAGCTGGTATGCACAAGCTCAGAACTGGCTGCCCTTTTCCAATATGGTGCTAACATGGCCTGTGCCATCTTGGAAAAGGGCCACGCATGTGAAAAACCAACACGGTGGTCATTTGCAAATGCAGAGAGCATTTAATTCCCCCCCCCCCCAAGAATCTCACAATAATGAGTCTAGAATTGGACAGTTCTAGACTCATTCTTGTTGTCTGAAATCTTGTCGAGAACCCAGTTCATGAGATTTTTGAGATTACCAAGAATGGGTTTCTGCCCTAGATAGGACCCAAATGAGAAAAGCTGTTAGCCAACTATAGCTCAGATGCCATAAGGCTAAAACAGTAACTCAAAGGGGGAAGTGTGAGCTTGCTTTAGGCATGTACTGAAGTGCTGGCTTTGCTAAGATGTCCACAACCAGAACTTAGAGCTTGGGAAGGAGGTTAACATGATATTTTATCTACTCTACTCCTCTGTGCTGTGCAAAGGAAACAACAACAATGGAGTGAATCTTTAGAACAGTGTAATTATATATAGGGCATTTTCAGACAAGACATTATTGACCCACTACCCACCCACTATACATGTTACAGGGCACCCATAGGGCAACATTGCAGCCTTGCAACATCTATAGTGGGTGGGTGTGTGTGGGTAGTGGTTGGAGAGTGTCTTGTCTGAAAATGCCCTTAGACACCTTACTCTAGAACTGAAAGTGTAGTGGGTTTATTTCTTGCTGGTATTAGTCACATTTTTGTCTAAGTCATTCAAGCATCCAAAAAATATTCACAAATATTAACATAACCAGTTTTTCAATCATTCCATTTCAGTATTTTCAGGGGCCTCTGAATCGACTTATTCCATATTAGTGCTCAACTGGGGGGGGCGGGAGGGAGGCCCTGACATCTCGGAATGTAGACTTCTGATCCAGGAATCTCTTCCTCCAGTCCTGATTTTCATTTTTCCAGCTCGATATTTTGACATTTTGATTAGTGACCAGAAAAAAATTGTAAATAAGTATGTAAGAGAGTGACTGCTACAAAGAAAAGCAGCCTCTGATAGAGCTAAGCTAAAAACTGCAAGAAGCTGCTAGCTAGCTACTGCAGCTCTAATTGCATACAGCTGAACAATTAACTCTGCAAGCTAGATAATTAGCATCAAGCCAGAGATGGGTGTAGAGTGCTAAGCAGAGGCTTGTGATTGTTCCAACCAATCACAGTAAAGGGGAGGAGCATAAGAAGAGGCAGGTTGGAAGTTAGACAGGGGGAACTTGAGGAGAGAGGCTGGTGGTAGGGCTGCTCAGCCAAACAGCCTGAGGGCTTGCTAACTTACAACTTCACCCTCCTGGACCAGGAGGCTAGCTACACTCCACACATTTGGTTTACACAGACGGCATGGGAGTACAAGGTGGGACTATTCCTTGCTAACTGGCTCAGGAAAGAGCTTGAATCTGTATGTTTGAAAGACTCACAAGAGAGTCAAAGCACTGTGTAAAGCAGTAAAGCCAGGAGGTGCCCGGAGTTGACTGGGACCTGGCCTAGAGACTTTAAGTGGCCTACGGGCATATATATGAACAACTGTATTTACCCTATAGTGGGGAAGGATTTATGTTTGCTCTTTATGTTTCAGGGACCCACATTTGGGAGAAGACCCACAACCCAGTGGTATGGGGTGAAGTGGAGGCTGGGACTGTATTAAAGGCCTAGATTGTGGGGTCTTTACTGACCCCAAACTGAACAAATTAACATTGTTCTTTGTTTGGCTGACAGTCCTGTCAAGGGCTCATTGATTTGTCATTTAGAATTACTACTGATACCCCATTGGGGGTGATTATTGTGTGCCCTGCAAGGGTGAGAACTATTTGTATGGAAGGAATTGACTGATTCCCCAAGTGGCTCCTCCAAAGTTGGAGAAGTGCCCCACCCACAAAGTGGTGGTGGTGATGGTGGTAAGGGGTCTGGTCAGTCCAGCCTGTCTCCATCTGGACCTGTAGTTTTCTGGGGCCTGTTGTGACATATTTACGGCATTCGTCACGGACAAAATTGATGATATTGAACATGACTTCAACTCCTCCTTTTTTGAGAAAGTGGCCAATCTAGAGGTTAGAAATGTCCTGTCTGGTTTGGATTTATGGGATTAATTTCAATTTGTGATGCCTGCTGAGGTGGGGGATGTGATTGGATCTGTCAGAGCCCCAACGTGTGAACTAGACCCTTGCCTTTCCTGCTGGTTAAGACCAGCAGGGAGACAGTGAAGCCGCTGCTGCCAGGGGTGATCAATGCCTCTCTGGGGGGTGGGGGAGGTCAGGATAGTCTCTTAAGGGGGCGGTAGTCTTACCCCTTCTCAGGAAATCATCACTAGATGTTTACTTCCCAGTAAGCTATCAGCCTGTCTCTAATCTCCCCTTTATTGAATGGGTGGTGGCTCATCAGATGCAGGTACACCTGGACCACATCAATTTTCTAGAGCCATCGCAGTCAGGCTTTCATCCAGGGTATGGTACAGAGACTACATTTGTGGCCTTGGTTGATGACCTGCAAGTGGAACTAGATAAGGGCTGTTAGACCCTACTTGTTCTTGATCTCTCAGTGGCATTTGATACAGTGAATCATGAGGTGTTGGTTCATTGCCCGCAGGACTTTGCTGGGGTGGATGGAACAGTTTTGCAATGATTACTTTCTTTCCTGGAGGGTAGATTGCAATGGGTGATCCTGGGAGATTATACATCTTCTCCCAGGGGTCTCATGTGTGGGGCCTCACAGAGGTCCATTCTGTCCCGCCTCCCTTTCAAAGTATATATGCAGCCGCTGAAGGAGGTTGTGCATAGATAGGGGGTTCACTGTCATAAGTATGACATGCAACTCTACCTTCTCTTCATTGGATCCAGGTTCTGCAGTCTCAGTGCTTTCCCTGTACTTGGTGACTGTGGCAGACTGGATGAGGTTGAGCCAACTGAAACTGAATCAAGACAAGACAGAGGTCATGCTTATTGGCAAGTCTGCTGATCTGGGAGAGGGGGGATTGTCCATTATTGATGGGGTCTGTCCTGTATTAGCATCTCAGGTTCAGAGACTGGGAGTCCTCCTGGATCCCCAGATGCATCTGGATCTCCAGGTGTTGGCTGTGACCAGGAGTGCCTTCCGTCAGCTACATCTGGTGAGGAGTCTCTGTCCTTAAATCTTGGACTCCGACCTTGCCACTATCATCCATGCATTTTTCACTTCAAGACTGGATTACTGTAATGGACTTTACGTGGGGCTGCCCATAACGATGGTCCGGAGACTGCAGCTGGTGCAGAATGAGGCGGGCCATCTACTTACTGGGACAGGTCACCAGAAGCACATTACACCGTTCCTCCGGGTTCTGCACTGGCTTCCTATAGACTTCCAGGCCCGACTCAAGATGCTGGTTTTAACCTATAAAGTCCTTCACAGCCTGGGCCCTAGCTATCTGAGGAACTGCTTCACTTCCAGAGCCCCTGGGCGGCTCCTGTGGTCATTGGGTGGCACCCTCCTGGAGGTCTCTCATTGTAGATGGGTGGGGACCGACAGGCGGGTGTTCTCAGCGGCCGCCCCGATGCTGTGGAACTCTTTCCTGGTGGGGATCCACCTCAGCCCAAATATTCTTGCATTCTGCCACCAATGTAAGATGTGGCTCTTCCGCCAGGCATTGAGGGGGGGAGGGGGAGTTGAGAGGTGGTTTTGGGGAGGGGAGTGGGTTCTGTGTTCTTCCTGTGAACACTGTTTAGTATTTTATTGTTTTAATTAACCTGATTTATTGTTTATATTGGATTTTATTAGTTGTATTTGATATTGTATTTATTGTTTTTATGTTTTAAGCCACCCTGAGCTGCCTGGGGTAGGAGGGGAAGGGTAGAAACCTATAAAATAAATAAAGTACTAGAAATTATTAGTTTTAGGGTAATCTGGATACACAGTCAGTTATTGGGTAGCCTGTTGAATACCTGACATGTTACTTGAAAATGCAAGTACCAAATTAGGTAGCCATTTCAGCTCTTCTCTGAAGGCCCTATTAGATTATTTTAACTTTTCGCTTTTCTTATCCTATGATTCAAGATATATGATACCAATTAACCACTGGGTTGAAGTACAGGGTGCTAAGCAAAATTAATGAACACTAAGGCCACAAACCTCAAACTACTCACTTTACTGATTTTATTGCAATAGATCTTCCCCAGGCACCTCCAGGGTAAGGCCCTAAGCACAGATTGTCATAAGAGAGATGTCAAGCAGGGGGCATGACTCAGGTAAAGAAACTGACTATGGCCAGCCCTCCCCCACCCCACGGAGACTCTATATGGGGGTGTATGGCGGCTGAGACCCGCTTTGGAAGCTGACAAGGAAGATAGGCGTGGCTGGCCCCTCTCGACCCCTGGGAGTGCACTCGCTGAGGGAAGGTGTTATTGGCACCCCGCCCCCGCCCCCGTGATGACTATGGTGGGAAGCAGCAGGTATCCCCTCCCTGAGAGCTCGAGCATTTGTGGGCTCAGGGACATACATCTGGTGGCTGGAGTAGTATGCCATCTCCCCCGTTGTTAACAAGGGGGCAGGGCTGGGGACTGCCGGCTTCTGGGCTGCCCCTACAAGATCAAGGGGAGGTCAACAGCCATGTCGGCAGCCTTGCCGGTGGCACGTGGCCTTTGCCTTGGCCCTTTGTCTGGGCCCGATGACTGGGGTCGGGGAGTAAGACTAGTATCATTGATGTCTGGTGGGAAGGGGAACTAACACAGAGAGGAATGTACCCTCCTGGTGAGAGCAGGAGGGGTAGAGGAGCCCCCCCCCCGGTGGCAGCAGGGTGGGGAGATGGGTAGTATTGTTAGAGGGTAGTTAGATACTGTTAATGGCATAGATGATATAGGGAGAGGCTGTTTTTGTTATATTATTTAAATTGAAGGGATTTTGTTGTTAGAATGTTATATATTAAGGTGTCCCTTCCCCCTGGTGAGAGCAGGAGGATGGGGATGAGGAGGGGAGGAGTCCCACCCCCCCGGTGGCAGCAATGTAGGAGGGGATCAATGTAGTTGTAAATGGTAGGAGGACATGATATTGTTTTGTAGAAGGGGGAGGGTATGATATTATTTTGTAGTATGTATAGTATTGTATTGCTGAATTGTATTGTTTAATTGTGTGGGGTTTCTTTGTTATATTGATGATATAACATCCATCCCTTGTCATGGATGGACCATTATCCCCTTCAGGCCAGTCTCTCAGTGCACCCCCTCCAGAAGGGGAATGGGTCAGTTAGGATGGTCCACCCTCGGAGGCTGATGGAACCTCAGCGGTTCCAAGAGGCCCTGAGGGAGTTAACCTTGGACATGGAAAATCACTCTGTTGATGAGCTGGCCCAGCATTGGAACAGCTTGTTGGGGGAGGCCATTGACAGGGTGGCTCCGAGACGCCCTCTGCCTCGGTCTTGTCACCTCAGGGCCCCTTGGTTTACTGAGGTTGCAGGATGTTCAACATTTCTCATCCTGCTAGTTCTCTTGGCTGCTTTTGGCACTGTGGACCATGGGCTGCTGTTGAGATGGCTATGTGACCTGGGGGGTCTGGACGGAACTGTTCTTGAATGGTTCCGCTCATTCCTCTCAGGGAGAAACCAGTTGGTGGTGTTGGGGGCGTGTCCCTGCGCTTTATTCTGCGGCGTTCTGCAGGGCTCCATTTTATCTCCATTGTTGTTCAATGTATATATGCAGCCCTTGGGGGAGGTTGTGAGAGGGTTCGGGGTGTGGTGTCACCAATATGCTGATGATACTCAGCTGTACCTCTCTTTTTCAACTGAAATGCGATCTACGTGGGGCTGCCCTTGTTCCTGGTTCGGAGGCTGCAGCTAGTGCAGAATGCGGCAGCCTGGCTCCTTTTGGGAATGGGTCATCCGTAGCACATAACACCTGTGCTCCGGACTCTGCACTGGTTGCCAATAGCGAGCTGAGCCAGGTTCAAGGTTCTGGTATTGATCTATAAGGTCCTTCACGGTCTGGGCCCCTCGTACCTCAGGGACCGCCTCACTGTCCATGCCCCAGAGCAGCTCCTTTGGTCTGCTGGGGGTGACTTCTTGGAGGTCCCCCATGTTAAGCGGGGGGCTACAATGGAGAGGACATTGGAAGTCCCTCCCGGAGGAAGCTCGCCTGGCCCCAAGCCTTTTAACATTCCGGCAAATTTGCAAAACCTGACTGTTAGACCAGGCCTTTGTGTGTGTGTGTGTGTGGGGGGGGGGGGTGTTAGGGCTTTTTTTATTCCCCGTCACCCTTATTTATTTATTGTATTATTTATTATGCTGCTTGGTTCTGTTTTAATTGTTGTACTCTATCTATCTATCTGAGATTATAAGTCGCCCCGGCTGCTTCAGGAGGGGTGGGGTATAAATGTAATTAAATAAATAAAATAAATAAATAAAATATGTATTGGTCTTTTGTGGACCTTATTTTTTTACTGTATTGTTTTGTCAGCCTCCTCCGAGAGAGTGAAGGATAAAAATTAAAGATGATGATGATGATGATTGATGGTTGATTGATGATAAGTCATCACAGGATATGTACCTTGGTGGAGGATTAAGTATTTGTGAATAGGGCTAATTGGCCTAGCAGAGAAAGGAGCTTGATGGTCAGATTAGGGCAAACAGGCTATAAAAGTCTGAGTAGAGAGCATAGAGTGGCAGCTTGCCTCATGGGTCCACAGAAAAAAAGGGGGGGGGAGTAGAGCTATCACCTCCCTCCAGACTTTCAACCTAAAAGGGGTGGGGAGACTAGGTCAGTGTCAGCAGGTGGAAAGGACTGGTATGTTCCTCTCTGATGTCACCTTGCACTGTTCTGTGATGTTACAATCCTCCACATGACATGGGGCCCCATTGGGAAGGGAGAGGAACAAAGGGACCATCATGTCCTTTTCTTACATAACCTTTCCCCTTACATCATGGCTCTACACAGGGGAACCTCTTTACATGACCATCTACTGCTTCCCCCAGAAGTTCCTGGTTACCGGGGAAACTGCTGGCTGACTGAGAGAAGCAGGACATCCCCTTGAACCTGGAGACTCTGGGTGGAGTCTCCCATCCTGCAACCCTAGAAAAGAGCTTTGGACTTGTCTCCAGGTTGCCCACACAGAAGTAGGACAAAAATCAAGGAGCTTCATGAGACAGTTGGCCCTGTAGTGAACTTGCCAGACAGACTTGCCACAGGCAAAGGCTGCGGACCTTTATACTTTGTGGAACAGTTTTGGGACTTCCAACAGGTGCAATTTCATTTTCAAAGTGGTTTGGGGACTACAGTCTAAAAACAAACAAAATAAGCTCAAGTAATTCTCAATAATGTAATAATAGATTATGCTACACTATGGAATAACAGAACTTGGGAAGGCTACAATTGCACTGAAATGTGTATTTTAGAAATGGTGTTATAAAATGTGCCTTCGATCAATGATAATTTCTAGAGGATACAAAACTAGCATATGGTGCATTTGAATAAACTCTATTTGTTATAAAACAAAATGCTGCTTAACAATTAGCATTGTGTTGCTGTGTTCTGCAATTGCACACTCAACTGCCATAAAATTCACTTTAGTTGTATTATTTACTTCTTTTATCCCTGCACCTCCCCACCCCTCACCCTCAACACACACAGACATTTCTATATCGTGTTGTCATACTTTTCTGCCTGGATTTGCTCCACCATCTCCCCCAGGACACAAAAGGCTTATTTAAATTAATTTAATTTGTAAGTACAGAATCATTGTGATAACCATTCTGAATTAATAGATAGGTTAAGCATCCCCTTTATTTTGGCACTTGCCACCTGTTGCTGCTGACAGAAAGTCCTGTATTGATTTATGATCATTCCCCCTTCCAAGCTGTGTAGGAAATTCTGCTGTTTTTTTCCAATGTGTTGTATGCTGTAGAAACTGATCTCTACAGCAATCAGGAAGCAGGACCATTGGGGAGGACAAAGGAGAACGGAACTTGCACAAGAGTGCTTATTCCCATAAGTACTGTCATTGCCCTTCAAGACACTTGTTGATGGTTATTACTTTAAAGCCCTATCTGATTGGGCCCCGCTTACCTGAAGGACCACCTCATCCCTCATGTCCTGGATTGGTCCCTGTGGTCAGCCAGGGACGCCCACTTGGAGGTCCCTGGGTTTACTGGGTGGCCAAATTTGAGCAGGCGTTCTCGGTGGCTGTACCACGGCTATGGAATTCCCTCCCGGTAAAGAGTCACCTCTCTGCAGATCTCCCCTCCTTCATAGACAGTGAAAGACTTGGCTGTTTCACCAGGCATTTGGTGAGGGGGACAGGTAGTGGATGGTTGTTTTATTTAGTACTGTGGGTTTTTTTTTGTCAAACCTCTGTTGTTGTGTTTTAACATGATATTTATTATAGTATATTTTATACTTTTATGATGCTTTTATATGTGTTGTGCACTGCCCCAAGCTTCCATTGGGCAGGAGGGGGAGGTATAGAAGTGATAGAAATAAGACAGACCATCTCTTCATTACCACCTCCTCCACTCCGGTTTCCACCTGGAGGGGGCAGGTCCATGTCTGACATAACCCTATCCTTTAAGTTGTGTTGTGACTAGAGCTGAAACAATTACTGACAAAAATGGGTATACCTGTCCAATTTCTGGTATGTGAATTGACCCAACAACATTAGATACCAATCAGTACCTGATTTCAACCGGATTTGGATACCCATTGTCCCAGAATACAGATTTCCGATCCCAGAATGTAGACTTCCAGTCCCGATTTTTCAACTTCCGCACCAATGTTTTGGTTTTCTGGACTGGAAGGTCAACTTCTGGTCCTGATTTTTCAGTTTTTTTGTCCTTCTATAATAATTGGTAATCAGAAACACAAAAGATCAGTAACAGAAATTACCAATTTTTCAAGTTTCCAGGTATCCAATCAGTAATGGAGTAGCCCGTCAAGTACCCAACGCAGTACTTGAAAATGCAGGTATGACATGCAGGTAGCAAATCAGCTACCCATTTCAGCACTAGTTGTCACATTGTGATGCTCTGCAGGGGCATGGGGGCATGTTGGAAAGAGCCATTGCTGTCATGCCTTTAACCTGTATAGCCTCACTTTTCATGGAGCATCATGGCACTCCATATAGTGGTAGAGCCACATCAGAAAGTAATTGGAAAAGTCCCTATGATCTTCCCCCTTTCTGATATAGCTGCCCCTTGCCACCTCTGGAAGGCTCAATTCTCTGAGCTAGTCACCGTTTGCTCACCCAGAGAATTTGGGGCTTCCCCCAGAGCCTGGGAAATCTGGGTTAAATTTGGAGCTGAAACAAGTACCCACAAAAATTGGTACACATAGGAATTTCAGTACTTCACCAAATCCTGTAACATCAAATAGTAATTGGTACCCAGCAACGAATGCCTGATGGGCCACCTACATTACAAGTTTTCTGTTTATTGTCTTGATTTTTCTGAGTTCTTATTTACATGTACTGATTTACTGTTTACCAATCGGTAAAATAAGTTGGCAACTTGGTTATAGTAATACCCAGTATTTTGATGTCATCGGGTGACTGGCTTAGTATTCGGGTAACAATTGGGCATCTGATGACTGTTTGGAAATGTGGGTGTTACCTGTTGGTGACAAACGTGCTATCTGTTTAAGCTCTAGTTAAAACCCAGAGCCTCAGAGTAAAACATGAATAGGTGGCATCCCTAAGCATCACACGCTAGAAGCAAATGCCATAAAACGCACACACAAATAATAATAGTACCATGTTCTGTAGCACCAGCACTCAATGGGCAGCTCAGTCAACATTTGTCAGCCTGCCTGCACTCACTCTCACTAAACCCTCCCTACGCACTGTGCAAGCTCCAATACAACCACTCTCTGGCTGGGCAGAGCCTGGAGCTTTCACAGTGGAGGACAAGAAAGGGGCTGCCATTTCCCCAGCTGATGGTTGTGGAGGGTCTCCTTGTCTGTCTACAGTAGAAGTAGAGCTGAGCTGAGAGTGAGTATTCCTGTTTGAAAGGGAAATACTGACCTTTCAGGAGTGCTTGCAAGTGTCCATTGGTACTTTGTCAGTTTCTGAAGATTCTGTACTTCTGCCATTTCCCCCCATCATTTTCGTCACTTTTGGGGGCTTTTTGTCAGTTTTCCATCACTTTCCAGTAATGTTTACAATAGTTTAAAGACAGTTTTACAGCACTTTTATGGCAATTTCCAGTACTTCTTCTATCAACTTTTTGTCTCCACAGCGGGGCACACACAGGGGTTGAGACCAGCCCATAGCAGTTCTGCTCAACTTGTAAAAAATAACGGAAAATGACAAAAGCAGCAGGAAAGCATATACGTTTCTGCATTGCACAAATCTTAGCAAATGTCCTGGTTCCAATGGGAGCAGCACTCACTGAGATTTCTCATTTCAGACCTAAGCCTGAATGATGCATAGTATGGCCAAAGCTTGCATAGTCTGTCACTTTGATCCAAATTTAGTTTGCACCCTTTCATCTCTGGGAGAGCTAGCAGAGCACAGCAGATCTCACAGGGTGTCTTTAGACATAACGCTGTTCAGTGTTCTGAAGCACAGTGTCCTACCTTTACAGTTTGTGTTTTTAGACACACATTTCTCCTGGATGTTTGTTGTAACATCCATAATTTTCTGTGTCTCTAAATCACTCCTCCAGATCTTAAACATCTGGATCTTTGAACTTCTGTGTGACACTTCTCCCAGAATTTTTGTGTGTAAAAGGTTGTCCTGGTAAACTGCTTTGCTCCAGGCAGCTGTGGTTACTTGGTTTCCATGGCAGCCTGTCATATTTACAGCTGTGGCTACCTCATCCCAAACACTGATTAAATTGTCAAGACCTGGCAGTTGTTCACTTCCAGTGTTTTGGGTGAAGACAGTGTTGACAGTCTGTCTTAACACTGTAATGGTAGGACACTGTTGTTACAGAACACTGAACAGCGTTATGTCTAAAGACACCCACAGGGGCTTTGGTCATTCTGTCTAACATATGGAGCCCAGCACTAAACAGCCCAAAGTCATTGAAATCTGTTGTGAAATATATAAGTTATCAAGAAGGGGGCTATGAATCAAGGAATTTTGGTCACTGGTACTGCAGAGAGAAAGGATAACTGCTTAAAAGAACCACAACTGTAAATCTGCCAACTGATAAAAGGTTAGACACATGAGAGCTGATTTTTCCTCTAAGACACAGCATGTTAGGATTTAATTGTAATCTTGCTTCATTACCCATCACTTTCCATATTCAATAACAAAATGATTGTCTTTATTTCCTTCTAAAATTATCACCATTTGGGAACATAAAAAAGCACTCTTACTAATATTTTAATGTATTCTTTTATGCAAGGAAATTATTTTACTTTTAATTACTTTGGAATGTATAGCTCAGGTTGTATGACAGAAGGACTTCCAATTTTTCCCTTGCGAAACCTGAGCCATTTGAATGGATTTTACTGCACCTCCCCCCAACAAAAAAGGGAACAGCTGGCCAACTTACAGCACACCAATGAATGCGAGTTTTTGTGCAAAACTAAAAGATGATGGGATTGATTCAGACAAATTACTACCAGAATAAATAGCTAATAATCTAGCAAAAATGACATTCTTTCCATAGCTCTTGTGATATTTTAAAAATTTCATAATGGACCATGTAAACTGGGAAGCAACTTAACCTTGAAAGTCATCACAATTATTCCTTAGAAGTTAGAACTAGAGTTGAGTTAGGTGACATCTCAAATAAAAATGGAAACAGTTAGACAAGTGCCAAACTCTCATTCTGTCAGCAACTCTTACTGACTGTCATATATGTTGATGATCAACATTATCCTTCAGTTTAGGGATGGCACAATAATATTTCACTTCATCAAAACTTGCAAGGATGCTCTGTAACCAGAAGATCATGTTCTTAATGTGATCCATTCTGGGAGGCTAGTTTTTCTTTTACTCAGTATTTTGTGAGCCGACTAAAAATCATTACAACTAAGGCCCTTTTTACATGAGATGCTTCCCAACATGGACACCCATTGTCCAAGCGGTGTAAATGTGGGGGTGCATGGGTGTGAACTCCTGTGACCCATGCACCACCCACGTGCCCCCCAAGCATGGAGCAACTGGCAACAATGAAGGTTTGTCCATGTGTGGGGATGTGGGGGAGGGGAGGGATGTAGTGAATTGATATGGTAAGATAAGTGATTTTATGCATGTCTGCAAACTTTGATTATGCTTTTCAATGGTTGTAAATGATTAAATTTGGAACATTAAGTTTAACACAGTAAAAAGAAGGTGGTTGTATAAAAGTTAGGTTGTAAATGATCAAAGCAGGAGAAACTGCTATGGAATTCCATTTAGTATGATGTCTAAGGGTCATTTCAGACATTACGCCACCACGGTCAACCACAGTGAATCCCCCTATGGGGACCATGATGGCGTAACATCTGTTGGGCCGAAAAGTGATTCCTGCCAGATGTTCACCCCTGGCAGGAATCATTTTTCAGCCCAACAGACATGACGT
>QEPC01014749.1:177463-218516 GCA_003113815.1 Sphenodon punctatus | reverse complement strand
ATGGACTCCGGTGCTGCTGCAATCAGGCAGATGTGGGGGTGCGCCTTGGATTTCTCCAGGATTGTGCATCCTCATGTACGTTTGAAAATACCCACTGTATGAGTCTTTACAATGTCTTTACTGCTTATATGGTGCACAAAAGCAGCAGCTTTAACTTACAATTTTCATGCTTTCTGGAGCTTGAGAGCCTCAGCTCCTCTCTTAAGTTGTAATCCAGAGAGAGTGTGGTTGACATGTTGGTCCCAAGTGACAGAGAGACAAAGTGGTTGTAATGATCTCTTTTATTGGACTAACTCTCATTGTTGGAAATAAGCAAGCTTTTGTGCTATGCTACATGCCTGAGAAAGGGCCCTGTGTGGCCCGAAAGCTTGCTTATATCCACCAACAAAAGCTGGTCTATTAAAAGATACCATTCCAACCACTTTGACTGTTTTTACACATGTCCCGCAGGGTGGGGGGTGTCCGTGTTCACACTGGTATGTACACGGCGGGGAGGGGGTTATGCGGTCGCACACACATCCCCACGCACCCCCCGCCCATAAACATGCATGGAACAACCTCCGTTTTCGCTGGTTGCTCTGTGCGTGTTCATGGGTGGGGGATGAGTGGGGATGTGTGTTTGGCGGCGTGCGCACATGCCCACTCACCACACGTTGTGTCTTTCACACGGGATTCACCCACTCAGGAACATCCAGATTTCTGGGTGTTTATGAGTGGGTGCACTTCATGTAAAAAGGCCTTAGTCTCTCTTAAGATGTAAGAGCCTTAACTCCTCTCTTAAACCAAAAATATTTTTTATCTTAGAATTAATTATTATTTATTTATTATTAATTATTATATTATTGTTGTTCGCTGTAAATATTAGATTTAATATCAAGAATACAACACACATTGTGTAGGAAATGTATGCTCCTAAGGCTTTCTTCTCTCTAGAATATTTTTACATCCATATAAATTATATTGATTTCAGGTGATTACTCTGGAATGAAATTAAGGAAAATCAGGCCTTTGTGTAGTGCGCCACAGTCATCAATTATTTAAAAGCAAAATTAGTTGCCATTTTTCTTTAAACTATGCTGTTTAACAAGGCTTGAGAGTTATGTGTTAGCGCTGGCCAAGAGATATTTTATCCAAGACATGTTGTAAAGTACTCCATTCTCTACAGAGTAGACATCCCTTGGCTCTCAATTAATGGCTGCAATCATGCGGCAGGACTAAACTGACTATCCTCACTTGACTGGAGCTTGTGCACCTTGGTGTTTTCAAAAAGTGTTTTTGCAGAGCTCTAAGTAAATTCAGAACAACTATTTTTCCTGGGCAAGCACTAATAAAAATTTGTCAAAGCTGTCAAAAATCTTGGCTCCTCAAGATAGTTCTTCAAAGAGGGAGGAGAGTGTAAAAAAAAAGAAGCAGCAGAGTGCATGCTGTCTTTATTATGACTGTGGGGACGATGTGATCTTGTGTCTGACAAAGATCTATTTAAGATGTATGAGCAGCACCGAGTGTCTCTATCCAACATCATCCTTATTGTTTTTCATCCAACAGTTTAGTCCTCAGGCTGGAAACTGTTTTGCCTCTTGCCCTTGCCTTAACAGTTCTGCACAACTGAGTAAGTACAATTCTGAGCTAGGCTTTTTACATACTCTGAACAGTAAGCAACCCATTTAAATATTATGACATCCACTGAGGCATGCATCAGATGTAAAAAAAGAAGTGCTTAACATGTATATTTTTTAACAAGTCTTATTTTTGCATGAAGCTCTCTCTGGCAGTGATGACGGGTGATCGGAGCTGTAATGACTTACTGAGAGAGCTCAATGCAAATTTCTGGAGTTGACAATCGCCAGCCCCTCTTACTCTGCCAATGTATGACATTTTCTTATTTGATCATAAATCATAGGAATCCTTTGAGGAGAAAGTTAATTAAGTCTCTTAAGATCCGTTACCATTTATATTTTGCTCTCATGTCCTAGTATTGTTTTCTTGTCACAGATCCAACCAGCATGCTTATCTGATTGGTAGACTAGTGAGCCATGTAGCAAAAGAGTTGCAAGGCTGTCTACTTCTATGTCATTGCTTATTGCTCATTTAAGTTCTATCACGGATCTCAGATGAACACTGAGAAATCAATTCTGACGCCAACAAGACTAGAATTTCTACATGTTCCTGGTAAGCCAAGAAGCTATGTGTTAAAGAAAAAGCTGTAATTTAAATTGGATCCAGTACGAGATTTCTCATTTCACCACATTTTTTCTCTTGGCTTTTCTCTTCCACTTTGTGTTTGTCTGTCTTCACTGAATAGGATGGATTATGTAAGTGTGATGATAGCTACTATGCACTACTACTTTCCTTCGGATACCATAAGGCACTTTATAAACATTAATTAATTCAGCATCATTACAGATGGGGACTGAGTGGCCTGCTGAAAATCAAAAAATGCTATCCCTATCTCATGTCACTTATCTCAATCCTAAAGTGTATTTACTTTTCACACACATTTGGTATTCTTTTATTTTAATGTGAAAAAATATTCACTCCACGGAGATAATAGTAAAAAGCTTATGGAAAGAGTTATTTACAAGCCAGGGTAGTAACTCATGCATAATTCATTCTCGAATGACTCTCACAACACTTTAATTTTTCTGCATGAATTATTTTTCTTTGGCATACTTCATTTTGAGAATTTGTCACACATTGCATCACTCATTTGGGTCCACTGAAATTAATATAGCAACTCAGTGGCATGACCAGGATTAGCAGCCGGGAGTTCTGCTCTAACTACTGCAGGGCACAGCCTCTTTTCCAAACAGAACTTCTGCTATAGCGGCTAGCATTCTGCTTTCTCTTTCTTGTATACGAATTCAAAATTTCTCAAATTACAGTGCAACTGATATCCTCGTCTTTCTCCTTGGTTACTTTATCACCAATAGAGCGGACATGCATACTTGATTTTGTTTTCATGACTATTATGCTCATTTTCAGAGAGCCATCCAAATAATATCTGGAACCCAAAAGGGATATGCAGCTCTGCATATTCAGGTATTCCACTTCATTTACTTTGTTTATTTCCTTCTTTCAATGCTTTTGGTTTGGTTACTTGGTTATTTCAGTTATTTTGGGTATTTTTAAATGCGATGGCGCACTGCGCTGTCATGCTTTGATTCTGCCCGGGGTGAGGATTCTCACCCCAGACAGGATCCGGCCCAGTTGCTGAACAAATGTGGCAGGGCCCAGACCTCAGAGAGGGCAGGGAGAGGGCGGGGTAGCATGTGGACGTGGGTCCACACGCCCCCCCCCCCGGCACTGTTGAGCATGGCCTGCCCGCCTCCTTGATGGGCGGATCCAGCAGCCTATGAGACCACTGTGCCTGCCCAGAAAAGCCCAGGGCCAGTTAGAGTGGGCCATCAAACATGATGGCCCGCTTTACTCTGGTCCGGAGATTGGTTCCCCGGGCCGCGGCAGTGCTTAATCCGGGCTGTGACTCGGAGATGGGACTGAGCTACAGCTCAGGCTAAAAACTGTCATGGTCAAGGGAAACCCCAGATCCAGCCTGGGGTAATGTCTGGTGGGCCTTTTCAAATGTAACAGCCCCCCATGTGGCCACGCAGGTCAAAGCATGGCCACCCACGGTACTATCACGTCTCAAAATAGCCTTTTTCTTGACTGCCACATATACATAATAGTGCCAATAGTACCTAAGTGAAGTAAATCCAGCTTCTACAGACACCAGTGTGACCAAACCACCACAATGTGCTTTAATTCCACCTGTTGTTGTTCCAAATGAGCGATCGAAGGTCAGACTAGATAGCAGGACAGGATTAAAGGTTGTGATCCCCCTGTCATCCTTTTCTCTCTCTGTTCCCCTCCTCTCTTACGCACCCTTTCCCGCTAGAACCACCACTGTTGCCAGAACCACCACTGCTGCTGCTGGCCATACTTGGTGAGAAATTCCAATATTGGAATGGAAGAGAAGAGCACTTATCTTACAGTTGCAGGACTATGGTAGCATGGGGTGAGCACTGCTTTGCTCTAGCCCTACCTTATCCAAAGATATTCAGACCTGAAGAAGACAGTAATGTTACCCTGTATGCTCAGCCACACTGTTTATGCTGCAGTTTAGAGTTGAAATGGTAATCAGTTTTGTACTCCCAGGTATGCAGGTAGTCCTAGAGGTACTTGCAGGGTACCACCATCCACAGACCTGCATGAGTACACAGGGGTACAAAATGAAACAACCCTTCCCCCAGGTTATTTGCTTACCTTATTGGGGGGAAAACATCTGGAAAACGGGAGGTGTGATGGCAACAGTGGGCATTTTTACACACACCTTAAAGTGCTGGTCTTTCAGTCTTCTGGGTTTACAAGTCCACAAGTAAGTTCCAGATGCATTTTTCACACACACACACTGCTTTGAGGCAGCCTAAAGTAGCCTCAGCTATAGACGTGAGGGGCTGCCATGGCAAACAAGTGACCACAGTTGCCTGGAGCAAAGCAGTTTACCAGGAGAAATTTTTACACACACAAGTTCTGGGAGAAGTTCAATGCAGAAGTTCAAAGAACCAGATGTTTAAGATATGGGTGAGTGATTTACACACACACACACACACACACACACACACAAAGTTCAGGATGTAACTGCAAACATGCAGGAGAAATGTGTGTATAAAAACACCCACTGTGTGGGGGAGACAGCAGCATAACTAGGGGGGCAAGCAGCACATGCACAAGGGCACCATAGTGTCTACACCCCAGGCCTGTGCCCAACTGGCCTGTGCATGCACAGGTGTAGGCACATGCACAAAGTTGTCATGTAGCCATAGTACATAAGTCGCAGTCCTGCTTCCCCTGTTTCTGGCTCTGTTGTTGCGGCTCCTGGCTCTGCTGTCGCCACCATGCCACCTGGTCTCTACTCACTGCTGCTCACCACTGACTTCCACTGCCCACATTCCCCAAAGGTAAGACCAAAACTAGAGCTGCAATGTGTATCTATTTGTGTACAGTGCAAGCACCCAATTTCAGCACTAATTTCTCCTGAGTCAAGTTGCCCCATTGTTCCAGTGTAGTCAGCATAAGGACTAATCATGCCCTGATCAGTGGTGAGAGCTCATGGTTCTCTCAGCTATTTAATTTTATTTAGAATTTATCACAACCTATACTTGTATTTCAAGGATGGTATTTTTCTGTTCCTGTAACAAATTGGAAATGCATAGGAGTTTCCCAGTTGCCTCTGGCCTAATAGTCTCCTCTTTTGCTAACATCTCCCAACCAAAGGCAAGTTTTGACGATGGCGACAATCCTTTTTCAGTGTCTGCTCAAAACAGCCCTTGTATGCCATTTCACACCAGAGTGGCTTTTCAAATATTAATCTGATTTGATGTGAAAATATCCATTCTTCTGAAGGTTAGTGGAAAAGAGACATCTGAGGAGCATGAAATCATCAAAAATGATGATTTCCCCCCCCCCGACTAAGTTTTGCACAAACAACAAATACTCTCTTTTTATCTAAAAATTGAGAAGGAATCCCATTAATATGTTGAGCTTAGCTTAAATGTATGAATTGCTGGGCTATTTTGTTTTATAATAAATGCTGAATAATTGATTTATCTCCATGTTTCCAGTAATTTGTTCCACATTCTATGTACTCGCCATCCTATTTCCTTTTCAAAGAAAGCAAGGAACTGATTGACAGATTTTTCTCTGAAGCCCGTTGCAGTTTACTTATCACTATCTCCAAGGAGCTCCCTTCAGAAATATAGGGAGCAACCCAACAGCCCGTGTATGCCGATCACGGGTGCCATGCTCCAGCCAGAAGGTGCATGTTCAGGTGTGCTCATGTGTCACGAGAACAGCACAGCCGCCCGGGGCTGTGCTGAGTGCATGGCATGTGAGCGCACGCATTCTGGCTGTACACCATGCATGGGGGACAACGTACGTCGGCCGTTGGATTGTTCTCATACTGTATATCCCTTCATATCTGTGGTTGTGTTGTAATTGAAATTCATTGACTTATGTGCATTCATCATAAGTTAATATCTATCACACTAGAGTACCTGAAACAGACATTGTTATTATATTTACAATAGGATATAACTATGATCTCTCTCTTATATGATGATAAATGATATATTAAATGACAACCAGTTTTTGCCATTTGTCATTATTTTTCACAAGTTGAACAGAATTGCTACAGGGCCAATCCCAGCTCCATGCACACCTCTGGGGCCTGGGAGATGCATAAGTGCCAGGGGAGTGCTGGAAATTACCATAAAATCACTGTACAAATTATGTAAAACAGTTGTAAAAGTCCCAGGAAGTCAAAAAGTGAGAAAAATGAGGGAAAAGGATGAAATTGCAGAAAAAAGCCAGAAAGTGAAACAAATGACAAAAAAATGGCATAGCATTTGTTTCTGAGGTTTATACAAGTGCTCTATTATTCTCATAGGGTTGCCCAATTTAAATATCAGTATTAATATTCAGGCCCTTTTCTAATGGACTACGGTGCATGGGGATAGGGATGGATGTGCGCCGCTTTGGGTGTGCGATGTGTGGGCGGCTGTTACACAGACACACACACATATCCTCCCACCTCCACCTATCTCCACACATGGATCCATCGCTGTTTTGGCTGATGGATCCATGCGTGGGCGATAGGTGGAGGTGGATGGAGATGGGTGGAGCGTAGGAGCGCGCATGCACCCCCACCCACCCGCCACGACAGTCACACGGGACTACCCCATGCATGCATATGCAGGCACCCATGTGTGTGTTGTGTGTGGGCATCCTGTGTGAAAAGGGCCTCAGTGCTGAAATGGGTGTGTGACGTATTATTCCTAGGTATTATTTGCATTTTCTGGTAAACCTTCAACTACCAGAACACTACCTGAGACCGAAAATGGGTACTAAGATGTCTGATTTTTCAGGAATTCTGTTTCACCTTTTTTTTTCATTTCTGTATTTAAGTCATTTCAGTATTTTGATTACGTTATTTTCAGCAACTAAACATGTGCAATAGTGCAAATATTGTAAAAATGAGGTAAATAAATACCAAAATTGCCCAAATTCCAGATCAACCAAAAGAAAAAGCCAAAATAGAATAACCAAAATGGAAAATGGACAGAGCATGAATGGGTTTTGATTAAGGCTGAAACTCAATCCTAAATTTCATTTGATTCTCATTGAGAACCACAGTTCTTGGTTTATTCTATCATACAAGAATTAGCTGAGAACCAGCAGGATCTTGCTGCATTCGCAGCAAGAATCTCAATAAAAAAATAAGAAACTAAAAAACACCCTTGCACATCTGCAAACTGGTCATTGGGCCCATTCTGCATATGCAGTGCCCCTTTCCAAAATGATGCTGGCAGCATTTCCATCATTTTGGAAAAAGGCAATCATTCTTCACATACACAGTGGTCATTTTTCACATGCTCATACTGGCTGCCCTTTCCCAAAAGGTCGGCGATGCTGCTGGTGCCATTTTGGAAAAGGGCCTCACATACATAGAATGGCCACGACAGCATGCATGTACAATTCTTTTTTTGATTTTTATAAGATATCTCATGAGATTTTCCACTGGGGCTGAGAACTCAACAAGATCTTGGGCCCGGCATGAAATGTCACAAGATATCTTGCGAAAAGAAAAAGGGCTTCTCATTCAGCCCTAGTTTTGATTTTTACCCGTGCTGTTGTATTTGGCTCTGTTTTTTTCAGGTACCCATTCGGGCTGAGACAAGAGCAAGTGTTCCTATTCTGCAGGGAAATATCGAGCTTCTAGGAGTGCTTCCTAGTATTTGTTGGTACTTCATCAGTCTCCCATGATTCTGTGCTTCCACTGTTGTCAATAACGGCTCCTCTGACATTTTTGTCATTTCCCATCAATTTCATCACATTTTGTCTCTTTTCATCAGGTTTGGTCACTTCCCTGGACTTTCTGGGACTTTTATGACATTTTCCCAGCACTTTTATGGCACTTCTATGGCAATTTTCCAGTACTTCCCCAGCACTTAGCCAGCAACTTTGCACAGTGCAGCCCCTGGCAGTGCACACTGAGCACACAACTGGTTGAAATTGGCCCTGTAGCAGCTCTGTTCAACTCATGAAAAAAGCTGATAAGTTTCCACATCACACGAATGAAGGCAAATGACCTGTTTCAGATAGAAACAGCATTCACCAAGATTTGTCGTTTCAAGCCTAGTACACAATGGGTATTTTCAGACGTTAGGGGCCTCCCTTTTACCACGGTGAACCACCCGTGGTGATGGAGATTCCGTAATGTCTGAAGGGGGTCATGCCAGATGTTCACCACAGTGAACACCCGGCGGGAATCCCTTGAACCACGGTGCCGGAGGTGAGGCTGGCCTCACCTCCGGAACCGTGGTTACTCGGACCACAGCTGGGAATCGGCGGCTGGTAACGTCTGTTACTGCCGCCACTTCCCAGCTGGGATTCCGGCCACGGACTGGGATTGGGCGCAGCGGCCAGATTGGCCGCTGCACCCGCTCGTCTCCGGGAGGGCAGGCAGCCAGGGGAGCATGGGGGGGCAGGGCTGTGCAGCCGCACATTGTGCCACCAGGCCCCTCCCCCTCCCCAATCCCCACGCAGAATCAGGCCAGCACATCTGTTGACCAGCCAGCCTGATTCCGCTCGGGGGTGTAGACGTGACCACGGGCCATGTCAAAACGGAGGTCCGTAACATCTGAAAATACCCAATAGTACCCAAACTATTTATAATTATTATTTATTATTTAAATTTATTATCTCATGCAATCCCAGAGCTCAGGGCAGGTTACGACACATAACATCATAGAAACATAAAGAACATCAGCTAAAATCTCTTATACCATCCTTCCCCAAACCCTATCCCTCCCTGCATTGATTGCAGAAAATGAGCAAGTTTGGACTCAGAAATACTTCTCCATGTAAATGTCCTTCATACATTTCTTGCCCACTCCACAGAGCAGAGATCCAGTAATTATGTCTACTTATGCATTTTCTATAAAGTTGCTAGGTATCTCCAAGGGTATGTTAGTCCATCCCATATATGATTCCTTCTGACTACTTTAGTGTGGAGAGAGGTGGGTTGAAGCCACATTAAATGCTAACTGAATTTGGTCAGTGTTGCCCCACATTGGGCAGCCTTACCCCACAGTGCAGTGCATTGTATGGCCAGTGGCCACCAGATGTTCACCCTGCCCTGGAGCTGGCTGTTATGCAATGTGTCTAATGGGGAAGGCTAGAGACAGAGCATGTAGTAGCGGGTATTTTTAGACCTGATGTTACCACAGGTGTCACACTTACCCTAGCATGGCCACCCATGGTGGTGTCACATTTGCTCCCACCGACCAGATGTTTACCATGGGTGGGAGCAAACACTCCCCAGATCATGGCAGGATTAACTCCGGGTTGTAAGATCAGCTCCCTGCCACCCCACAACCCAGAGTTAGTCCTGCCGTAGTTCGAGGAAGTCATCCTTGGAACATGGTAGAGCGGGCTGTCACGTATGATGGCCTGCTCTACCTAACTCTGGCCGGTGGCTGGAGCTCTTCCGGGTGGGCACGGCGACCTCATAGGCCATTGCACCCGCCTGTCAGGGAGGAGGTGTGGATGCACTGAGTAGCGTGGAGGGTGTGGACATTGTCCGCACGTTGCCCCTGCCCTCTTCCCACCCCCTCCCGAAGCCTGACTGCTGGCACATTTGTTCGGTGGTGGGTTCAGATCCTGCCTGGGGTGAGGGTTCTCTCCTTGGGAAGGATCAAAGCTTGGGGGCAACTAGCGCTATCATGTCTAAAAATACCCAGCATCACCCAAAGTGGGGGTGGGGTGGGGAGTAGGTACTGTGGTTTGCTACTTTCATAAAGAGTCTGCTAGCCATCCCCCACTATCTATCATTTAAATAATGCCAGCTACTTTTCCACCAGTTATCTTGGGAGAGGAGAGTTTTAATGAGAGATCTGATAGATACTTTTGTGAATATGCAAGTGTTTAGAGGTAGCTCTTCCAATAAGATTTGGAGTGCCCCTCTCTCAGAAAAATTAATGATTTTGTTGTTGTTTTTGTTGGGGTGGATTTCAGTCACTAAGGACACTTTCCTACATGCTTGAAAGTGTCTTTATGAGGTCAGGAGATGGAGTGCACATGCAAATTAGATACGTCTCTGATTACCTCAGAATGCCATATGGCACGTGATTTAAACATTTCTTCAAACTGCCAAAGGTGATTTACTGAGCTGGATTTACCGAGCAGTATTACAATGTCATCAAAGATGCACCTAATTTGCATGCACGTCCCATCGCCTGACCTCATAAGGACACTTTCAAGCACATCGGAAAGCACCTTAGGACAGTTGTTTTAGTCATAAGCCAGTTTATTATTGTACACTGTCTAGAGTTCCATTTGATCTTTAAAAAGGTTCAATATATATTAAGACTGTAAATACTATGCATTAAAATTTGTAAGACTCTTAGAGAATATGCACCATGCTTTCAAGCAAGTAAATCCTTAGAGCATTAACTTGTGTTCTCAAGATGTTTTCGTGAAATAGATTTTCTTCCTATTAGATCATATTGAGTAACAAGACTTTATTTTATTGCTAATAGTCAACGTTTTAATAGGTATCTAAACAGGAATTCTTCACTGAATAGAGAACTGAATAGAACGAGAAATAAGTTAGGTTTTTATAGATAAAATATGAAGCAAGTAGAAAGGATATTAACACTTCAAAGAGATGTGTTTTGAATCCCTGATAGACTAACAAAGTGGTCACTTTTCCTTTGTTTACAAGGAATTCATATAAAAACTTCAAACCAAATTCCAGATAACAGCAGTAAAAGCACTTTGAGAAGGCAAATTCAGAATTATTGATATCATGGTTTTCGGGGGGGAAAGGAAAAAAAGAAAAAGAAAAGAAGAGAAAATAGTACTGTTATTTTTTTGTCTGTTCACTTCCATGTAGAAGTGAGCTCTTGTGTTTCCAATCACAAATGTACAATTATGCAATTCTCTAGAGGATAAAAGGAAAAGTTACTCCTATCTGCTTTTGTTTAATGTTTTAAATCTTTCCTACCTGTACTTGTCAGCATCATAATTCATGACAAAGAGCAGGAAGCAAGCATGCGTATTGTTTAACAACAGATTACAGTATTTAGATAGCTTTTATGCCCTGTCACAAAATGGCGAGAGAGTACATTGATGGCAGTTCCATGTGTGTTTCTCTGAACTGAGTGAGCAAATTCCAGAGGTAAAGCATTATTTCTCTGAAGCAAACATGAATGTAACAGATAAAATTGCACAAAGCACTGAAAATATTAACAGCTTAATTCTTCCTCCACTCTACGTACCTTATAACATTTGGGGAAACTGTGCTTAACACTATGTACGTGTTACGTAGTGTTTTTATTTAAAAAAAACAAAAACAAATACAAATCTAAAAGTTTTGATGCAATCCTGCAGTAGTTCCAGCATTGTCTACATCCAAAAATATTTGCAACAATTTCCCACCATTGCTTACTCTAGTACAGCTCCACTTGTGTAAGCAATGTCAAGAAAGAAAGACCATTTGAGACTTAGAACTATAATATCCCATCAGCATAAGAGTAATTCTCATTGGTGCTTAAAATGCCAGAGGTCCACCTTTATAGACCCTATAGTTTCTAAAACTGCAGAGGCTCACTAGGCATCTTTCCCCGCCAGAATCAAAATGGCCCGTCAACAGACGAGCCGGCTGATTCTGGGGAGGAATCTGGGGAGGGGGCAGGGCTGCACGGCGCAATGTGCAGCCGCACAGTCCTGCCCCCCCACGCTCCCCAGGCCACTCACCCTCCTGGAGATGGGTGGCCACTGCATCCGATTCTGTCCCAGGGTCTGGGCCACAGCCTGGAATCGGCGTCAGTAACAGACGTTACTGGCCGCTGATTCTGGGCCATGGTTCAATTAACCACGCTTTCAGAGATGATGCCAGGACCATTCTTGAAAGCGTGGTTATTTTGTTCACCGCTGGTGGATCACCATGGTGAACATCTGGCAGTGAGCAACCAGACGTTACGGGACCATCCGTCACCACAGGATATTGTCCATGGTTGAGCATGCTCTCGTAACATCTGAAAATTCCCTATATCTCTGCAGAGAAGGCTGTCAACCTACCAGTCCCCTCATCCCGCAACCGTGGGTCATCTTTGACTCCTCTCTCTCCTTATATGCTCACGTCCAAAACACTGCCAAAATGTGTCATTTCTTACTCTATAATATTGCCAAAATCCATCACCTTTCTGTCTGAATACACTGCGAAAACCCTAATCCATTATCTCATCACATCCCGCTTAGACTACTGCAATCTGCTTCTCACAGGTCTTCCACTGAGTCACTTATCTCCACTGTAGTCTATTCAAAATTCACCTGCAAGACTTACCTTCCTTGCATGCTGCTATGACCATGTGACCCCTCTCCTCACATCACTACACTGGCTTTCTATCTGCTTCACATTCAATTCAAACTTCTCCTATTCACCTACAAGTGTCTTCACTCTGCAGCTCCTCAATACCCTTTCCTCTCTTATCTCCTTCTACACCCCTACCTGTGACCTTTGTTCATTGGGAAAGATGGTCTTATCTGTGCCCTTGTCCTCCATCACCAATGTGACTCTTTGCTTTACACATTGCTGCACCTTTTGCTTGGAACAAACTTCCTGAGGTGGTGCATTAGGTGCATCCATATTCTAGTCCTGCCTAAAGGCCCACTTCTTTGAGATCGCTTTTAAATCATGAACCCTGGCTCTATACATAGCATAGCCTTGTGGATTTCAACCATTTTAACTAAAATAAATACACTTACTGAATACCTGCATCTTGTTGTCTATTATTCATAGAAAGACACTTATTTGTAGTTGTCTGTGTCTTTGTGTCTTGATTAGATTGTAAGCTCCATGAAGCAGGGACTGTCTTTATGTTATGTGTGTCTGTACAGCACTGCGTACAAGTAGTAATGCTATAGAAATTATAAGTAGTAGTAGTCGTAGTAGTAGAATATGGGTAAACACACATGTGACCTCGGCATGGTGCCAATCTAGGGACAAGGCAGGCATCCACAGCAAACATGGGTCAGGCCACAGAACAAACCTGCCCAGAGCTGGGGCCCAGAGATGGTGCGGAGAAACACAAATGTGCAACCGGTCAATGCCCCCCCCCCCCCCCTCAAGACGGGCAGCCATGGTGGCCAATGATAGCCAGCCATGGCGGTCCCTGACCTGGGGTGTGTCTGCCAGACCAAACAGACATGATAGCTCGCTATGGCCCGCTTTGGCCTGGTTGGGCAGGCCTTAGCCCAGGCTGTGACATCAGAGGTTATCCAAGGTAATCCTGGGCCAACATCTGGCGGTACCTGCACAGACATGCAGGTGAGGTCTGGGTAAGAGCGGGCACAGCGAGCTGCTGTTACGACTGTTTATACCTTATATGACATTGGCATTGACTGGAATACTGCACAATTACTATACAATTGGACACTCTTCTAATGTTATTTATAAGCATAAACAGACACAGAATTAGGATCCAACAATAGTTTAAAAGTACCAGTTTGGTTGTTGGTAATAGTCATTTTCTTTACCTACCATCATATATTAATTTCAAACTATGGTAAGGTGTTCCCTTGTTAAGAATTGCTGAGGAGATCAAACACATCATGAGGAAAGATGAGCCCTAGCAGCCCTCAAAACCAAAGCTCAATAATCAATTCAAATATATGTCACTGACTCTGAAATCTTAACACTTAAATCTGACTGCAGCAGAAATACAGCAGAAAAGATGTCAAAAGTAAAAACTAAACTGCTAGGGCAGGAATGTTTAAACATGCACCATTTCCAGCCTACAGCTCTGCAAGCTCCTGACTGCTAATGGACAATTTTCAAGAATTCAAGGGGAAAGCCAACAACCAGATACCATAACTAAAGACCATGGTTTTATTGTATACGACCCCAGTATTCTATTTGCTGGTGATAGGATAGCAGAGCTTTCTTATGAACTGTCCATAAAATATGTAATTGTAAGTCTCTGGGGAACACCTCAGTCTTGAACCCAGGTCAGCTGGCTCCAGAGGCAGGATCCCTGGCCATTTTTCTATTGGTTACACTGTCTGGAAAAGGGAATGCAGCAGCTGATCATGATCATCCCTAGTCCACCAAGCTTTTTTATTGGCAGTCTATGGTATAAAAAACAATTGACAGTAACAGGATGACAGGTGAAGCAATGCTTATGTCTTCTGTTTGTCTTGTCTGTATTTGTCTTGTTTCTAGCATTCAGCTTGCATTCTAGCCCCGCTTCCAGCCAGCCCTATTGCTTGTCTGTCTGCATCCATCCTAACCTACTTCCTGACAAATCAGTCTGTATCTGGCCCACCTGTCTCCAGTCCTTCATCTCCATTCCTGCCCACCCCATGTCCTGCCCCATCTTGGACTGTCCTCCCGACACTGATCACCCCTGGTTCCTCTGGTTTGACTATTTCAGTTTGGCTTGATCTCTGGTACAACCCTCTCATCTCTTCTGTGACATTGATCCCCGGATTGCCCCTCGAGTGATCCCAACTTGGCTCCTATCTGGTCCCAATAATTTATTTATTTATTTATTTATACCCCACTCCTCCTGCAAAAGCAGCTTGGGGTGTCTAACAAGTTGTAAAAATAGAATATAAAAATACAATAATATAAATACAATAAATATATAATAAAAATAAACATAACTTAAAACTTTCAGTCTATATGGGGTACGTCAAAAAAGAAAAGAAAACATACAAACCCACCACCACCCTAACCCACAAACCCCCACCCTTCACCCATCTCCCTCACCAAAGGCCTGGTAGAACAACCAGGTCTTGCATTGTCAATGAAAGGAGGAAAGGTCTGGGGCTACCAGGACCTCCGCCAGAAGTGATGATCTGACTTCTGCCCGGCTAGGTCCTGTTACCATTCTGCCCAGACCCTGATCTGTGCCTTGCAATAATACAAGGAAGAGGAGATTGGAAAAATAGTAACAAGCAAGAAGGTTTTTTTTTATATATGACATCTAGAGATGAAATGGGATGGGGAAAAGGTGGGTTTAAAATCCCCCCCCTCCCATTTTGAGTAGTGCACGTTCATCCTGAACATTTGAATGACAATCGAACACCTGATTTCATTTATTTCATTTGTTTTTTCAAGGAACCAAATATTATGTAAATAATTACTATTTATTATTTTATTCCTGGCAAAAACAAGCAAAATAACTAAAAAATATATCAAACTGAAATAAACTAAATACCCAAAATGGCAGAAATCAGGTGTTCGATAGAGTAGTGTTTGTTACTTAGTTTGTTTGTTTGTTTGTTTCAGGTTGGATGTCTGGATTTGATATGTTTGCTTGATTTCAACAATACCCATTTTAGCTCTAACGATGTCACATTCATAATAAATGTGAAATTCATAATAAATTTGCTTCTCTGTCACATGATCACTAGCTGCTTTATGTACATTCCAGGCATGAACCAAATAGTAAACAAAAAATTCACAAGTGTTTCCGACTTTCTGAGGAGCAGCTCCGAGTGTTAGACCAATCCTCAGTAACTTGATCAAATACTCAATACTCGGTACTCGGTAAAATACTCGGAAAAATAAAATGGAGTGCCAAGTTTTTTCAAGTAACAAATACCAGGTTCGCTTATATAGGGTCAGGAAATCCCTGTATGTTGCAGGAAAAGGCCCATATGTTGTCCATCTGAGGGTTTACGCGAATACCGAGTCCTGGACTGAGTACCAGGCTGATTCCTTGGTTACTCGGTACTCGGTAAAACTGAGTTGAACATCAAGATACTTGGTAAAAACCAAGTTGTTTTGAATACGGAGTTTCAGCACTTGTACATTCCCTTGCCTCCCCCCACTCTTCTTGCCCATATCAGTGATCATCGTCCTGTTTCCTCCATCTTTGACTATTCTATTCCCCTCATCTTCCCTCCATGCAGCCCTCAGTTATTTCCCTTTGCTTCTGCCTTTCAACTCCCAGACTCGCTACCCTTACCCTAATTCTCACTGCATAATGTGCAGATCTTTCATTCTCCCACTCCCTTTACAGTTGTCTTCTGAGGCCACACAAAGTTTTGAAAAGTAAAAAAATATCTCTGAGCACTTGTTTTTCAACAAAGACTTCTCTTTTCACATAAAAGGGGAAGCGAGAGTTTGACAAGGTGGTGTGGAGAAGGCACATGTTCCCTTTTATATGAATCAGTTTCAGGAAGCACAGGATCATGTGTGGCATGAAGCAGTTTCCTTCCCTCCCTCCCTCCCAGTGGGTAGTTTGTTAATATTGTAATTGTTGGTCAGTGTTGGGTTGCTGTTACAGGTCTCCCATACAGCAATCAGATGTTGTGTTAGAAAAGGTCAGGGTAGATGTTATACCAGCATGACAGTGTTTCTTTCCTTAAGAGACATGGACGTTATCACATGAGAAGGAAGGCCCCCATAGCCCACGGCCACTCAATGGGGACACACCACAGCCACCACCTGCAGTGCTGTGCAACCAATGGGCAAGTATTTGTCCCTGCCACAATTTTCCATGCTCCCTGCCCCTCTCCACCACCATAGAGTTTCAGTCACCCCTCAGATGCCCTAGGCTGCTGGCCACGGCTCTGTGGTGCTGAACACAGGCAGCAGTGGCCATGCAGTCTGGGGTGACTGTGGGGGCAACCCACAGAAGGTAGCCATAGGGCAGTGTGTTGCCTCTCCTTTCCCCAGATTCACCTTCATGGCATCATCAACCTTCTCTGGGATGACACTGGGTATTTTCAGATGTTACAAGATCACAGTAAACCCCTGTCAATACCGAAATGGGGTCAAATCACCTTGCACGTCTGTTAGACGGCCACCAGATGTTCGCCATGGTCAAGTCCCACATGGGGTCAATTTCAATCATGCTTCCGGGGCTCCCTGCTGGACAATCCCTGAAAGCATGATCAAAGAGATCCCTGGCGGGAACCAACAAAAAGTCACATCTGGTCGGTGACCACGGCCCAGAATCCTCGGCGGGATTCCGGGTCGTGGTCAAATTGGGCGGGCGCTGCGGCCGCATTGACCGCAGCGTCTGCCCATCTCTCCAGAGGGTGGGCAGTGGGGAAGCATGGGGGGGTAGGGCCATGCAGCCACATGTTGCACCGTGCAGTCCCGCCCCCTCCCTGATTCCCCACCGGGATCAGCTGGCACGTCTATTGGCCGTGCCGGAGTGATCCCGGCGGGGAATCTCAGGGTTGTTTCCATGATGGGGCGAAGCCGCCCCATCACGTCTGAAAACACCCACTGTGGCCTCAGGATGAATATCTGACAGCCACCTGATAGAAGAGTGGGTGAATCCAGGGGGAGAAATTGTGGTAACATCTCATCTGTTTACATCGAAGGTCTCAGGTGGTTTGACCCAGTGCTTGCCCGGCATTGAGTTAAGCTGTCCATGAGCTCATAGGCAAGGTGTTTGACTTGCTCTGCTGAACGATCAGAGAAGGCCTTGGCTTGTGCTTTCTGATCGCTTCCTTTGTGGGAAGAGACATGTGGTGCCTTTCCTGTTTCATGGTGTCAGGTGTCAGCCTGGTGGCTGATTTGTCACGGAATAGCTGTAGATCTGGTTGTGCTCTCTAGCTAAGAAAACCAAGGAGTGAGTTGTGTGCTGGATACCCCAGGAGTCCTTGGGAGCTATTAATGAATGAGTTGGATTTCAGGTTTTGGCAGGACTAGTAGGGATGCCTAGGGATGGGCGAACGCGGTTTGGAAGTTCGGAGTTTGGCCCGAACTCGGCCTGTTTGGATGACCGAACCAAACTTCTGAACCAAACATTTGAACAGCCGAACAGTTTGGAAAAGTTCGGATGAGTTCGGGCGTGGGAAAAACATGACTTTGGGCGGGATAAATGTGACTGGAAGGGGGAGGCAGCTGAGGAGCAGACTTCCTGGCACCAGGGGTTGACACCAGGGGTGGTTTCAGGGCCAAATGATACTGATACCAAAAAAAAAAATTCAATTTCAGTATCAGTATCGATAGCGCTATTTTCGGATGTTCGGCCAAACTGAACTTCCGAACCCGAACTTGGGTTTTAAACTGAATGACCGAACGTCCGAACGGCGTTCTGTTCACCCATCCCGAGGGATGCCCATATTATTGTGTTGGCAGTCTCTCAATATAGGCCCCTTCTTAAACTCCAATCACATCTCTGACTTTTTTTTGCTTGCCTGTGACAATGTTCTATATTTGATAACTGAAAAGATATTCCTTAAATGTACTAGGAATATACATTACAGGTATTAAAATGTGTTTTAAGGATGCACATGATTTGGGTGACAAAGGGCAAAGCCCATTTTTGCAAGGATGCTTCTCCCCCCCCCTCCTCCCCCCCACTCAGTGTGTGGGCGGGTGTGTGGTGGTGGGTGTGACCATGCGCACGGCACAGCGATGGGTGGGGTGGGGGATGGGTGTTCGCCCATGAAAACAACATGAGTGGTCAGTGGAGGTGGGTGTGTGCTCCCGGCGCAAACCCATCTCCACCCATCACCCCCAAAAAATCCAAAAAAATGGAGGAGGCTTCATGGGTGGAGATGGGTGTGCTCCTGTGGGAAAGGGATCACACCCACCTCCACCCACCACGGCTGCACACTCATCCCCACACCCACTGCTGTCCATGTAAAAAAGGCCATACTTTACGAGGTAAAAGTTTGTGCTACTGAGACAACCTGTGTCAAGGTGGGAGGAGGAGATCAAACATTACAAAGTATGTCGTGCTTTTTTTTAAAAAAACACCTCCTATTGTTAATATTTGGACCTTGGTTCATACTCAGTTTTGTAATTCTGTTTTTATTAAAGAATCTTGGACAGTATTTTTGAGTAGAAATGCCACATAGTTCAAAACTATCAGCCTGTTGTGGAAGTCACTGATGCTCCTACCTTCCCATAATGTGTAGGAATACGAATAGTACTGAGTTGTGATAATTTTTCTATTTGTCTCTTTCTAGTTATCCCCAGACAGGAATTTTTATGATTTTAAGAAAGAATGATACAATCACTTTGTTCCCAGTTACCTTTCAAGCTTGGATAATGGACTATGGATAGGAGCTACTCCACAAAAGAAAACCACAAAAGCACATCCCATTTTCCAGTATTTATTTACAACATAGAGTGCAATAGTTGCCATATTATTAAAAGCATTTTAGAAAGATAATAGTCTACATGGAATTAATTGATTCACTTATTTTAGTCAAGTTTCTCACTGAAGTATTTTGAAATGTGTAGGGCCATATTGATTAAACTAAGGTAATCATCAATTTTAAAAATAATTATTCAATTATTAAATCATTCTCATTAGCAAAAACTACGCAGAAAAGAAATATGCCTCTTAGTAGGGGTGTGAATAAAGGACCTCATTCATTTTCTTTTTCGTTTCCCCTTTTGTTTTCATTTCTAAAAGTTCATTTGTTTTTATTTTCATTCATTTCCTAAGTCATTCATCTTTGTTTCCTAGTTATTAATATAAAAGGAATGGGGCTTCATTTGTTTTAGTAATGAAACCAAACAAAAATGAACGGCACATCCCTACTTCTTAGATTAATATTGTTCTCTTAGATAAGGCATAATGTAGATCTTAGCAGGTTTTAGGCATTTCACACTCAGTCTTCTTTTACATCTGTGCCTGCATGGTACAAGTGCTTATTTTCAATTTGCAGTTGTGCTGTGAAAATGTTTTGATTCTTGATTTAGAGTGTGCACTCCCAGAGGTTCCAAGGTTTGTGGCTGAAAGATAAAGCTTTGCTCTTTATGCTTCATTGCAGCATAGCAGTAATACATACCGCACACTGTGCTTAAATCCTTGGTTTTATGAAAGTAAGTCCAATTCCTATTTTGTGGGTCTTTTGACACTCAAATAGTGTTTCCTGAGGGAATGAACCAGGCTGCAGAACATTTTCTCAGCTTCTCATTGTTTCACAAACTATACACAGCTTTCAGGGGAAATTGGTGGTGGTGTGAGAGAGGCGAAGAAATGGTCTAAAATAGCTATAATAAAATCCTGAGTATAATGCATCTGACACTGGTGGCTACAATGAGGAAACCATGTATTTACAAAAATAATAGCTTGTGTATTGTGACCTCTAACTAAAGCAAAATCCACATAACACTAATTGTTATAAGCTATTCTTCCAGTAAAAAGGCAACTGAAAACAAATTAAACAAAGTGAGTATATGTGAAATAATATTTTAGGTGTAGAAATGTATACGTCTTTATCTGCATATACGTCTTTCATTTTCTACAAATAATGGCATGAGTGGTAAACGTAAGTGTACAGAACTTGAAATCTATATTGGTGATCTTTTTAAAAAGATCACTATTGGAGATATTGTTGCACTTACTGTTACTATTAATTCAGATAGGATTTAAAGGAACATTCAGGACCCTGTTGTGCTATTGTCACGGTTATAGGAATTAGCTTATAGGAATGAAGAATTAATTCTATTCATTCATCTATAACTATTCTAACTTTGCATCCCATGGCTGATGTTGTAATTTAGGGTTCTTCTCACCCTTTTGGACTTAAGTTTTAACTTTTTAAATAAACCACTCAAGTTGTTCCTCTTTTCCTTTCATTAACCATGTGCTACAATGAAATTCAATCTTTATCTTTGTTTTAATTAGAGTTACTGTTGTTGTTACTGTTGTTGCTACACCTCAACAATTTTGATATAGTTTGGTGGTACCAACGTTCAGTAAAGTTTGCAAACACAATTTTGCAATTTATTTGCAAAGCTTGATTTTGGTTGATCAGTTTCCTCCCACCTCACAACACATACACACAGGAAAAAGAGAAGAAGGCGGACAAGAAGAAGATGATGATTTGCTACATTTAGATATTGTTGAATTGCCATGTCAGACTGGAACAGAAAATAGGGTGTTTTCACACTTTGACCCGTGTGGAAATGCGGACTACCATCACATCAGAAACTGCTGCCAGATGTTAGCCTGGGCGATTCGCCAGGCAATGTTGGCACTTAGCCCGGGCTGTGAGTTGGGGAAGCATCTGTTTGTCACTGGGCATCTTTAGACATAACAAAGATTGGATGTCAAAACCCCTAAGCATGTGTTTGACTGTTGCGTGTAAGCACCATAACAATCCCAACACCACTTTGGCCACCTGTTGAACATGTGATGTGAACACCATTGCATCACAAGGACAATTTGCATGTTCCGATTGAACATGTGGCCAACGTTGTGTTGAATGATATCATGTGGCGTATTCGCAGGTACAACACGGGGAACAAGGCAGCAGCGCTTGCATGCTGAGATTGGGTGGCGAGCAAAACACTGATTTGCCCCAAGATGGGCTGTGTGTCTATGCAGCGCCACATGGTGAACACAGGGTTCATATCAAGGTCAAAACACACATTCCGACACTCGTTGACATTATGTCAAAAGACACCCACTGTCACAGAAGCTAGAACAAGAGGAAATGATTTCAAATTGCGGTAAGAGAGCTTTTGTTTAAATCCCCAACATCACATGGCCCTGCTGGATAGGGGAATGGGTGTGTGCTGGTGGCAACTGGAGGTGGGTGTGTTCCTTTTCCCGCGAGCGCACACCCATCTCCACCCACCTCCACCCATACTCCGTTTTGTCAGATGGCTCCAGGGGTGGGTGATGGGTGGAGATGGGTGTGCTCTCCCAGTGCACACCCACCTCCACCCACTGCCCATGGTGTTTCCATGGGTGGACACCCATCTCCCCACCCACTGCCATGCTGTGTACATGGATGCCCCCCCGATCGCGCACCCACCCACACATCCGGTGGGGGGTGGGGTATACGTGCAAAAATGGCCACAGCCTGGGCTCAGTGCCAACACCGCCTGGGGAACGGCTGCCTGACTGAGTGTAAAGTGTGTCATAACAATTGAACGGCCATTTTATTTACCACAGCCTGGGGTGGTGGCAGGGGTCGGGCACCATGGCAGCTATAATTGGCCACCATGGCACAGGGATGGGCAGACATACATCCGTGCATCTCCCCACGCTCTCCCCAGCCCAGCTGCTGTAATGTTTTTTTGACAGCTAAATCACCCATAGATGGTGAGCATTTGTTCTTCACGGTTACAGAAGATAGAACAAGTCCCAGAAGCCTTTGCTTGGGGTTTCCTGCCCAGGTTCAAGAATGTGTAGTTAAAGCTCTGCTTCCCATTAACTTCAATGGATTTTGATTCAGGGTCAGAACAAGGATGATGGGTGTGATGGGTTACAGGTGTGATGACCCATAACGTCAATTGGGTGGCAAATGGCCCCAGCCAACACATGTTTGAGCACTGCATGTAAGCAGCATAACAATTTGAACATTGTTTTGTCCACATGTTGGGCTCCCATGTGGATGCAATCGCATTGCTATCTCAACTCATGTGTCCCTACAAACATGTCAGAAGTATTACATTTACAGATATTGAGCGGTGTGTTTGCACCAACATCCGGTTATTGAATCAATAGAGTACTGTGTTTTCTGGAGGGAACTCGGGGCTTCTCTGGCTGGCTCCGTCCTGCCCGTCTCTATCCTCTTGAAGCACAAGCATTATTTCTCTCAAAGGGAACAACATAAATAAAGGTGTCAGTTGAAAGAGAGTTGCAAACTCCATTTTTCATTTGTTTACTATGAAAGCATTCCTGAAATTACCTCAGCTCGCAATACTGTTTGCATTTCCCTTGCCATCTGTAGGAGACTGCACCTGCATTCTGAGGAAAGATAGGGAGGGGAATACCCATTGTCTATGTAATTGGGTTCATGTCTAAGCATGAGGCACATTTGAACACGGGGTACAGCCAGCCAGTGTCAGGACAATATCCCAACACAGTTCGAGACATGCTTTAACATTATGTTTAAAGACGTCCATAGTTTTGAAAGCAGCCGATGAACAACTTCATGGTTCCTGAAGGTATCAGCAAAGCAAGTGACTTCCTCCTTCTTTCATCCCTTTCCTTCAGCCAATCATCTTCCTACCTTCCCCACCTACTAACTCATCATAGCATGGCTGACCACTTGTAGGAATCCCAATATATATTTGAAAGTTAAAGGATAGATACAAACAAATTTGGATGTTCTGCCCAGGCAGTAGTCATCTTGTTAGATTTTTTAAGACTGTGTATTTAAAAGTTGCTTGTTGTGTATTAAGTATGAAATGAAGACCTAAACGCATTTATAATGCTGGTAAAATAGTCACTTGACATCTATAGCTGGTCTACAGGAGTAGAACACTACATGAAGGCCTAAAGCTACATTTAAAACAAACAAACAAAAACCCCGAAAAATAAAAAATGGTTTGTTATGCAGGCACAAAGATTTAATCTGACAACTGTTTAGAAGGGAATGCAGAGACAGAAAACATTGTGTACAAGTGGGGGTGTGTGCGTGTGTGCTTGTGTGCATGGGCATGCCTCAACATTCATGAAAATATACTTTCCGCCTCTGTTCCTTTGCGAGGCCTGCTAGATCCTCCTTTCTTTGTGTCAGCTTAGGCTGTAACCCTGCAGGTTGAGTTTATCTTGGCTGTAAAATGCAACAGTAATTTATATGCTCCCTTACTCGGTGTGCCTCTGAGGCACTGCCAGCTGTCTAGCCAGCAGTTTAAAGAAAGTGTTGTAATGAGCATGAGTGTGTAGGGGGAAGGGGAAGTCACACAGAGTAGAATACCAGTTTCCTCAGCTAGTGGTGGTTACATTTAAATGGCATTACAGCAAGCTGCCTACCAACATCGAAGCCTTCCCCATGCCTATCCTCCCACACTTCTTCCTAGACAGGCCTGGATTTTTCATTTTATTTTGCTTATTTCTCAGTAAAGACGAACAGGAGAGACAAAGCCAAAAGCAGAGCTGTTATGTGCTGTGGAATGTGAGTTATGAGTTCAAAACCTTGTTCTCCCTCCCCTCTTTTCTTTTCTTTATCAAGAGTAAGAGTAAGCTCTTTGAGCAGGCAGACAAAGCCTGATGGTGATCTTGATATACTTGACAGGGGCTTTGATTTTAGCTTGCTTGAGCTCTGGTTTTTGATGTAATTCAGTTGTGAGTTTTATTATTTTTTTATACCTGTGCAGTAAGCTTATTTAAACCACCCTTGGCCACGGCTGTGCTTTTTTCAGGGAAGAAAAATTGTTTGTCTGGAAATTCTTCCTCAATCAAGATATTTCTTTTTCATGTTGTTACAAAAATGTATGAAACAAGCAGTACATTTCAAATACATAGTGCTAACATTCTGCAGAACACTCCTCCCACCCCTTTACTTGAGTCAATTAAAATACTAGGCCAGATTCTGATCTGCCTGGGGGTAAAAAAGTCCCTAGAACCAGCAGAACTTATTTAGATAGGTGACACTGTTGTACTGGAGATCAAAAGGGAGGCCCATTCAACTTTTCAAAATATTAGGCACTTATTTTTTCCCTTCATCCATAGTTTTTTAAAAAATAAAATAGCTGTCCAGTCTTGTAACTGTCAATTTTGAAGTGATGCTCCGACTCATCAAAGTACTGGCAAAATTATGGAGCTGTTGCCCTGTGATTTTCTCAGCTATGCCAAGTATTCTGACCTGACAGGAAGACATATACACTTATACAGTGCAGAAATCCAATTCTCCCACATCTCAGTCAGCATTGCATAACCTCTAATTTGCTTGCAGCTAGAGTTTCTCTAGGAGGTTCAGCAGGACACAAATGAGATAACTTGTTGAATAAGGCAGAGTTCCAGTAAAATGAAATACGGTCAAAACAGACAGTGGCCTCTGTTAACTCTCCCAGGGAATACAGAGCCTGATCATACTGTCAATGGAAATAAAGGTATATTTATTTATTTATTTATTTTAAAAATTGCTGATTCTAAATATTCAGTTTTCTAGTAATTGTGCCATGGCAGCTTTCCTATATGGTCTGATTTTCATAGGTGTTGAGCATCAAAAGTTCTTGTTGAGGCCAAAAGGAATGGGCACATCTGAAATTTAGGTCAGAAGCTCCATTACTCCGTATTATACTTATTCAGTATGAGACAGTGGTTGTTTTAAAATGAGAGTAGCAGGGAGGGGGGCCCATGGCCAGTCCGTGGGGCGTGTGCAGGGCATCCACACATGGGAAGTGTGTGGGGAGCGCTTTACATGGATGGCTCCCCACATGGCTGCCCTGTCTGCACACTGGCCACACAGTCTCCGCACAGGGCTCTCTGGATTTTTTCAGGAGTGCTCTGTGCGGGGACTGGGTGGCTGGTGCATGGATCACAGGAGTACATCTCCCCATGCACCAACTTCAAATGAGCAACTTGTCATGTGGATGATGCGGTCCATGTGTGGAGCCATCTCATTTAAAGAAAAAACAGATTATGAACCTCTTCTAGTCCCCACCATCTTTCTAGGGTCATTCAGATTCTCCCCTCCCCCCGCATCGTTTTGGTATTTTCAGGAAACTGGTTAGATACCTTTTTTATTTCTCTTGTGGGAGGGCAACTATTCAGGGTTAATCTCCCAAATCTCATAAGTCTTTGAGAGGGCCAGGAGGCAGTAGTGAGTGTGCAAGTAGCCCAAGGGTTGTCAGTGGAACAACTCAAGTGAGTAACTGCTCACCAGGGAGAGTAAAGTTTTCAAAATCTGGCCCTATTCCCAAGGTGATTATTTCTTTGCTAACTACTCAGAAGCAGTTTGGTCTTTGTCATTGTGCAATTTGTGTGCCTAAGCTAGAGGCAGGAGCTCAGAGAGTGGTTCATCCTCATGGAGAGAGAGAGAGAACAAAAGTCTGCCAGAGTTAGAAGATGACCGAGAGGCTGCAGATCCGGGAGGCGCTCATCTTGTCTATAAAAGAAGCTTGTGGTAAGAAGACCTCTGTATATGGTATGGTGACACAGCTTTTTGCATAATAAAAGCACTGAATGAGAAGACATCAGAGTGTGGAGTATTTTGGGGTGTTCTTCTGTGAAGACTCAAGACTCAGCAGGCTAAAACTTTCTTTAGGGGTAAAGGAAAAATTACATTTCTTGATTTCCACTATTCTAAACTGTGATGGAACAAACCAATGAACCGCAGTAATCCCAGTGATAACCCCATATATCACGCCTGGCAAGTCTTACCTATCTAAGATCCTGGGCTGTTTATTTTAATACATCTTGGCTACGGAGTTAAATATAATAAGCTCTCCCTTAAGGAGCAATTTTCACCATGATTCAATAAAAATAAGCCCTATGCGTGCGTGATTTCCCCTTTCATAGCACACATGAACAGATTTGTTTAATAATAAAACAAAGGGACCGAGGGAGGTCAGCAGTATGGGCAGGAAGTAACAAAATGAAATTCAACCTGGAAAAATGTAAGCTAATGTGCCTTGGGAAATGTGGAAAAGTAATGGGAATGAAGATATTCAGCAGGAGTGAAACATTTGCAGAGCAGTAATGCTGAAAGAGTCTTAGTCCTGATCCTGCAAACATGTACAGTTGTACATTGTCTTCAGTAGAACTTCTTGTGCATATGGACCTGCAGAACTGGGGTCTCAAGATAAATGAGATTGTACTGCATGGCGATGCACAGCAATGTAAAAGTGACAGAAAAAAAGCCAATATGGCCTTATCATATGTTTTCTCCATCTTCCCTATGTACAAGAAGTTCCAGGAGCTGAAGGCGGCTGTCTGTGGGTCACAGTGGCTGTTGAAGGGCACTGACAATTGTGCAGCCTGTTTGTCAGTGTTTAAGGTGTGGACCAGACATCATGGACACTGGAGACTATTGATGCTGCTCATGCTTATAAGGGTTTGGGGTGTGTCTTGATCCTCAGTGGGGTGGGTATTGGGTTTTGGTGGGAAGAGGGGAGGTTTATGTGCTGACTAGGGATGAAAGTTGGTACTCAGTTTTTCCCAATTTTACAGAGATTTTGCCACTCAGCCTCATATTTCCTAGTTTCAAATGGCTAAGGAATCACACTTCCACTCGGGAGTTGGAAAAACCTCATCCGTGTGCAGGAAGGGGAGTAGTGGGCAGTGCATCCAAGGAAGAGGGAAGCGTGGGCCAGGGAAGAGGGATCAGGAAATAGGACATCAGGGGGCATTGAAGGAGGTGCAGGGAAGAGGGCAGGGGAATCCAGGGGGAAGGGGTGCCACTCACCTAAGGCTACTTTTAGATGAGCGGGACACCGTCACATGACCCAGTCACGCAATATTTCAAAATCCCGCAACGTGGGATTACACGAGATGGAAGTAGGGGATCACACACATGAAGGGAAGTAGGGGATCACACGCATTATTTGCTGACTGCGAATTAAACACCTCACACATTGAGGTATTTAATTCACAGTTGGCAAATAATGCACAATCACCTTTCATGTGAGTGAACCCCTACTTCCGTCTTGTGTAATCCCGCATTGTGGGATTTTGAAATATTGTGTGAGCGGGTCACGTGACAGCGACCCACTCATCTAAAAGAGCCCTAAAAGCCGTGTGGGAACTGGGTGCGCTGCTCTAGACTCTGCTTCCCTGTGTTTTGAATGAGGTTTCTCTGAGCATGCTCCTAAAGCTCTCTGGGAGAATGCTGGGAAATGTAGTCCAGCTTTCTCCCAGATAGAAGCAGAGTCCAGAGCAGTGTGACGGGCCCCCACATGGCTTTGAGCTGCACCGGAGGGCCTCCACTGCCCTTTTCATGAACCCCCATTCCACATCCAAGTCGTCCTATTCCCTGACCCCACTTTTTCTCTGGCCCACACTTCCCTCTTTCCTGGCCATGATGCCCACTGTCCCCACCTTCCTGCCCCTCTAAATCCCGAGGATTCTCCGAAGTTCCAATGATTGATCCAAACACTCAGGACTGGTCCTCAAAACCTTGGAAATAATTGTGATTTTTATTTATTTTTAATATTCATTACAGCCCTAGTGCTGACCCCTCTGTGAGAGGAGGGGTTGGTTACAGGAGAGTGTTAAGGGTTATTCACTGACCCCTCTTTGAAGGGGTAGGTTGGTTGCATGGGGGCAGGGGGATAAGGGTTATGTGCTGAGGTGACAGGTATTTTTATGAGAGGGTGGAAGAGAAGACTAGTTTAAAATTTGTTTTTTATGTATTGTTGTTGAATAGGTTTGTCTGTGTTTCTTTGATATTCCTTTGTGATTATTTTTTTTTTCTGTTGTAGCTGCTCTGAGTCCTTTGGGAGAACAATAGAATATAAATTAATAATAACAATGTAATCATTTCTCATGTCAGAGAGGTGACGGTAAACTTTATGATACTGAGGATCATGCTTAATCCTCCTCTATCATTCGTGGTAACTTCACCAATACCAGAAATGTTAGAGGAAATACAAGGGAAAGCAACAATTTATATCTAAGGAGCTGGAGGGATAGAGGAAGAGATCAGGAAAGTTAGTTAGCAATAGCATTATCCTTTCCATAGTACAATCACTGGCCTTAATGCACCACATACATATTGTGGCTCAGCTAAATAACAAATAATAGTTGATACAGTTAGTTAGAGAATGCTGGGGAAACTGTGGTTCTTCCTTCCATAAACCATCATGGATGCAAGTTGTGTTTCTCAAACTTTCTCAGACTCAAGTAAAAAGAGAATGAAGGGTTTGAAAAGGGACTGGTCTCTGAAAGGATTTCTCTGGGCTGCACAATGAACTGCTGACCCAAGAGGGTACAAATATGAATAACAGTGTGGAAGAAAGGCCCACAAAGTAGGGTGTGCATACCAGATGCAGAGGGCTGCCAATCATGATTGGCCAGAGGGGCCCACAGGTGAGCTCCCTGATAGCAGTGACTTGGTAGGAGGCAGATGAAGAGGCTGTATCCATGGGAGGAGGGTGCCTGCATGGTTGCCTTGGAGTGGCAGGTGGGGGGGGGGGAGTAAAGCCTAGAACCCTGTGCTGAATAGGTGCCCATACTGAGACCAGCAGTGCCCTCCTCCTGCAATGAACCTGCTCCAAGGACTGGTGGGACTGCAAAACCCCAGAACAACTCCCTCTAGCATGGTAGAGTGGGTCACAGGGACTCCAATGCTGTGTGTGTCCATCTGCTCTTCCTAACCAGTGCTTCTCTCCCCAGTACCCCAAGGAGACATTATCCTAGTCACGTCCCCCTTCCACCTGTGCTGCAATATAGAGTGACCAAGGGCTCCCCGTGGGGAATGTGACAGGCAACACGCAGTCTATGGAGTCTGCTGCTGTAATGGAAGTCAAAGTGAACCACATGCTTTAACAGCCCAGAGAACTTGGGGGGAGGAGGGGAGGGTGCAGATGTGATTGGGGGGGGGAGAGGCAGCCAGTGAAAAGAGTAGTGGAGGGTTTGAACATGACCAAAGCAATGGGCAAACAATGGTAGGGATGGGCGAACGCGGTTCGGATGTTCGGAGTTTGGACTGAACTTGGTGTGTTCGGATGTCTGAACCAAACATCCGAACCGAACTCTCGAATGAATGAACAGTTTGGTCATGTTCGGATGATTTCGGATGAGTTCGGGAGCAGGAAAAAATCTTTTCAGGGCCAAAAATTAGGTTTCGGTTTTGTTTCAGTTTCGATAGTGCTATTTTTGACTGTTCGGCCAAGTTAGGCCAACCCGAACTCGGCTAAACGGAACCATCGAACCCGAACTTGGGTTTCGAACCAAACGACTGAACATCCGAACATCTGAACCGCATTCTGTTCGCCCATCCCTAAACATTGGTGATCTTGGAGTGGAGTGCTGAGCAGTTACAGTTTACTCCCCTGGTGTACACCTGGCCAAGAATTAATCCATTGCTCCCCATTTTTTGCCCATTTGCCCACAAGCATGAATAGCCCTTGCTCTTTCCCCTGTAATGGGAGGTCCAACTGAGCAGGAGAGCAAAGGAAACATTTCTCCTCACATAGTCAAGTGGAGACCGTGATGATCAAGCTCTCTGAGACTTTCTGAAGCCTCCCAAATCAGACCAATAACAGGACAGATCAAACTGGGAACTTTGGGAAACCAATATAAACATATGTGAAAGGGTTAAACTGAAAATACAGACTTCTGTAAACCAAAAACAGTCTCATGTCCTCAGAGCAATTTGAGCATTTAGAATTTGATCTGGTAATGCAGTAATTCGTTGCTGGCAAGCGTGGGGCAATTTCTGTAGTCATATGAGTAACAGAGATGGCTTTTGTCTGTAAAATTCTTATTAAACTTACTCAGAATTATTTGGTAGGTCTTAACTTCTCCTTCTCTCCAAAGTTATCATGTGAATCTTTGATGCATAAGACTAGAGAAAAAACAAGTATCTGAAGCTTCAAAAGGTGCTCTGATGGCTCTTTGTGTTCATTTTCTTCCACCTTCCTTCATCAACAAAAACTTACTGAGGTAGGAGTGACCTTGACAAATAAATGACACCTTCACTAAAATATTTCTAATCCTTGGATTCCTCATTGGTGGGATTTGGACTTGCTTCCCCCACTATGACATCCTCCTTAGGTGGGGTGGGTTTCTCTTGTGGTTGGCTCACCTGTGTTATGATCTGCTTTACTCCCTGAGGTTCCCCTTCATCTGTGTTTAGGTCACTATGGCATTCTGATGTTCTCCTGGACTCCTCATTTCTCTTGGAGACACAAATACTAATGACTACAGAATTGTCCCTTTCTATCAATACTTGGAAGTAGACACTGGTGTTTTTAGACAAGCACCTCCCCACCAGTCATACACCCATCATGCATGTTGCAGGGCCACATTGGTGCCCTGTGCAGCCCTGCAATATGCATGATAGATGTTTGGTGGGTAGTAGCTGGGGAGGCACTTGTCAAAAAAACACCCTATGTCCCTGACATGTCAGAGATTCCCAAACTGTGGGTCAGGAGTCAGACTCCAATAGAGGTCACCAGCTTCTGTAGATAAGGGGTCATGATCCTAACTGATCTTGTCATTGTTATTGTCTGGGGTCAAGGGCTTATTATATTTAAATCTTTTAAAAGGGGATCATTCAGGGGAAAAAAGTTTTGTAACCACTGGTTTCAAAACATGGTTAAGATTCTGTAGGAAGCTTGCATGGCTATTGTTTGTATAGTACCTATCATGTTAACTAAGGGTTTCAGAATAATCAGTTCAGCACCATGTCTTAATCATACTCCATTTGAACAAATATTTGCCTTGAAAAATTCTTCAGACAAAAGCACAACATTTGTGCCTGGCTACTAAGTTACTGCTCTGAAGACAAAGGGAAGAAGTGTGTGTGTGTGTGGGGGGGGGAATAAAACAGAGGGGGAGAGAGACGGATTAAGTTACCAGATAGTCTGACCCTCAAGAAGTGAAATCAGGAAAAGCAGGGGCACTAGATGGCTGGAAATTCCTTTGAATACCTTTAATCCCTTAGGTCAGTTTAAAGGGAAATGATCTGACCATTCTGCATCTGCTAGTGATTGAAGGCAAATAAGGAGTATTGTGTGATTTCCAGTTCAAGAAGTATATAGCACACACAGCTATTATGAAAGCAAATACAGCAAATCTAAATTGACCTCTACTGACTAATAAACCCTGAGATGCCTCTAACATATGGAAAACTGATGCCGGAACAGACACAGAAGGATTGAAAAAACTCCTAAGTCTCTTAAGTTTGTGGGGGAGGGAGAAACAGAAATAATTTATTGCAATGAATATATATGGCTGAAGAATTGTAGTCCCCAAATTATCCTTACTATTTAGTCTGCTATAATGTGTATGGAGCTGTCTGAAATTGCACCCTACTGGGCCTCTCCCATTTAGCTTTCTGCTAAAGGGCTGTAACTGAGAACAGCTTTCCAGGGATTGTTTATGTAGTGACACCATACAATAGGAGTCTGGCTAAGTAGGGAAATTTTTCAGGGCATTCTAACAAGTATTATTGGTGTGCAGCACTGTAAATGATCCCATTTAGGCTTGTAACATGCTGTGACTGAGAGCTAGATTGTGGCTGTTAAGTCACAATTGCACAGTGGTACAAAAAAATCACTAGTCTAGCAAACCCTACCAAAGGCAGTGTGCTTGACAGAATCAACACTTCTTGAAGTGTTGAACAGTGGTCCCTTGCTCCATCCTTTGCAGTGTGCATTCTGTCCCTCCCGGCCCAGCTCCCTTTCCTTAGAAGAACGTTAGCAGCAGCACTAAGTTAAAGCATGCTCAGGCTTTATTATTTTGACTAGGCCATACAAAAAGATGCAAGTACTGTGAAAAATCCTGTTTACCTCATCCTAGGTAAATGCATGGAAAACAACATTCAGATTTACAAATCGAGTAAGAGTAAGGACAATATGAGTAGAACATTTACACAGGGCCCCATAAAATCTGTGCTGCTATGATCATGACAATTTTCACAGAATTTGACAGTTGTCCAAATTGTTGAAGAAACTGCCTCTAAGAGCGCAGGCAGTCTAAGTGAGAAGGACTGTGAATTGTCCAATGGGATTCAGTATTGTCAACTCTTGGCACATATTCTGGGCCATGGAGTCCTCTGCCACTTCTGCTGAAGAGGAACAGACCATGACCTCCAGCTGTAGAACCTCTGCGTCCCCTCTTCCTGTCAAAATTCCACACATATACACTGTGAGGTCTGCATTAAGTATTGTGTTGGGTTTTTTATAGTCACGAAATGTCCAAAGCTGAAGGAATGGCATTCTGGGTGACTCATTTGCATTCAAGGATTTCAGTAATTGCTTGACTTAATTAACTTGCATAATTTATCTTGTTTTCAGAATGTGAGTTTTCTGCTCATAATTTTTTTTGCAGAATACATGGGGCCCTGTAGAATACATCTGTAATGTGTGCCTCTGTGTGCTTGCATATATTTATACATTGCTCATTTGCAACCATTTGATGTGCAAGAATAAAGTTAAATTCAGAAAAGGCTGGGTTACGCTCAGACCTTTCACTTGTGCCACATGCCCACATACACCTGCTGATATTGACAAAATGGTTGTTTTCAGAAGGACATGTGCTCTGCTCCTGCTCCTCCCCACCCCTTGGTGGCCCTTCTGTCTAAAGGCGGGCCACCCTGGGGTGAGGTGGAGCAGGAGCAGAGCAGGCAGCTGGGCCAGCTCCACTTGCAGTTCTCTGGAACATCCTGGAGCACTGCGAGCATATCAGACCACCCGAACCCAGAGCACTGGCTGGGGGCAGAGCAGCGGTCCATCTACACACAGATGGACCACTGAAGCTCCACTTCTAGCTGAAGGTTGCCCTGGTAACAGCCAGAGAGCTGTTGCTCTGGCAACAGCCATAGAGTGGCTGGCAATCTGCCCACATCTCTATGAGACTGGATTACTGCAACGCGCTCTACGTGGGGCTACCCTCAGTGCTGGTTCGGAAGCTGCAGCTGGTGCAGAATGTGGTGGCCCATCTCTTGACTGGGACAAGCCGATGCGAGCATATTACACTGGTGCTTCACTATCTGCACTGGCTGCCGATAGGTTTCTGGGCCCAATTCAAGGTGTTGGTGTTGACCTTTAAGCCTTAAACAGTTTGGGCCCTGCTTATCTGCAGGACCGTCGCACCCTCCAGGTCCTGAATCAGCCCCTGAAATCGACTGGGGGCACCCTCCTCATGGTCCCCTGGGTTTCCTGGGTGTCTACTATGAGGAGGGCATTCTCTGTGGCTGCGCCGCGGCTGTGGAATTCCCTCCTGCCAGAGATCTGCTTGGCTGCCAGCCTCCCCTCTTTCCGCAGGCAATGTAAGACCTGGCTGTTCCACCAGGCCTTTCCCGAGGGAGATGGGGTGGGTAGGTTGGATTAGGGTAGGTGGGGATGGAGTTTTATATTGTTTTTAATTTTTATTATTACTGTTTATTTTAAGGTTTAAAATATTTTAAAGATGTTGTGAGCTGCCCTGAGATGCCTGAGGCAGAAGGGGGAAGCATATAAATTTTGCTATAAATAAATAAATAAATAAATAAATAAATAAATGTTGCTGGGAAAGGGGCTCCACGTGGGCACCTCAATTTGAACCCGTTGCAACTGTAGCAGACCTGGGGGTGTGGTGAGACTACCTCCAGGTCCATCTAAAAACACCAAGTATATTGGCAAAGGAAAGCATGTATAGTAGAACCTCATTTATACAGACACTTCAGGAGAAATGGCTTTTGCCCAGACTAGAGAGTTGGATGGATTAGGGGTGGAGGGCAAAGTTCTACTTTAACAGTAATTAGGGTGTTTGTGAACTGTGTGAGAATATGACTGCTGTGCTGGTCCCAAATATAAGAGATGGAGACAAATTAGTTCAAATGATATCTTTTATTGAACCAACCTCTGTTGCTGAGAATATACAAGCTTTCAGATTACACATAGGGATGGGCGAACAGAATGCGTTTCGGATGTTCAGATATTTGGTCGTTCAGTTCGAAACCAGAGTTCGGGTTCGATGGTTCAGTTCAGCCAAGTTCGGGTTGGCCGAACTTGGTCAAACAGTCAAAAACAGCACTATCGAAACCGAAACCGAAACAAAACTGAAACCGAAACTTAGCCAAAACCAAACCTTACATTTCCCCCCCCCTCCGAAAAGACATTTTTCCTGCCCTCAAACTCATCCGAACTCATCCAAACACAACCGAACTGTTCGGTCATTTGAGAGTTTGGTTCGGACGTTCGGTTCAGACGTCCGAACAGACCGAGTTTGGTCCGAACTCCAAACATCTGAACCGCGTTTGCCTATCCCTAGTTACACAGGGCCCTTTCTCAGGCATGTAGCATAACAAGTCAGAACTATATAAACTGAGCAAATGTAGGATCTGTTGTGCCTCCCCATATATATCTGCCTTGCATTTGCTCAGTTTCATTTTTCTGACTGCCGGGCCCTGTTTGGCCCAAAGGTTTGCATGTAGAGCTGAATGAATACCTGATTTGGTATCATCAGGTAATACCCGCATTTTGGGGTATTGTTTCAGGTATCCAATTTGAATCCCGATTCAAATAGACTGCAAATTTGATGAGTATACCCATTTTGTGGGTACCTATTTCAGTTCTACTTGCATATTCTCACCAACAGAAGTTGGTGCAATAAAAGATATCATTTGAATGACTTTGTCTCCATCTGTGAATTGTGTGGGACAATTCTGGAATGGTGTGGTTCATGTCTGGAATGTTCTGATTAGTGAGGTCCAGATAAAGGGATTTCAGCTATAACAAAAAACACCAACTAGGTTCTTTTTCACTTTCCTTCTTCCCATTACTTGTTACCCTCTGAACCTGAAACAAATAGCTGTGTTTTCTTTTTCCCCTGTATTAATTACATACGTTTCTTTATTCCACATTTTAATATGTGTGCTCCATGATCCCACAGCACATTATACAGTACCATCATTCAAATGCATGAGCTGTGCACCCTGCCTGAGGCTGAGCAGACCTTGACTATGTTGCAAAATGAAAGACACTTGAAATAACATTTACATTTTAGTTAATTGGTAAGCTACCCTTTAAAAAGAAAAAAAGAAAAAGAAAAATTTAAACTCTTTTCAAGTGAGGCATATTTTTTGAAACACTGTCAGCTTGGGAGGGGAAATAATTTACACAACTACTTGGCAACATTCTTCCTGTTAAAAATATATATTTAAATGCATGATTTCTAATGCTTGAAGCTGAGTGATGAATTCTTAAGAACATCTTTAGTGACTCCTGGGATAAGTTTGTCAATTCTTTTCTTGAAAGCTCAAAGAGTCGTGCAAATGAGTGCAGAAACAGCAACAGAAATAATGAAAAAGGGATTTGTAATGTTAATTTTAATGTTGCATTCAAATGCCTGCTGAATGATTTTGCGTAGGGATCAAGATTGCTGTACTAGCTCTCAGCAGCATTCAAAACGATTCCTTCACTCTGTCATGCTGTTTTGTTTCCTTCAAATCTGCTGACAATATCTTTCCAAACTCCTCCAAAGAAAACAAAAAAGCAAGTCAGAAAAGTTACACTCCTTTAAAACCAGGTTTCCAACGTGCAGCTGGGGGGAGATGGGGAGGAGGATGAAGGAACATAGGTTTAAATCTAAATAGGTCCTTTACAATCAGACAATTCCAAAATCCTCTTCAATAATAAAGTCTATACCTGCTGTTTCTGGGAATCAAAATAGGGCAAATATTACACTCGGGAACTAGCTCATCCTTTCCTCTGATAATGGAAGAACAAAGGTACAATCTTAGCTCCATTGAAGCAAATCTGTTATTAGATTAGTCCCTAATCTGATAGTTTTGTTTTATTTTTTTCGTTTAGAACAAAATCCACTTGTTTGTAAAATGACCAAACAGTTTAACTCAAAGTAGCATCCACAAATACACCATATCTCTTGGAGCAAATTCAGTTAGATAGTGGATGAAAACAAATGAGTCAGAAGCCCGTGAGTCGCCTGCTCGTTAGCTTGGTGGCCACCAGATGTTCCCTCACACTTGCCACAGGGCAGGCAGCCAGCTGCTACTGAATGTGTCATCCAGAGAAGGTCAGTGACATGGCATGGGCCAAGGCTCACCCAGCTGGACTAATCTGGGCTAACATGTGTCCTCGTGTCTGTTATGCCCTTGCCACCACAAGGCAAGGTCTGAGGATTGGACCCAGAGAAGCGCGCTTACCCCAGCTGCCAAACAGCTGATCAGGGAGACCCAGAGGAGTGTGCTCACCCAAACAGCTAGTTGGGGGCACACCTCCAGGCCCCCTTGGTTAGCTGTTTGACATGCTTGCCCAGCACAGGTGAGGTCACTCCTCTAGGTCCCCATCACCTGTTTGGCAGCAACCCCTCCTGGGGTCCCATACCTGTTGTATAACAGGGCTCCAGGAGTCCTGCCCCATGTGGACTGCTCCTTGGCCAACCCCTGGCGTGGAGGGACTTGTGACGGTAGCCTTCCTGACTGGATTCCCTGGGGACTGGCTGCTCATTTGAACTGCCCTCCTGACCAAGCAATTGGAGTGGCCCTCATCGGGGTGGCCAGGGAATCTGGCTCAACCCTGTCTCATTTGTTTTCACCCAATGAGGTGGTTATTGCTACTGTTTGCTATTCAATTTTACTGCTTCAATGAGATCTTACCTATGTGTAGCTAATACTTGATGTAGGGCTAATACAAATAAAACTGTCCTGATTCATTAATCAAATTTGACTATTTATTTTCCTTTCATGAATACTCAAATTCAAATTTATATTTGTTGAGAACGTTCACAGGAAATTCAAATTTAGGAGCCAATCTAAGGTCTGTGCACATGCACCTCATGTGTGCTTGGTGCTTGCATGTAAGCTATGCACCACACGTGTGATTGGTATGTGCACTGAATACCCTGGGGGTGCGCCGTGCATGCCACATGCATGTATGCAGCAATGAGGCTCAGCCATGGCAGCTGGTGCTGGGCCACAACCAACACACTAGCCTGCTGTCGCCCACCTTGGCATGCTGTGGCCCGGTCAGTCGGGCCTTAGTCCAGGTTGTGATCCTGGAGATTTTCTGAGGTCACAGCTTGGGCTAGACATCAACACGGTGTGGCATAATCCCAGGCCAGCATCTGGTGGTTCCTGCACACACGTGCAGTTGGGTCCCGAGCTACAGAGGGTCAAAGCAGGCCACAACGGGCCAAGGTTATGTCTCTTTTTACCCAATGACACAACTCAAATAATCAAACTGAAAAAACCAAAAGACTGAAAACAGAATATGCCAAAATGCAGATAATACCTGCAAATAACAAATGTACAACCTGTTTGAGCTCTAACATAAAGGAGAAGCCATAGGAGAGGATGCAGCAATTTGTCCGTGCTCTTTCAGCACCTCTTGAAACATTGTCCTTGCCTCTGCCCTCAAGCCACAATTGTGTGCTTTCCTGCATAAATACCCCAAATGTCAATTATTACAAAGTCTTATCCTGGTCTATAATGCCTTCTGCAGAAAATATACTGGATGTTTATTTCTATACAACAAATCTCTTTGAAAACATAATTCTCTCTCAAATTTGCTACTATCAAGAGCCGGCAACAGGCAAGTAAAAACATCTATTACAGTCATTTACCTTTTCTCTTTTTCTTTTGTTAGGAAGTTTTCAGCCAAAATCCTGGCAAAAAATAGGGGTTTTCCATTTTCCTTTCATCACAATCCCTCAAGATAAGGCAGGCACTGCAATAAGATTTTTCTTTCACTGAGATCTCAGCAAAGTACTTTATCTCATAAAATTTTGCTGAAAAGAATATGCCATCACTTCAGTCACTTGGGAAATAGAAACAGTAGGGAGGCACTATTGATTATTTTAGGGGGAAGCTTCAAACCAGCTACGCTAAGGTAATATTATATTGTAGAATAGCAGGCAAAAGCACACTTGTGTTAGCTTCTTAAGCTCTTTGAATTTGGAGAATGAGATGGTAGGCATGTTAATAATCTCTGGAGAAGACAAGTGCATACGAATCTAGATTATCTGTCATCCTACTCTACAAATCCTTCCCTAAATTATTGCAGTGCTTCCTGCTATTTTGACACCTGATTATCAAAAAGTACTTACAGCCAGTAATCCTGGTCAAGACAATCTCATTTACATAGTGTATGATGGAGATCCCATAGGTGTAGGCGACACATTATCCTCTTTGACATCTCCACTATCTCCCAGCCACTGGGGCACATTGACACAAAATGGAGGGGCAAACACTGATGTTATTAGTCATTTATATTGCAATTTCAGTGTTCAAACTGCTTTAAAATCCTTATCCAGTTCACCCTCACAACAACCCTGTGGGTACTAACAAACATTATGCTGGCCTGCCTGGCCCACTTGGGCCTTCCTGGGCCAGTGTCATTTCTCTGCATTTTTGATCCAGTCCCGCCAGATGTGGGCCTAGTTCAAACCCCAGCAGGGGTGTTAGCCAGGCCAGAAATGTGGACCCGGAACTAAGTGTGACCACAGTCTGGCCCGTGAGCTGCCCTGATGGTCTGAGCTGGGCAAACTGGGTGAGCGCATCTGTTTGCTCACCCGCTGGTCCCAGTGTTGGGGGTCACCATGGCATCCAGTCATGGCTGCCTGTTATTGGCAGCCACAGCTGCCTGTCATGGCAGGTGGATGGGGCACCAAGCACAGCGGGGGGGTGGAGCTGGCCGGCCATGCAGCATTCCCCGTTCCCTCCGCCCAAGGGTAAATGAGAAAAACAATGCACCTTGTAGGCTATGGAAAGTCATGTGTCTTCACAGATGGCCATGTACTTCACTTCTTTAAAATGGCTAGGTGAGAATGCTTTAAAGGGAAAAACATAACATTCTCTCCTAACCTACATTCTAGTGGGCTTGTCTGTGGGAAACTTCTCTTTTACAAAGCACAAGGTGCGACAGGTTATAAAAACAGAAAAAGAATATTTTGAACGATTCGTTTCAAGATCACTTGTGCAAATAAGGATGTGACAAAAGGTAGCCCAGCTTGTCTCAAGCATATGTCAAGCGCAGGACAAGGGTGTCACTTGTTTCTTTGGCTACTACTCTGCTCTTCTCAGCTGTCTCTTACCTGCTCAATCCCTCTGCTTTCGCAGAAGGTGTCTCCACCATGCTTGTGCCTCACTGACGTCTGAGCATCTAGTTGCCAGTGCAGTTGGTGTTTTGGGGAATTAGCTCCCAACAACTGTCTGCCACAGGCCTCCACCATCTTCTCCCCAAGGTCTTAGGCATACCCCCATGCTGCCGTTTCTACACCCCACTTAGTGCACCATCAGGTGGGCACTTTCCACTCTCACGTCACCCGTTTTGGTATATTGACAGCATTGTTGTCTCCCTCACCAACTACACTCTTTGTGGTGTATCTCCAGGTTTTGCTTTTCCATTGGAGTTCTTTTGCCCTTTCAGGTGACTGGCCTGTTAGGCCTCTGCACTCTGCATATCTGTTCTCCACCATGGCATCTTCCCCAAGTATTTCGCCTACTGGGACTTTCCCTGCACCAAGGGTGCTAGCCAAGCTATGGTATCTGCCCATTGCCCCACACTTCTAGTGTTCTCTAGCAGGGTTCCCTGCCCCTTTCTCTCTCCCTCCAGGATGTTACGAAGGACCCACTCCCCCTGAGACATCCTGGTTCCCCACTTATTTGTTTTGAGGTGCATATGGGAAGGATGAGAAGAAAGAGAGAAATGGACTCGAGCTATGTACCGTTAATTTTTCATAAGCAGTAATATTATGGACAGCATACTGGAGATCCAAACAAGACAAATAAATTGAATTTGTGTTTTAAATGATTAATGTGAAAAGGGAATGTATACTTTATGCAGAGAGAAGTTGGATAGGAGTACAGAAGTGTTTATGTAAGATAACAATGGGTAGGTTACACCATGACTTCTGATTAGTGGAGTAGAACCTTATTAAAGGTCATTTGGGTGATAAAGTGTTAAGAACCTGTCAATCAAAGATGTTGCACCAGAGTTTATTCATTGGAGATGTGGACTGATATGAGAACACTTGGCACTTTATGCTCTTGACTGAGTCACATCACTCCTCATTAATGGTGTATCTATTCCCTTTTTTCCTCTGCAAAACATTAAAAACTAGAGATGAAAGGATGCCATTCTAAAACATATTTTGGCTCAGAGAAAAAAAGATGTCTCACATGACTACAAAATCTCTTTTAAATGAAACTTTAATTAAACTTGCTTTTATTTCAAACCGAATGAAAAAAGCTTTCCCCCAGGTGAGAAAGAGAAGTTTGTGTTTATTCTGATTAAAAATACTGGTAGTTTTTAGCATTCCAATAATTATCAGAAGAACTATTCACCATTGAAAATGTAGGTGTTGTTGATGGATCATAGTGAAGTAAAGCAAATAACAATAAACCAACTATTAGATAAGATAGAAAAGTGCTCAGTATAATTAGAGATGGGGACTGATCAGAATACAGTGATGCCTGAAATAACTGGCAACAATTTTAATAAAAGAAAAGCCCAGGTGTCTCAAACAAATGGGCCACACCCACGCTGCAGGAGAAGGCAAAAACCCTCTTAGTAGACGCCAATCTGACATGAATACATCTTCAGCACTGTTACAATATTCACAGCTTTGTTTATGCAGTTATTTCATGATCAGTTTTGGTTTCTTTGTACCTTCAGTGCTTTTTGTTAATTTATTCAGGAAGTGAAGACTGCTCA
>QEPC01014749.1:150651-166867 GCA_003113815.1 Sphenodon punctatus | reverse complement strand
GGGAGACAGATTGTGAGTGCTGCTTGTATACCGTGCACCTACCTGTGCAAATGCCTCCCGACATGCTCTAGCAGAGTTGGTGTCGGTGTTGGTGTTGCAGTCCCTGAAGATTTTGGTCTTGGGGGACTTCAACATCCACACCGACACCGACCTTGGTGGAGCGGAGTGTGAGTTCATGGACACCATGACAACCATGGGCCTGTCTCAGATGGTCAGCAGCCCAACACATCAGGGAGGACATATCCTGGACCTTATGTTTTGCACTGGCCTTGAAGCGGGTGTTCCATTGGTGGAGGAGATATCTGCTGTGCCTTTGTCATGGACGGATCATTACCTCCTGCGGGCCTCTCTCCAGGTGCATATCTGCCCCTGGATAGGTGTGGAGCCTATTCGGATGGTCCGCCCTAAGAGGTTGATGGAACTGGAGTGGTTCCAGATTGCTCTGGGTGACTTACCCTCTGACCTTGACAACTGTCTCACCGATGACCTCGTTGTGTTATGGAATACCTTGCTGTCAGAGTCCATCGATTGGATGACTCCTAGACATTCGCTTCCCAGGCAGCAGCTCTGCAGGCCTCCTTGGTTTTCTGAGAAACTGCAGGTGCTGAAGTGCAATAGGTGGCACCGTTCACGTGCTGAGACTGACAGATTGCATCATGGAGCCAGTTTACGAGTCTATGCCACGGCTATGCGGGCAGCAAAAAAAGAGTTTTTTGCCGCCCTCATAGCATCTGCAAAATCCCATCCAGTGGAGCTTTTCTGGCTGGTGAGGGGGTTGGTCAGTCCAGCCTCCCTCCACCCGGAAGTGGAGTCATCTACGGCACGCGGTGACCTGTTTTTGGATTAATTTGTGGATAAAATCACTCGTATTCACCAGGTTATGGCAGCCCTGCCTTGTCCAATTTTATGGGATCAATTTCAGTCGGTGACACCCACTGATGCAGTGGATGTCCTGGAGGCTGTTAGGGCCACCTCTTGTGAACTGGATCCATGCCAGTCCTGTCTGGTTAAGGCCTGCCAGGAGACAATGGAGCCGTTGCTGGCTGGGGTGGTCAGTGTCTCCATTTGGGAGGGCAGAGTGCTGGGCTGTCTCAAGGAGGCGGTTGTGCGGCCTCTGCTCAAGAAACCATTGCTTGATGTTGACTCCTCACCAGCTATCGGCCTGTCTCTAACCTTCCCTTTTTAGGGAAGGTTATTGAATGGGTAGTGGCCCAACAGCTTCAGGGGCACCTTGACTGTGTCAGTTTTCTTGAACCCTCTCAGTCGGGATTTCATCCAGGGCATTAAAACTGCACTTGTGGCTTTGGTTGATAATCTTCGCCAAGAATGGGATTGACCCTGTTGATTTTGTTAGATCTGCCAGCTGAATTTGATACCGTTGATCATGAGAGGTTGGGACTGTGCAGGGGTGGGCAGGACTGTCTTGGAATGGTTCCGCTTCTTCCTGGACGGACGAACTCAGTGAGTGGTGCTTGGTGATTATTTTTCATCACACCGAGACCTCTTGTGTGCAGTCCCCCAGGGTTCTGTTTTGTACCCTCTCCTGTTCAACGTGTATATGCAGCTACTCAGTGAAGTGATTATAGGTTCGGTGTGCGGTGTCATCAATATGCTGATGACACCCAGCTGTACCTCTCATTTTCAGCTGACCCAGGCCCGGCAGTCTCAGTGCTTATTTGGTGTCTGACAGCTATGGGGGACTGAATGAGGGCTAATTGACTGAGGCTGACTCCTGACAAGATAGAGGTGATGTTGGTAGGTATGTCAATGGAAGTGGCGGCCCCCGTCACTGATGGGGTCTGCCCTCCATTAGTCTCCCAGGTTAGGAGTCTGGGGGTGTTCCTTGATGCGCAGTTCCATCTGGATGTCCTGGAGGTGGAGGCTGTGGTGAGGGGTGCCTTTCACCAATTACATCTTGTGCGATGGCTTCAGCTGTATGTTTTGGACTCTGACCTGGCTACCATCATCCATGCTTTCATCACCTCTAGGCTGGACAATTGTAACGCGCTCTACATGGGGCTACCCATGGTGACGGCTCGGAAATTGCAGCTGGTGCAGAATGCATATGGGCCAGAAACTGACTCGGAGAAAAGATTATGAAATATTTAAACTCCATGCAATATGAACAGGAATTGGGTTTGTAAAGTGTTGACCAAATGATCCCCCCACCCACCCCCACACGCTTGGAGTCCTAGTGGGATGAGCTGATGGGGGTGGGGTGGGGCTGAGCACTTGGTTCCAAGGAGTGCAGGAGTTTTGGTCCTTACTAATACAACAGTAATAGGTCTTGAGTGTATTCTAGTGCCAAACACATAAGTTAGCCTAAACAACATTAGCCAAATGCAATAACGGGAATTTCTGAGTGCTTTCTTGTTCTGTAAAAGCACACAAAGAAGGTTTCCTGCAGTTTCTCAGCAGAAGGGACCCCCATTTGCTATTGGCACGAAACTGGCCTCATACAGTTTTCAGCAGCTAGTATGATAATGAACCCATTCTTATGCAGATGAACTCATTGCTGTCAATTTTTTTCTGGCTCTTCATGGACTTTGTATTCCTTGGATTTTCAAAATGGCTTTCTGAATGCCTAAAAAAAAGAGTTGGGGAAAAACTCTTTTCAGACACCTGCAACAGAAATAGCTGATTTTCCAAGAGCTCCATCTGAATGAGCCCTGTTCGAATTCACCCCTGTTGTGACTCCATAAAAGTCAATTATGCTGTATCAGGGCTGAATTTGTCCATTTCTTTTACCTTATTTGAACACAGTGGAACCTTGTCCTGTAAGTGGTCTCAAATGATATAAATGGGTTCACATTCCTATTTCTCTTTCATGGAAGTAATCTTCACATTTTTCTTTTCGCCACAGCCCCACTAGGGTTGTTATATGGAGTTTTCAACAATGTGACTCATCAACTATGCCTGTTTCTCACCAAACTAAAACAGTGTTTTAGCCCTTGTCCCACCTACACTGACAACTGGGTTGTGACAGATGCTAAGACAAGGCTGGAAGGATGTTTAATCCCTCTGCAAGGCTAGAATTTTCATTCTGACAGCCTTCAGCAAGCAATGATGGATAGTATATGGAGGGAAAGGGGAGGGGGAGGGGAAGGAAGCTAACAGTACTGCTACACCATAGGGGTCAGTAAAATGCCCATCTAAGAAAGCGTAAGAAAAGACGAGCGGTTGACAGGAGTTTAGGGAATACAGGGCATTTGATTACAGGTGCTCAAATGACACCCATTTCCCTCTTATTATCTGCAAAATGTCTCTTGGGATTGAACAGTAACCTTCTCAAGGAGCAGATTAATGGCTCTATTAAAAGCGCTGTAGTTTGTTCATGACTGTAGCATCTGACCATTTCATGAACCCAGTGGAATTGTAAATAGGAAACAGAAGAGAGGAAACTTCTTTCTCACACTGTGTAGAGACAACTATATCTGTCTTTGGTGATTTGTAATCCTGAAAGGCAGTTTACACTCAGACAAAATATTGTGGAATTGTGGCAATAATTTTCTTCCTTCTATTCCCTGTAAAGGTCAGGCACTTCATAGCTGTGTGATGTCAAGCTGCTCTAGTTTCGGTGATTAAAAAAGAGGAAGCCTAGAGCTATACTTTCCTTGTTAAAATTTTGGGCTTCGTTTTTTAAAAATTGTTTGGTTGCAACTTTCCAGTAAAATATTATAAATAGCAAAAGGTTTCGCCTCTTTCAGTAACCCATAATTAAATGAGATGCTTTAATTTTTCTCTAATTAATACAAATAATCCAACTTCTTGACATTTCTCTTGCAAGAACTTTTTCAAATTGCGTTTCATAATTTTATAATATTGTATTTAAATACAGATATACTGATTTATTATTATTATTATTATTATTATTATTATAGCAATGTGTCTAGGGCTGCTTTTGCATGAGCACCACCCACTCGTGCCTGTAATCATGTGACATGTAAAAGTGCCGTGGGCAGTGTGTAAACACGCCTAGACACGCCAGGGATGTTTCCGGTCTCGCATTCTTTAAGTCCGCAAATTAAATACCTCAATATCAAGGTTCCATGCCTGGAACTCCCTCCCTGTCCACATCTGCCTTGCCCCCTCCCTTCATACCTTCAAATCTCTCCTTAAAACTCACCTCTTTCGCTTTGCTCTCTCTGACTCTTTATCCTGCTGAGCCACTATTCCTATACCTACGATCGGTTTACCCTTATCCTTGCAACATGGACCTGCCTGCTGTCATTCTCATCGTAACCAAGCCAAGTACGTGCACTTGAGACCTCGCATCTTCATGAATGTTAGACCCCTTGTCTCTCCCTCTGTTCCCCTTCCTAAGTCTCTCCCCCAGCTCCTGTCTCTCAGATTGTAAGTCCTAGGGGCAGGGACCATGTCTATTTTATTACTTTGTAAAGTGCCAGGTACACTGCTGGCGCTATATAAATGTTTGTTAATAATAATAATAATAATAATAATAATAATAATTTAATTTGTGGTCTTAAAGAATGTGCAACAAGAAATACGGCACATCCACAGCATGTCTAGGCGTGTCTAAACGCTGCCTGTGGCACTTTTACATTCCGCATGATTACAGGCACAAGCGGATGGCGCTCGTGTAAAAGTGGCCTAGGGCAGATGCTGAACAGTCATGATTAGAGACAGGTTTCTGTCCGAAGGGCTTGTAATTCTAGGATAGACAAGGGAAGGAGAGGCAAGGATACATTCAAGAAAATGAAATGTTGTAGTTGAATGTGCTTAGCTTATTTACAACGGTTAGAGTAGGCTCCTGGAGGAAAAGGCACTATAAAGAGAAGGATAAAGTAATCTATGAGAGTGAAGCGCTAAGGACAGTCTGACAGAAGGTTTTAAGGAGGGATTTAGAGGTTGGGAAGGAAGGTGGGAAAGGGGAAACAGGGCATATGTGCTCAGGGAGGGAGTTCCAGGCATAGGGAGAAGCATGGGAAAAGGGATGAAGACATTCTAGAAGGAGCAAAAGACTCTTGGACAGGTAGGAGTGAACTTCCCAGGTGGGAACTCTCGGTAATTTCAGATGTTACGAGACCACAGTCAACCACAGTGAACCACACTCAATCCCGTGGCGGGACCAAAGAACCCTGAACGTTTGTTCGGTGATCGCCAGATGTTCAACACAGACAATCCCCAGCAGGGGACAAAGCTAACCACCCTTTCGGAGGCCCAGCCTGGATCATCTCCGAAAGGGTGGTCAAAGCAATCCCCACCAGAAAACAGCAAAACCGAACGACTGAACAGCAATCATCAGCCGGAAGCAAACAAAACAATCCCCAGCAGGGGACAAAGCATTCATGGCAAAGCATTGTTGCCATGCAATGAGAAGCAACACAGACCGGGGAGGGAGATTTAAAGGGCACACAGCACTGGGGAAAAGTGGTGGGATGGAGCAAGGTGGAAGGGAGAGGAGAGCGAAGGGCGAGAGAGGAAGGGAGGAGGAGGTGCAGGCGGAGGAGGCGGTCGTGCTGCAGATGGAGGTGGTGGAGGGAGAGCAGCAGCAGCCGGGCAAGGATGCCCCGGAGCCAACAACTGGCCTGGGGGATGAGCCACCCCAGAAATGGGTACGGGGAGCAAGGGGGGGGGAACAGCGGCACAGGGGCATCCAGGGGGGCGAGTGGGCTGGCGGGAAGGGGGAAAGGATGATGGCCATGGGGCTGAGGCACCCAGGAAACCAAACCCTCCCTTTACTACCCACAGACATGGAAACGAGCCCCCAGAGGAGATGGGCGAAGGACATGGGGAGTAGGAGGAGGACCAGGAGGACTCTCGTGGGAGACAGCCTTACCACTGAGGGAGGCAATGGAGGCACAGGGAAACCCAGGACTTCATCAGGAACTGGAAGTCCCTGGAGCACCAGCTGGAGCTAGCGGTGAACCAGAGGAACAAGCACGTGTACCAGGAGATCATGCGGGACATGGAGGCGTTGGGACACCACAGGACAGTGACCCAGTGCCACTCAAAGGTGAAGGAGCTCAAGAGGGGGTACAAGGCCATCAAGGACAACAACTGGCAGTCTGGGCATGGAGGCCGGACCGCCCCCTACTATGATGCCCTGGACCACATCCTCCACATGAAGGACTCGATAGTCGTTCCACGCCTCATGGGGAGTGCAGTTTTCCAGGGCAGGGAACGGGCCAAGGTACCCCCTCCCCTCACCACCCCGCTAGAAGGCACCAGCTACAGGGGCCCTGCCCCCTAGGAGGAACACCCCGGGACCTCGGGGAGCAGCAGGCCCCCCTCGCGCACCAGCCCTGAGAGCCCTCACCCAATATCCAACCCAGGAGGATCGGAGGCTGGCACACCGCTTGCCCTCAGCCAGTGGATGCAGGGGGACCCCAGTAACACTGAGGGGCTGGCCTCTGAGGGCTCCGAGACCAACATCAAGGGTAAGCAAGTGGGTGGAAGGGGAGATGAACCAGAGGCGACAGGCTGAGGGGAAAGCCCCACATGCCACCAGCCCGCCCCCAGCAACCCCAGAAACCCCAGTCCATGGACAAGGGGCCCGGGGGACACAGGGGGCCACAGCCTACCTACAGCCACCCACCCCTACCCATGTCCTCACAGGTCGTGGCACACCCCAGCACCCGGGACAGGCAGGCGAAGGGGACGTCATTGAGCAGCCCCAGGAGCAGCCAGAGGTCCAAGGTGAGGCTACATAGCAAGGGGGCGGAGGGGGGTCCGGGGGGGACCCAGGAGGGGTGTGGGGCCCAGGGGGGGCAGGGCACAGGGGGATGCCGGGGGAGGGCAACGGCTGTCCACCTGAGGGGTGGGGGGCACATGAACCATCTGCAGCAGCATGGGATGGGAGGCAGGGGTGCCTAACTTACCCCTGTCTTGTACCCAAACAGGGTGACCCACTGAGACCCACCCAGTCAGCCCCGTGCCTCTGGCACAGCAGCTGAGGGAGCACTGGGCACTGGAGGGAGGAGCTGGAGGGAGGAGCAGGCAGAGGACATAGTCCGCACCACCACCGAGCAGGGCGAACGGATGATCGCAGACATCGACGGCATTGAGATGGCCATGGAAAGGGCCTTGCAGCAAGCAGAGGCCAGGGACCGGAGGCTGCAGGTGGAGCCACAGGTCGTGGCACACCCCAGCACCTGGGACGGGCAGGCGAAGGGGACGTCATTGAGCAGCCCCAGGAGCAGCCAGAGGTCCAAGGTGAGGCTACATAGCAAGGGGGCGGAGGGGGGTCCGGGGGGGACCCAGGAGGGGTGTGGGGCCCAGGGGGGGCAGGGCACAGGGGGATGCCGGGGGAGGGCAACGGCTGTCCACCTGAGGGGTGGGGGGCACATGAACCATCTGCAGCAGCATGGGAACGGATGATCGCAGACATCGACGGCATTGAGATGGCCATGGAAAGGGCCTTGCAGCAAGCAGAGGCCAGGGACCGGAGGCTGCAGGTGGAGGTGCACCTTGAATGGAGGCGGGAGCACCAGGAGCACAGCAGGCAGGTGGAGGCATTCAGGAGGCTGGAGCAGGCCATCAACCGGATGGTGAATGAGCACTCTGCCAAGATGGATATAGGCACATCACTGCTGCTGCTGCATGTGAGGACCATGAGTGCGTACATGATGGCCACCACCCCGCCAGGCACCCTGCCTGCCCCGGCCCTGATGCCAGGCCCCGCAGAGGTCCACGGTGGCCACAGAGCAGGCAAGAGGATGGCCCCAGAGACACTCGGGGAGGGGGGGAATGGGGGAAAGGGGAGAAGGGGTAGAGGGACTGAGGGGGGGGCATGGCACTGGGAGGTGTGTAGTAGTGGTGGTGGGGATACATGTAGGGTGTAAGCACATTATATGCATGGGCACCACAATATTAGCTGCTGCTGCGTGGCACGGCCCCGGGGATGGGGGTGGGTGGTCATCCATGGGCTCGGCCTGGGTGCCGGTGGCGGACCTGGGGTGGTAGTGATGGTGGTGTGTGGCCTCACACTGCAGCTTCCCAGAAGATCCGCCTCGCCAGGGCAGCTCAGATGCGCTTTGCATATCGGTACTCCCTCGGGTTCTCTGCATTTACGTACAGAGGCATGGGGTCGGATGGGCGCCAGGGCACGGGGTAATCGAGGGCAGCCCCATCGGTCTTGCACATATTGTGCAGCACACAGCAGGCTCCAATCACCAGGGCTGAGGTCTCCACCGTGTAGTCCAGCTGGCCCGTGAGGCACCTCCAGTGATGCTCGAGGGCCCCAAAGACCCTCTCGGCCACGGTCCAGCAGGCACACAGGTGGGTATTGTATAGTGCCTCTACAGGGTTCGTGGTGACCGGGTATGCCTTCATCAGCCACCGGGTGAGGGGATAGGCCGGGTCCCCCAGGATATAGGGGGGCATCAGCACCCCCTCGATCTGGGACATCCCCACGTTCGCAAAGTCCCCGCGGTACATCCAGGCATAGAAGGGAGAGATGGTCAGGATCCGGGCATTGTGGCTGAGGCTGGAGTGGCCGGTGCAGATGTCAATGAACTGGCCCCGGTGGTCCACAACCGCCTGCAGCTTCAGGGAGTGGTACCCATGTCGGTTGACATATTCCGAGGCCTCCCCATCGGATGGGGTGGAGGATCTCAATGGGATCAGTGTCAGTGGGTGTCACCTGCTGATGCAGCGGATGTCCTTGGGGCAGTCAGCCACCTGTTGTGAACTAGACCCGTGCCCATCCTGGCTGGTTAAAGGCCACCCAGGATACATTGGGGCTGGTGTGGGTGGTCAGTGCCTCCCTTAGGGAGGGCAGAGTGCTGGACTGCCTCAAGGAGGCAGTGGTGCGGCCTCTGCTCAAAAAATCATCGCTTGACATTGAATCCCTTGCCAGCTATTGGCCAGTCTCTATGGGTGGTGGCTCGGCAGCTTCAGAGGCATCTGGATCGTGTCAGTTTTCTGGATCCCTCACAGTCCAGATTTCATCCAGGTTTTGGCACTGAGACTGATCTCAGTGGCTTTGGTTGACATCCTCCGCTACAAGTAAGATCAGAGCAGATTGTCTCTTTTGATCTTGTTAGATCTGTCATCTACATTTGATACCATTGGCCACAAGAAGCTTGTGACTCACTTGCGGGACCGAGCTGGGGTGGGCAGAATTGTTCTTGAATGGTTCTGCTCTTTTCTGGCTGGGATTGCTCAGTGGGTGGTGCTTGGGGAGTGCTCATCATCTCGCCGGGACCTCAAGTGTGGAGTCTTGCAAGGTTTTATTTATTCTGTCCCGTCTCATGTTCAACGTGTAGATGCAGCCTTTGGGTGAGATCATGAGAGGGTTTGGCATACATTGTCATCATTATGCTGATGACACCCAACTTTACCTCTCATTTTCAGCTGACCAGGCCCGACAGTCTCAGTGCTTACCTGGTATTTGGTTGCTCTGGGGGAAGCTAAATCCTGACAAGATGAAAGTGATGCTTGTGGGTGGGGCTGAGGGAGTGATGACCCCCATCATTTATGAGGTCCGCCCTTCTTTGGTCCCTCAGGTCCATAGCCTGGGGTGATCCTCAACTCACAGCTCCGCCTGGATGTCCTGGTGGCAGCTCTGGCGAGGAGTGTCTTTCGCCAATAATATTTGTTGTGACAGATTCAGCTGTATGACTTCGACCTGTCCACCATCATCCATGCTTTCATCAGCTCAAGACTGGACTATTGCAATGCACTCTACGTGGGATACCCTTGGTGATGGTTCTTAGACAGTAGTAGGTGCAGAATGCAGCTGCCCATCTCCTGATGGGGATGAGTCATCGCAAGCACATTACACCAGTGCTCTGTGCTCTGCACTGCCTGCCTATAGTCTTCTAGGCCCGAATCAAGGTGTTGGTTTTGACTATAAAGCCCTATACAGCCTGGGCCATGCCTACCAGTGGGACCGCCTCACCCCCCGGGTCCTGAAGCCGGCCTGGTGGTTGACCGTGGGTGCCGAACTCCAAGTCCCCTGAGTTTCTCAGTTGGTGACTATGGGGAGGGCATTCTCAGTGGCTGCACCCAGGCTGTGGAACTCCCTCCTGATGGAGGTTCACCTGGCACCAGACCTCCCCTCTTTCCAAAGACAGTATAAGACCTGGCTGTTCTGCCAGGCCTTTGGTGAGGGAGACAGGTGAAGGGTGGGGGGTGGGTTGGGAGGGAATGGTTTTCTAACTCTGCTGTATTATTGACTGTTTTTACACGGACGCCCCCCCCCTCGCCGCTTGGTGTTCGGGCATGTGTGCGACGGGGGGGCAGTCCGTGTATACAGCCACCGGTGGGTGGGGGGATGGGTGTTCAGCAGGTGTGCACCCATGTAAACATCACAGGCGGCGGGTGTTAGTGCGTATGGACTCCCACCACACACCCACCAACACCTGCTGCACACCCACCTCCACACACCTCCACTCACGGAGCCCTCCAACAGAACGGAGGATATTCCATGGGTGGAGATGGGTGTAGGTGTGTGTGTGTGTCCATATAAATGAGCACACACCCACCTACACCCGCCGCACCAAAACTGTCATCCCCCCACCCACCCCATCCATGTAAAAAGGGCCATTGTTTTATATATTGGATTTTTATCTTTTTTCTATTTTATATATATATATTTTATGTATTTTAATTTTTGCACTTTGTAAGCCATCTTGAACTGCCATGGGCACGAGGGTGCGGGGTAAAAATGGAATGAAATAAATAAATAAATATTTGCAGTCCTTCAGCGAGGTTGTGAGGGGATTTGATGTTTGGTGTCATCAATATGCTGATGACATGCAACTTTACCGCTCATTTTCAGCTGACTCAGGCCCGGAAGTCTCAGGCCTGAGTCATCTGAAAACGAGAGGTAAAGTTGTTTACTCAGTGTCTGGCAGCTGTGGGGGCTTGGATGAGGTTGAGCCATCTGAAGCTGAATCCTGACAAGATGAAGGTGATGCTGATGGGAGGGGCCGACAGGTTGGTGACCCCCATCATTGATGGGGTTCATCCGCCCTTGGTCCCTCAGGTTCATAGTCTGGGGGTGCTCCTCTATTCACAGCTCGAGGAGCGCGTTTCACCAGTTACATCTGGTACGGCAGCTTTGGCCGTATATCTCGGACGCTGACCTTGCTACCATCATCCATGCCTTCATCATTTCAAGACTGGACTACTGTAACATGCTCTATGTGAGGCCACCCTTGGTGACGGTTCAGGGACTGCAGCTTGTGCAGAATTCAGCAACCCGTCTCCTTACGGGAACAGGTCACCATGAGCACTTAACACTGGTGCTCTATTCACTGCACTGGCTAGCTATAGTCTTCAAGGCCCAATTCAAGGTTTTGGTTCTTACCTATAAAGCTCTATACAGTCTGGACCCTACTTATCTGTGGGACCACCGCATCTCTGGACTCTGCATTGACCCTTGTGGTTGACTAGGGGTGCCCTTCTCAAGGTCCCCCAAGTTTCTCGGGTGACAACTATGGGGAGGGCATTCTCAGTGGCCACTCTGAGGCTGTGGAACTCCCTCCTGGTAGCAGCTCATTTGGCCCTGGATCTTCCCTCCTTTCCGTCACAGTGTAAGACCTGGCTGTTTCACCAGGCTTTTGGTGGGGGAGATTGGTGGGGGTGGGGGGGTGAGGTTGCTGTTTTAGATCCATCTGTTTGACTTGTTTTATTGCATGATTTTATATTGCATTTTATTATTTTAATATGTTATTTGTAAGAGATACTAGTATTCATAGCCACCCTAGAGATTAAAATATTTAACAAATGTGAAGAAAAAAAAATTAAAACAGCTTTGAGGGAGTTTAAAATCAAGGTTAAAAATCCCCCAGATACATGCCCATATTTAGAGCATTTTTTTGCCAGGAATATTCAGGACTGTGTATCTGGGAATATTTATTACATCTTCCTTTCCCAGTCAGGTCTCTTGAAATAATAAGTTTTGCCAATAAAGTTAAGAAATTCAGCATTGAAAAGTTTTGCTTTCATGCCACTTATGTTTCAGAATAAAAAATGTAAAAGGGCGAGGTCTGAGATTAGTCAGGGAGATGAGTTTGGGAGTTGCTCTTAGGGACTCATGGGGAAAGACCCCATTCCTTGCCTTGATGCCACTTCTTTGTTTGGATGAGACTGGACATGTGCTAAGTAGGTTGTTTTCACAGGATGTCAGATGCCTATCAGACCCTACCTGATCTGGGTAAGATGATATAGATGGGCTAGTGCTTTGTTGAAATGAGGGCAAATGTAGGGATTTGGCGATCTCTGTACTCATTTTCTCAGATAATGTTAGTGTCCTTCTCCTCCTACTAGGAAAAGATTTACTAGGAATTGCCTGGTTGAATACAACAGCAGCTATACTTTGAGAATAGAATACTTTGTGCCAGAGTAATTTCCACATGATTGATAATTATTTGATTAAAATGTAAGCGGTGTCTTTGGCTGCTTTCACATGAGATGGTAATTGCAGGATTGTAATTTGCTCCCACAAGTTAACTGCATGTGTGAGTGCACTATTTTGCACTTGTCCTGCAACTTATGCCTTACCAGGCTCCAAAATCCTAATCTTACAATAACGGGTGTTTTGGTTGTGCAAAATTGGAAACATGGGTGTACTTGTCAGTATTACAATTGCACGATAGTAGGCATGGAAACCAGAAAACCAACAGGATGGAGCTGCGGTTCATTCCCAGCTAATTATTTTCAGTCAGTTTGTTAATTTCACCATGCTCTGCTGCCAACTTGTTAATTTCACCTTGCTCTGCTGACAGTTTATTAATTTCACCCAGCTCTGCCGCTGGCTTGTTAATTTCAATCCTCTACTGGCTTGTGGATTTCAACCCTGCTCTGAGGTCAGTCAGGCAGCAGGGGCAGGGCAGAAGGGAGAGGACAAAAACTGCATGAAATTTGCACTCAGGAGAATGGTAGAGTCTGTGGGTGATTTCAGATGATACAAGTCTAAAATTCACCCCGCCTGAACCACAGTCAAACACGGCACGCGTTTAACTCTGGTGAATGTCTGTTGGCTCACCGCCAGATGTGCACCACAGTCAAATGCAGCCCATGTTTGCATTCACCACGCTTCTGGAGCTCCGGATGCAAGGAGGTCGAGAAGTGTGGTGAAAGGCCACCACGGCCATAGTGAAAGGAAAGTACCATCTGTTTACTTACCGTTCACTGCGGTCAATGGATCCCACCCCCGCCCGTGGTTGTGGCGTCGGGAGGGCCACTGGGAAATGCAGGGGCCAGGGCCGTGCAGCAGCACGCTGTGCCGTGCAGCCCCACCCCCTCTGGGGGGGTACCGCTTTAGACGTGACGGGCAGCCGCTTTTACCACGGGCCATGGTTTGGCGGTCCCCATGGCCGGGGGCAATGAGGCTCATGTCTGTTGGCTCGCCCCATCACCCCCGGCTGTGGTCCGAACCACCCCATGGCCCATGGTGAAATCGGCCGCCCATCATGTCTGAAATCACCCTGTGATTAGTGATGTCAACATAAACGCACAAAGAAAAAAATTGTGAGAGACACGTCTCATGAGAGGGTGGGTACCCAGGAAATAAATTGTGCAATGTTAAGATCGCGGGAAGATCACGGGAACAAGAAAAACACAGGCGACATCGTCTTGTGTGAAAGCAACCTTAGTATTTCCATATTCTTGAGACTATGCCATGTGTGAAAGTTAACTTCCCATCTTAGCAGGGATTTCTTGGGAAAGAGAGGATGCACCAAGCATATTGGATCTCAGATTAATTATCTAGATTAATTATGTCAGACAATATTTGGGATACGTCCTCAGCAGACAAAGATTGGGAGATTGATGAAATATCTGGGAAATTAAGAACCAAGATGGATGCCCATTTAAATTTGGCATTTTCTGGCGAGACTGAAAGGGTTCTTGATTGGACAATAAATCTCATTGATTTCTCTGTTCATTTATCTCTATAACCTTGTTTCAGGGGCCCCAAAGTATTGGAGAGATTATATATTATATGCTGATGACACCCAGCTCTACCTCTCTTTTTCATCCAACCCAGACCCTGTAGTCTGACTGACGTCTGACTGTTACCTGACGTCTGACTGTTGTTGGGGACTGGATGGGGGCCAGCTGATTGAAGCCAAATCCATGAGATCCAGCACCATCCAATTGTGGAGGTGCCCGGAAGCACTTTTCACCAACTCCATCTTGTGAGGAGGGTTTGGCCTTTTCTTCCTGATTTGGATCTGGCCACCATCATCCATGCTTTCACCACCTCGAGGTTGGATTACTATAGTGCACTCTGTGTGGGGCTGCCCTTGATAACAGTTAGGGTCTGAAATTATTTAAATATTTATTTAAATATTTATTTTATTTAATTTATTTATTCTGGTATTATTTATTTATTTAAATTTATATTCCACCCTTCCCTCAAAAGGCTCAGGGCAGCTTACACAATAAAAAATTATTAACATAACTTATATAAACATATAAAAACATATAAAAATGAAAACATTAAAATGCAAAAGAAAAAACCAAAAAGCCACCCAGGCCCACCCAGGACCTCCTCACAAAACCCACCCAATTCTACCTTGTCATTCCCCACATCCAACGCCCCATCAAACTCCTATCCCAAACCCACCCACCAACCACTCATCCCCTATCCCCCACCTACAAAATGCCTTTTAAAAAGTCTTACATCACCTCCAGAAAATTCTCAGGCTTGGATTCAAACAAACGTCTGGGGGAAGGGAGTGCCACAGCCCTGGGACAGCTACCAAGAACTCCTCCCTATGAGTGTTTGTCGTACAAACAAAACTAACAGATTATACCCACAGGGAGGCGCTACCAGCCAATTACAGGTGCCAAAGTGGGGCGTGGAAGGACAGGCGGTCTCTCAGATATGTGGGTCCCAAACCGTTATGGACTTTAAGGGTCAAAACCTGCACTTTGAATTGTGCCCAGAAAGCTATAGGCAGACAGTGCAGAATTCGGATTACCAGTGGAATGTGCTCCCGGTGCCTTGCCCCCAAGTGAACCATCCCATTCTGCACCAGCTGAACAGTTATCAACAGCAGTCCCACGTAGAGCACGTTGCAGTAAATCTAGCCTCGAGGTGATGAAAACATGGATGATGATGGTCAGATCTGAATCAGAAAGAAAAGGCTGCAGCGTACTCACTAGATGAAATTGGTGAAAAGTGCTCCTGGCCACTACCACAACCTGACAATCCAGGCACAGCAAGGGGTCCAGAAGTACTCCAAAGCTGCAACCCTGATTGACCAGGGGGGGCCAGACTCCATCAATAACAGGAGTCCCAATCACCTCCAGGTCAGAAGGCTGGTCAACCATTCTTTACCTCAGTCTTGTCTGGAATGAGCTTCAATCAGCTCATCCTCATCCAGTCCCTGACAGCAGCCAGGCATCAGGTATGCACCAAGACTCTTGGCCCTGGGTCAGATGGAAAAGAGAAAAAAACCAAACAGCATACTGATGGTATTTGACAACAAACCTCTGAATGACCTCACCCAGCAGTTTCATAGGGTGTTTTCAGACGTGATGGGGCGGCTTCCCCACGTCCCGAAAACAACCCAGAGATTCCCCGCCGGGATCACCCAGGTACGGCAAACAGATGTGCTGGGGATCCCGGTGGGGAATCAGGGAGGGGGTGGGGCCGCACGGTGCAATGTCCGGCTGCATGGCCCCGCCCCCTCCACGCTGCCTCGCCACCCTCCCTCCGGGGAGACGGGCGGGCGGCGAGGCCAATGCTGCCGCAGCATCTGGCTGACCAGATGTTACCTTTTTTTTATGCCCGCCTGGATTCACTTTCACCACGCTTCAGCCGATTTTCACGCCGGTAGCCCAGGAAGCATGGTTGAAATTGACCCCATGTGGGTATTCAGTGTAGCGAACATTTGGCGGCCGCCGAACAGGCATGTAGGGCACAATGACCACATGTAGGTATTCAGCGTGGTTCACTGTGATCTCGTCACATCTGAAAACACCCATATACACATTGAACAAGAGGGGACACCCTAAAAAGTAATGTTTAGAGACAGGCCGATAGCTGGCCAGGGAGTCAGCATCTAAATATGGCTTTGAAAGCAGGGTTCAGAGTGGACAACCACAGTTTTAGCCTTTACCTTCTGACTTTAAAAAAATTGCCAGATCTTGGGGTACATATGACCCCTTTGGGAAAAACCCATTATAGGTGGGGTCTATTTTATCCCCAAAACATAGTCTGTGTCCCAAAACCTTCAAACTAAGCCCTGGGAGCATGCACACACACACACACACACACACACACACACACACA
>QEPC01014749.1:131556-150567 GCA_003113815.1 Sphenodon punctatus | reverse complement strand
AGTACACTTAGCACCTTTATAGCCTGCTATTTGCATTTCTTTTGTTGTTACCTAGGATGCTTCAGGGCTTGTTTGCATTTCTTTGTTTGCCTAAGATTCTTGTCTCCACAAACTGACCCCAGAAGGGAAACTTAAACCTAGGCTGAAGAAATGAAACCTAACTTTACCTGACTTCTTGTCTCTACAAACTGACCCCAGAAGGGAAACTTAAACCTAGGCTGAAGAAATGAAACCTAACATTACCTGAACAGCTGAGAAATGACACAGAAAAAGTTTGGGTAAAACCAAATAGGAAAACTCCATGGACAGCTTGTGTGCGTTTGCACCCTGGCACTTTTTTGGTCATTGGAGACAAACAATAAGAGATATCTGGCTGAAATTTGAGTATGTTATGGTCAGAGGTACCAGTGACAATGTGATGCAATATCAAAGTTGTAGACCCAATACTTAGCCTATTGTCATGGTTTTTTTCAGCCACGATACAAAGGCATAAAATAATAGCAGCGAAGGGGTTAATTTTCATTGCTGCTGCCAGTCTGAAGTGGCCTTGAGTTCCATGTCCCCTTGCTATCTGAATGGTCCTTGAAAACTGTTTATTTTGGTTTATTTTAAGCTGGGATTGATTTAACCCCTGTTGAAATGCAGTGGCTTGGGGTCCATTTGACCCCAATAGGCAAACTCTATGGAAACCTGGGGTCCATTTGAAAAATGCCAATGTTTTGTTTATAGGAGACAAACGGCAAGAGGTATTAAGCTGAAATTTTAGTATGTTATGTCCAGAGGTGCCGGTGACAATGTCCTAAAAGCTCAAACTTGAAGAACTACTAATTAACATATTTTAATGTTTTTTTTATGTTCGGTGGGGTCAGTCTGACCCCAAGATCAAAAGTAAATTAAGTGTCCAACACCCTATCCTCCCAAAAGAAGCACTGATCACCCCAAACAGTGATGGCCCCAATGTCTCCCGGCTGACTTTCACCAGTCAGGGTTGGCAAGGTTCTAATTCACAACTAGTTGTCCTCACTGTTCCAAGCGCTTCCCACATCAGTGGGTGATACGAATTGAAACTGATCCAACTAAACAGGACAAGACCAAGCTTCCATAACCCTAAGCTCTGATTCTGCAGATAAAATACAGATAGGTTATCTGGGAAGGATGATCAAAGGCCCTACTAGGGTTTGTGTAGCCATATCGTTCATTATTGTCTTTTGAGTTAGTGTTTCATTTTCTTAGGCTATGAACTTTGAGAGTTTATGTCAAAGCCCACCTAGTAAAATTTTAAAGTAAAAAAGGGTTTCCTTGATAGTTCTGATATCTTTAGTTGCCTGTGTCATAGTGTAGATCAACTGAGGCAAACGAGTACCATTTCGGGGTGTAGACTATTAGGGGGTAGAAGTACTTGTTTTATTGTTCAATTTAAAATCTCCAGAGATCGATTTCCTTGCAACATGGTCCTTGCATATAAGTAAACTGGTTTTCAGTATTAACAACTTCTGTAGCTATACAGGTATTGTATAGCTGTATCGTAGCTAGAAATCTCATTACTTTCACCTGAGATTAGGTTTGGTTTAGAAAACTTAGTAGGTTTGGTTTGAACAGGGGCAGGGCTGCCAGCTTTAGGTTGGTCAGAAACTGGTGAGCTACACTGCCCTGAGCTAAAATATGAACATTTTTCAATGTAGCCATTTCAGAATTAACAATATTTTCTAAAAGAGAACATTTATTGCTGCATTTATTGTACACAATAGATTTGACTCTTCTAGACTAGAGTTCCATTCTGTAGCATAAACTCCCAGATATTAGTTGCTTGGAAAAAGAGATTAAAAAAAAGAAGACAGACTATTTGAAGAGTTGGTATATCAGTAATTGCGAGCCAAGGGGCTGGGCCTTCAGCCACTGCCTGTAGGAAACTACCAATGGTGATCCAAGCCAGTAGTAGCTATAGTGTGGCTGTTGACAGTAGTTCAGTTCACATTTTCAAAAGATTCAGATTCAAGCCGCTCACTGCCTCGAACAGTCCCAAGTGGCGAGCGCCCTTTTGTCACCATCCTTAGGCTGCCACCTCCAAGACCCTAGAGTTCTTTCATACCTGAGGTGGAGATTCAGATGGAAACACTCAGGGCTAATGGTCAAGTAGCACCAGCAACTCAACAGAACAGACCCAACCTTCCCACTTGACACATGATATGATTTCAGTATGTAGCCAATAATGTTATTTTGCATAGATGTCCAAAGTGACACAAGTGAAGTAATCAAAAGACTGTTGCTACCCCACTGTAGTTTGTATGTCAGTGCATGGTTGGTATTATATGTGTCAGTACAGCTGCATATTTTTTTAAAAAAATACTTTCCTATCTGCTGCCAGGGACTGTAAATTTAATGAGAGCACCTGCTGCCCTCTTGCCTAGTTAATTCCCAGTGATCTGCCTGAACTAAAGGAAATTTCAAAAAAGCCTCTGTTCTTAAGTAATAAATTACCAGTCTATATTATGGCCTAAAGGCTCTTTGATTCATGTAATATTACACTTACTCTAAGCACTGCTGGCAGTGGGGACATTTAGTTTCTCTAAGTAGACTGGGGGACAGGGAGGCGGGGAGGGAACAGCCTGGTGAGGTTAAATGAAATGAGAAGATCAATTGCCTTAATATTTACAACTGAGGGAGGTCTTTGTCCTTGACCTCTCAGTCTTGAGGCATTTATTCACTAAAAGCAAAATCCCACAGCTAATAAAAATCTCACAATTATCAATTGACATAATGCAATATGGCAACTTAATGTAATTCTTTTAAAACCAGAAATCTATAATGACTTCCTTAATTCTGAGTTTCTGATTTAAGTCACACATTCACTCATAAAATTAATGCCATTCTAGTGAGGGGGGGGTGGTGGTGGTAAACCAAAAGCTGGATTGCCAGTATTTTCCGGAACAAATTACCAGTGTGGATTTATTTGAAACAGAGGTGAAAAAATCAGTGTTTTATTCCCAAGGATTAAAAATAAGGGAATAAAGAACTGGACAAGAAAAACTGAGTAGGATAGAAATCGCAATAGAATATGAGGATGGTTGCAAGAGCAATAGTGTCCAAACTTCAGGATATATAGGCATGTTTTCCTTGGGCAGCCCAAATGGCTTACATTGGCATAGAACAGAGGTGGGGAAATGCTTTTCAGCACCTATACTGTGGCACTCACTGGAAGTGGCTGCCTGGGGGCATGTCTCTGCAGCTCTCTCAGTGGCAAGAGAAGCCGGGCTGCCATTTTTACCCAGAGCCTCCTGGGGCTGTAGAAGCACGGGGGCGTATTCCTTGTGCTGCTATTGCTATTATCTAAACCTACCAGACCACCTGGGAGCCATGGGGCTCTTAGGTGATGGGAGTTGCGGGAAGCTGGCTGTACCATCCCATCCCCAGGATTGGATGAATCTGCAGGGAATGTAATGTGTCTTGTGGCTCTCAATAGCATGATAATTTTGGTTTGCAGCTCTTAGGGCTGGAAACCTTGCCCACCCCTGAAATAGAACCTTAAAGATCAAGCTGGGAATATCTATCAGACACCATTATGCAAAGACTGTTTTTTCTTGGCCTTGCATCTGGTATCATTGGAAAAGTCATGGAAATGCAGGTGTACAATCCTACCAAATCAGAATAGTGACACTACAGCTGAAATGAATAGACATGAATAAAATATTTGCATGTGCGAATAGTCCACCAAATATTAAATAAGCATTCACAATGGAAATGAAGTTAGTATATCTGTTTATTTAGATGTTTCTATTGGGTTATTTTGGTCAGTTGGTATTTTGATGATATTTAGCACTACTATGCACCAGTGAAGTTAAGTTGCCAAAATATTGAAGTGAGTTAAATTATTTTAAAAAAAACCTAATATTTGTTTCTTGAAATGAAGCAGGAACAAGATAGTAATTTGTATTCACTTTGGAGCACCTGAGTTTGAAATAGTCAAAATATGGCCGCAGTCCTGCAAATACTTATGAATTAATGCTAGCAAAACTATTTGTGCATATTAAACAGAAATGAGATCAATACACAAGTATAGATTTACAAATTAAAATTTTTGTATTTGTTTTCCAAAATAAATATCCAATATCCCAATTCAAACTGAATGAAAATTAGTCAGATTTGCAATTTGCTAGCTCAGCTGTGCTTCTGTTCAAATTCGGTGATGAAATTCTGCAGGGCTGTGCTTCAGATCATACACTGTACTCCCTCATCCATTCTAATAACATCGCCAACATTATATGACATGAGCAGTCTAGCAGAAACATTCGTGCAGTTTAGCCAAATATTCCCACTGAATACACAAATTGCAAAATGCAATTATCAAACATATGAGCAACAAAGTGTGTAGACTAAACATGCGAACAAAAAATGTATGACATTCAGTGTGAATATTAAAAATGTGTTTTTTTAAAATATGCAAATTATTTATGTATTTATTTTACAAATTTTATACCCCACACCATTCTGTTATCAGCAGCTCGGAGTGGCTCACAAATAATATTAATTAAAACATAAAATACAATATACATATGATATAAAATAGAACAATATAAAACAATCAACACACACACACCCCTTACCCATTTCCCCCACCAAAAGCCTGGCAGAACAGCCAGTTCTTACACTGTTGTCAAAAGGAGGGGCAGTCCAGAGCCACATGGACCTTTGTCGGGAGGGAGTTCCACAGCCTTGGTTGCGGCCACCAAGAATGCCCTCTCCATAGTCACCCACCGAGATACTTGGGGGACTTCGAGAAGGGCGCTCCCAGTTGAATGCAGGGGATGATCCAGAGCCCGGGTGTGAGGCAGTCCTGCAAATAGGTAGGACTGACCATATAGGGATTTAAAGGTAAGTATCAACATCTTGAATTGGGCCCGGAAGACTATGGGAAGCCAGTGCAAAGAATGGAGAACTCGTGTAATGTACTCACGGTGACCTGTCCCTGTGGGGAGACGGGCCACCGCATTCTGCACTAGTTGCAGCCTCCGAAGTGTCATAATCGGTAACCCCACATAGAGACCATTACAGTAGTACAGTCTTGAGGATGAAAGCATGGATGATAGTGGCAAGGCCAGCGTCACAGCCGTACAGCCAAAGCTAGGGAGGGATGGCAATGAGGAGACCCTGACTGGCTAGCACGTGCAAATCCTGCCCTTCTTTGGGTGCTGGGGAGGGATGGCAAGGGGGAGGCCCTGGCTGGCTGGCACATGCAAATCCTTCTCTTGTTTTGGGGTGCATGGGGATGGCAACTGGAGAGTGGAGACCCTTGCTAGCCTGGCACATGTTTGGGTGATGGTGCTCGTGCTCGTGCCTGACNCTCTCTGTGGCAGACATTCACTGCCACCCACTGATGCCCATTGTTTGTGTCTGACTGATGCCCACAACCCACGCACCCGCCTGCACGCCAGTGAGCTCGCTTTAATGGATAGTATTCTTCTTGTCCTTAAAGTAAAAAAAAAGTTTACAAACCTGGCAGCAGTGGCAGAACCTCCTGTGCCCGCCGGCTCTTGCTCCTCCTCCACCCCCATATGTCCAGCAGCAGCGGCAGGAACCTCTTCCTCCACCACCAGCTCCGCCACCTTGGCCTTCCCCCAGATCCGGCATTTGGTTACCTTCTTCATTTATTTTTTTTAAACAATCACTCACCAACACCAACAGTCACCCACCAACACTCTCCAACCAGCCAAACCAACAGTCAACCGAAACCAACACACAATCCAACGCAAACAGCCAAAACATGTCAAACACCCAGCCATCCACAACACACACACACACACTCTCACCACACAGCTCCGTACGCACTCAAATTTCCAGTTTCCGACGTGATCACAGGATCACGCAATACCTTTTTCCGAATGCCTGAACTCCACCGAACTGAACTACTCAACCCAATGACCGAACCAAAGTGGACCGAACCGAATGACCGAACCCAAACCGCGATCTGTTCGCACATCCCTAGTACTTTGGAACCATCAGGCATTAGTTTTTTTAAGTCCACTGGACCTAGTTTTGTGGGGAGGGGGGGCACACCCTGAAAGGTTGGATTGGTTAATAAAGAGTGTGGCCTTTCAACCCCACAAATGCGTTCTTGCCTCCTTTCTGCAGTGCCTTGAAAACAGGCCACTGTGTAAATGCAGTGGAGGGATGGAAATGTCACCAAGGATAGTTTCCAAAGTTTTTATATTTTATACCCAAACTATGTCAAGTAAATAAATGTGACAAATATATAGGCAATAAATATCCTTTTAAAATGTTTATGTTAAAAATGATCTCTTCAAATACTGATACTTTTTCTTCTCTTCCTAAGCTATGGAGAAAAAAAATAGAATACCATTCTTGCACACAATGAAAATGGTCTTTCCAAATTGGAAATGCCTTCTTAGACCTTGTTCACATGGGGCACCTTCTGAGTGACTTAGCATCAATCCTGTGACCATTCAATCATAAGCTTAACATTAGTGGTGCTGCAAAAAAAATTGTACCAAACTTCAAATTCATCACATTGTCATAGTTGAATTAATCTAGAGTTAGTTTAAAAAACCTATGCCATAGCTATGTGGGCAGCAAAGAAGGGTTTTTTTGCTGCTCTCATAGTATCTGCGAAGTCACGTCCACCTCAGCTTTTCCGGGTGGTGAGAAGGATGGTCAGTCTGGCCTCCCCTCCACCTGGAACTGGAATTTTCCAGTGCTCGCTGTGACATGTGGCACCAGATGTAATTGGCAAAATGCAGTCCTCACCACAGCCCCCACCTGGGCATCCAGGCAGGCTGGGAATCAAGGAGAACCCTAAGACTGTGAACCTGAATGACCAGTGGAGGACAAACCCCATCAATGATGGGGGACGCCAGCCCCATAGCCCTCCCCACCAACATCACCTCTGTCTTGTTGGGATTCAGCTTCAGACGGCTCATTCTCATTCAGTCCCGCAAAGCTGCCAGACACCGAGACTGCCGGGTCTGGGTCAGATGAAAAAGAGAGGTAAAGTTGGGTGTCATCAGCATATTGATGACACTGAACGTTAAACCCCCTCACGACCTCACCCAAAGGCTGCATGTACATGTTGAACAGGAGAGGGAACAGAATAGAACCTTGCAGAGAGGTCCTGGGGAGACAAAGAATAATCTGAATTCCCCGCTGAGTCCTCCCAACCAGGAAAGAGCAGAACCATTCAAGAACAGTTCTGGTCACCCCGGCTCGGTCCCACAAGGGGGCACCAACATCTCATGATCAACAGTGTCAAAAACAGCCAACAGAATAAGAAGAGTTGACCAACCCTGATCCAATTCATGGCAAAGGTCGTCTACCAAGGCCACAAGCGCAGTCTCAGTGCCATAACCCAGATGAAATCCAGACTGCAAGGGATCCAGAAAACTGATGCAGTCCAGATTTTTCTGCAGCTGCTGAGCTACCACCCATTCAATTTATTCTTTTTATTTATGACATTTGATATTCTGCACAACCTCCTGCCTCAGGCAGCTCGTGGCAGCTAACAAAAATTAAAAACATATTAATAACAATATATATAAATAAACATAAACATCTCCCCCACCAAAGGCCTGGCAGAACAGCCAGGTTTTACACTGTTGATGGAAGGAGGGAAGATCCAAGGACAGATGAACCTTGACTGGGAGAGAGTTCCACAGCCTAGGAGCAGCTACCAAGTAGTATTCCCTCCTCATGGTTGCCACCTGTTATACCCATGGGACCTCAAGGAGGGTGCTCCCAGCAGACAGTAGGGGCTGATCCAGGACCTGGGGAGTAGGGCAGTCCCACAGGTATGTGGGGCCCAGTCCGTGTAGGGCTTTATAGGTCAGTACCAACACCATGAATCAGGTCTAGAAGACTATAGGCAGCCAGTGCAAAGAAAGGAGCACTGGTGTTATATGATCCCAGTGACCTGTCCCCATAAGGAGATGGGCTCCTGCGTTGTGCACCAGCTGCAGTCTCCAAACCATCACCAAGAGACCAACCTTAAAGGAGAAGGTTAGAGACTGGCTGATAGCTGGTGAGGGAGTTAATGTCAAGCAATGGTTTCTTGAGCAGAGGCTGCACCACTGCCTTTGCGAGGCAGCCCAGGACTCCTCTGCCCTTCCAAAGGAAGACATTGATGATCCCCAACAGCAACAGCCCCGACCTGTCCCAGTTGGCCTGGACAGGCATGAGTCCAGTTTGCAAGAGGTGGCTCTAAATGCCCCAAGAACATCCTCCACATCAGCGGGCAACACCTACTGGACAAGACAGGGCTTCCATAACCTCTGGTTCTTCTACCGTATCAAGCCCAGTGTCAAAGTCATGGTGAATACGGGTGATTTTATCTGAGAAATAGTCAACAAACATGTCACAGCGAGCACTGGAAAATTCCAGTTCCAGGTGGAGGGGAGGCCGGACTGACCATCCTTCTCACCACCCGGAAAAGCTGAGCTGGATGTGACTTCACAGATACTATGAGAGCAGCAAAGAACCCCTTCTTTGCTGCCCACATAGCTATGGCATAGGTTTTTTAAACTAACTCTAGATTAATTCAACTATAACAATGTGATGAATTTGAAGTTTGATACAATTTTTTTTTGCAGCACCACTAATGTTAAGCTTATGATTGAATGGTCACAGGATTGATGCTAAGTCACTCAGAAGGTGCCCCATGTGAAGGTGTCCCTGCTTCTCCCAGAGGAGCTTGCTGCCCTTCACGCTCTGGTTGAAGAACCCCGCCAGCTTCCTCTCCCAATCAATCAGGGAGCTAAGGGTGCCTTCCCCAATCCCCTTCTCCTCCAAGCCCAGAGCATCCCTGACCACCAGGTGAAGGGTGTGTGCAGCGCAAGGGATGCTGGTGAAGTCCCTGTCATGGACTGCCTTGAGTATATTGGCCGCGTTGTTCATGACCACACACCCTGTGGTGAAGGCCGTGCCTGGCGTGACCAACTCCCTCACCATGGTGACCAGGACTGCTTTGATGTTCCTTGAGGTGTGGGGGCTGTCCATTACTTGTGATGCAAGCAAGGCCCACCTATACCCTGCTTCACGACCCCTCCTGCCACTGCCAAGTGGCAGCGCTGTCTCTGGGTCCTGCCACTAGTGCGCAGTCACTGCCAGGTATCCATGCTGTGCATTCCTACTTGACCACAAGTCTGTTGTAAAGTGTACGGTTGCCCCCCCAGCCCCTGCCAGCTGCTCTCTCACCCTCTCCTTCAAAGCCCTGTACAGCTCTGGCACCGCATTCCGACTGAGGGTGGTGCAGGATGGCAGCTTAAAGTTGGGGTCCAGAACCCAATCAGCTGCTGGAAGCCCATGTTCTCTACAATTGAGAAGGGATGCCAATCCAGCGCAATCATTTTGGCCAACAGGCAACTGGCTCTCGTTTGAAAGCCATGCCACCCTCCAGCTTCCAATGGCCTTGGCAGCTGCCCCCACCCCAGCTCCTCCATGGTGGTCTGATGCTGCTGACGAAGCTCCTGCTGCTATTCTGCACCCCTAGCAGAAATATTGCTCCTGCTGCTAGAGGCAGCCATTGGTGCAGGACGCTTGCCTGCTAAAGGAGTTGGGCGACTGCAGTCAGGAACCCACTGGCATTCACATCCCCTGACTTCCCGCTTAGAAGCAGAGCACTGTGGTGTGCCTTCAGGTGCCTCGCCATTTCAGTTGTCCCAAGGTTGGTGAGCACCTGCCCACACTTCACCACCTTATTGTACAAAGTGCATTGCACCTCCATGGGATCATCTGCCCGCACCTGATTAAAATGTGCCCATACTGAGGATTTTTTCCCCCTCCTGCCTTCTGGCCTGCCCCAGGTGACGCACTGCTGCCAGCACTTCTGGGAGGGGCAGAACTTGGTGGCAATGATGACACAGCTCTGGGAGGAGGGACAGCCATTTCCTCAGATCCAAACATCTGCTCTGCGACACTAGTGTCAAGTTCTGCCTCACTGTCCTCAATTACTGTGATGTCCCGTGAAGGGGCGTACTGGGACCCTGAGGCTTGACTGCCCACCATGCTGCTGACACTCTCCCTTTGCCCCCCTCTATAGCTGCTGCTGCTGCTGCTGCTGCTGCTACTCCTCCTCTCCCTGCTGCCATTGACTGGGGATCGGACCCTGCCTCTAGCAGCCAGGATGGGATCCACCAGCTCTGGACTGCTGGCGATCGTCTTGACAATGGGGGACATTGGTGGCTCTGGAGGAACATCAGAAGCAGCACCTGCTCCAGCACCAGCGGCAGCAGAGACAGCTGCAGCCTCATGTCCTGCAGGCCTTCCAGTGCCCTGCGTGGCAGTGGAGGGCACTGCCAGGAGGTGACGCTGAGCTGCTGAAGCCTGTTGCTGCCCTAAAGCAGGCCTGCGGAGTTTGGGACATGGTGATGTGCTTGGACTGCTGCTGCTGCCTGCTGCCACTCCGCTGGCATGGTCCCTACCCCTACCACCTCTCCCATGTGCCACATTGCCTGTCTTCCGAGCAGCAGACCGGCGTCTCTTTCCCTTCTTCATGTCTTCCAAGTCAAAGAATGCACGGCAGCACACAAATATTTTATATATTTTTTTATTCAATTTTTTTCTCTAATATATCTACACTAACTCTAACTAATTATTCTAAAATCTATGTAACTAAATATTATATCTAAAGGCCTAGTTCTACAAACACACTCTAAAATATCAAAACTGAACTAACACTATTTCTATCTATCTATCTATCTATCTATCTATCTATCTATCTATCTATCTATCCAATATTACACAGGGATGGGGGGAGGATACAAAGAACACAGGGAGGCGTACAAAACTGAAATGAAACCTAAATCAATCTAATAATTCTACTCTAAATAAATCCCAAAAGAGGGGAAGGGAATCAGGGATGGAATATATTAGAGGGAAAGGGAAAGGATTCAATGGAGGGGGGAGGAAGAACACAGGGAAGGGTAAAAAAAATAAAAATAACACCTAAATCTATCTAATATAATCTAAATAAATGAGAATACAGAGGTAAATGGGTTGGATGGGTGAAATAGGAGGAGGATGGCAATAGATTGAGGTGAACAAACTGCTGGGAGAGGGAGCCTTCTGTAAACGCCTGCTGTTAGGAACAGTGACTAGCTCAGAAGATGTTGGGAAGGGGGAGGGGCAATGAGTTTTGTTACTTGCTGTGCCCGCCTCACTGCAAGCCCCATTGCCTCCGTGCAGCCTAGCTCGTGGCCAATCGCAGCCTGCCAAGTCAGTGGTCTGAGGAGAAAAGGGATGGTGATTGGGCAGGCTGGCTGCTACTCCAAGCCTTTCCACCCCTGGTACCTGGAAGTCTGCTCCTCAGATGACCCCCTCCCCCCGCCTCCTGGGTCAGGCAGTGGCCAACTGGTCACTCACTGGTCATGTTTCTCCAGGCCGAACCCTCCAAACGTCATCCAAACCGACCAAACTGTTCGGTCATTTAAGAGTTCGGTGTTGGGTTCGGTTCGGTTGGTTTAGGTTCGGGTTCTGTCATCCGAATGGACCGAGTTCAGTCCGAACTCCGAACTTCCAAACCGGGTTCGCACATCCCTAAAGATGGAACCTTGCAGGACTTCACATGTGAGGTCCTGGTGAGAAGATGAACAATCACCCAGCACCACACATTGAGTTCTCTGGGCCAGGAAAGAGCGGAATCATTCAAGAACGGTGCTGCCCACTCCGGCTCAGTCTCACAGTCAAGTTACCAACAACTCGTGGTCAACGGTATCAAATGCAACTGAGAAATCTAATTAGATCAACAGGGTCGAGTGACCCATGTGAATGGCACTGTGTGGGTGTGCGGGCTCCTGCGACCCACCCATAATCACCCACCTCCACTCATGGAGCATCCAGGAAGGAGCCGTAATGCTCATGTTTAACACCCGCCCATCCATGTAAACGGCAAATAAAATCCACCGAAACCAGTGAGACATGGCTAGAGCAGCCCCGCTGGAGCCTGCAAGCAGACACACCCACCGGGAGAGACGCTGAATGCTTGGCTTGAAGCCCATAAAGGAGAAGCAAGGGAGGACATGGGTGAGCTGGCTCCCAAAATGTCTGGAAGGAAAGCATCCGACAAGACCAAGAAAGTCAGCACCATGACACGTGAGGAAGAGCTAGGGTAAGCAGAGGGACCCTGGACCATGCAAGGGAGGGGGGCCCAGGCATCCAGCACCAGGAGGGGGAGGATAGCAACTGACAGCTCTCCCATACCAACACAGGGCAGAGGGTGCAATGCAGCTCCTGCAGCATTCGCACCCCCAGCGACATCCATGGGACCCACGGAGAAGAGCACATCAGTTAGTGATGTAAGATCAAGGGATCCCACCCACACAGGGGAGGGAGCAGACAAGCCCCAAGCAAATGCCAGGCAAATGTCAGGCAGAAAGCTGACAACTCCACCCCCCACAGGAGAGCATCCAAATCCTGGTGCACAGAACCACCAGGGAGACAGCTGAGGAGGGCCTGTGTGGCAGTCAGGTAAAACAGCAGGAAAACCAAGGGGGGAAGGGGAGGGAAAAGAACACCCCACAGCAACAACAGGGGTGCTAGCACGACAACAGCTCATCCACATATATTCCCCCAACAGGCGACTACTTTCTCCACTGCCACAACAGTCACCGTGCAGGCCACATGTTGCAAAGCTGGATGCCCCCCCCCCCCACAGGCAGAACCCAAACGAGTAATCCCTGGACCAGGTATGAGACCCTGGACTTCATATGCGNGGGGGGGGGGGGGGGAAGGCCCAGTACAACCTGGTGCGCAGCTACAAGACTAAACAGGTCTACAAAGTCATCGCCCAGGAGATGCAGCGATTGGGGTACAATAGGAATGTATCCCAATGCATGCAGCAGACAAAGTCCCCCGCCATGTAGAACACCCATTTGCTGGGGACACTCGTTGGTGGGCCGGACAACAGACCCTTGGCCACTTTAGACAGGGTCAGCCACACATTGGTCTTGCCGGCCCAGCAAGCAAATGGATCACTGCTGGGTTCTATGCACGGCTCCTCCTCCAGGTAGCTCTCCACTGCTGCTGAGGCACTGTCGTACTCCCTCACGTAACTGACCTTTGGCACCACCTCCACCACTGCCCTCAACCATGCTTCCTGCCCTGCTGTACACGAGCCCATGCTCGCCAGAGTGCCCTGCGCATACAAGCTGCTGCTGCTAGCAATAAGGGTGCTGCTGCTAAGACTTCTGTTGGTGTTGCTACTGCTAGGGCTGGGGGCAGGGATAGACCCCACCGGCTGAACGGGGTGGCTGCTCCCACTCCCACCATCCCCAGGGGTGTACTGCTGCTGCTGCCGTACATTCTCCAGAGCCCTCTCTGCCTGCCGGACTCTGTCCACCAGGTCACCCTTCCAGTGCCCATAGAGCGCTGTCTGGCATGCCATGCTGCCCTTGACCCTGGGGTCCAGCATGGTTGCCAACACGTATTCCACCTGCTTCAGGACCTCATTGAACTGCGCCTTCAGCCCTGCCTTCAGCTGCCGTACAAGGTCAACCGCCTCATCCGCCAGCTTCCTTCCCTGAGGGCCACAATCCTGCCCCTGGAGAATCTCCTCCAGCCTCCTCAGGAGACTCTGGATCAGAGGGGTCACCTGGCTGATGGTGGCCATGAGGAACTGATGATCTCCGTCATGACCACGAACGGTCTGAGGACAAAGACCGTGTGAGCCAGTATCTCCCATTCTGCCCCATCGTACCCTGGAGGTGCCCCGCTGTCCATCACCAGTTGCACCTGATGCAAGGTGGCTTTCTGCTCGAGAAGCCGCTCGAGCATCAGGAAGGTCGAATTCCACCGGGTGGACACATCCTGCACCAGCTGGTGTACTGGGGAGCCTTGCCCAGTCTGCTTCGCCCACAGGAAGTCACTGCCCTTCACGCTCCAGTTAAAGAAACCAGCCAGCTTCCTCTCCCGCTCAATCAGGGAGCTAAGGGTGCCTGCCCCAATCCCCATCTCCCCCTTCTCCCCCAAGCCCAGAGTGTCCCTGACCAACAGGTGAAGGGTGTGTGCGGCCCAAGGGATGCTGGTGAATGTTTGCCAGGTATGTTGGCCACGTTGTATGTCACCTCACACCCCTTGGTGAAGGGCATGCCTGGCGTGACCCACTCCCTCACCATGGCGGTCAGGGCTGCCTCGATGTTCCGAGTGGTGTGGGGGCCATCCATGACTTCTGCTTGAAGCAGGGCCCACCTATACCCTGCTTCAGGACCCCTCCTGCCACTGCCGAATGCTGCCTCTGGGTCCTGCCACCAGTGCACTGTGACTGCCAGGTAGGCATGCTGCGCATTCCTACACAACGACAGGTCTGTGGTGAAGTGGACGGTCAGTGGCACCCCCAGCCCATGCCAGCTGCTCCCTCACCCACTCCTTTAAAGCCCAGTACAGGGCTGGCACCACTTGCCGACTCAGGGTGATGTGTGAGGGCAGCTTAAACTTGGGGGCCAGGAAGCCAGTCAGACGCCTAAACCCCATGTCCCCGACCACCGAGAAGGGCTGCCTATCCAGCCCTATCATTTCCCAAAACATGTGTGTGGCTTTCAGTTGAAAGCCATGCCACCCTCCACATCCTGCAGCTGCCGATGGACTTGGCAGCTGCCCCGACCCCAGCTCCTCCATGGTGCACTGATTCCGCTGCTGCTCCCCCATAACAGCGATACCGCTCCTGCTGCTAGAGGCAGCTGTTCCATTCGGGAACCCACTGGAGTTCACTGCCCCTGGCCGCCCGCTTAGCAGCACAGCGCTGTGGCATCCCTTCAGGTGCCTTGCCATGTCAGTTGTACCAAGGTTGGTGAGCACCTGCCCACATTTCACCACCTTCTGGCACAAAGTGCACTGCACCTCCCTGGGATCATCCTCCCGCACTAACTTAAAATGCGTCCAGATGGAGGATTTTTTGCCCCCTCCTGCCTTCTTGCCTGCTGCAAGTGACACACTGATGACAGCGCTTCTGGGAGTGGCAGAACATGGTGGTGACACAGCTCTCGGAGGAACAGCCATCACCTCAGCACCAGACATCTCCTCAACAGGACTAGTGTCTGACTCGCTGTCCCCAATATGAGTGATGTCCCGTGAAGGGGAGTACTGGGACCCTGAGTCTGATGGACTGCCCACTATGCTGCTGCCACTCTCCATGTGCCCCCTATACCTGCTGCTGCTGCTTCTCCTCCTCCTCTACCTGCTGCCATTGACTGGGGATCGGGCCCTGCCTCTAGCAGCCGGGGTGGGATCCACCAGCCCTGGACTGCTGGGGATCACCTCAACAATGGATGTCAGGGACATTGGTGGCCCTGGAGGAACATCCAAAACACCAGCAGGTGCAGCAGAGACAGCCACAGTCTCCTGTACTGCAGGCCTTCCAGTGCCCTGCATGGCAGTGGGGGATGCTGGCAGGAGGCACTGCTGAACCACACCCCAGCTAGTGCCACTGCTGCAAGCCTCTGAAGCCCAACTGCCAAAATCAGGCTTGTGAAGTTTGGGGCGTGGTGATGGGCTTGGGCTGCTGCTGATGGCTGCTGCCACTCCACTGGCATGGCCCCTGCCACCTCTGCCACGTGCTCCATTGCCTGCTTTATGGGCAGCAGACTGGCCTCTCCTGCTTCCCTTCTCCATTTCTCCCACCCAAAGAATGCACTGGAAGATTTTTTATTATTATTTATTTATTCAAATTTGGAATCTAATATTATATATATCTACACAAACTCTAACTGCTATTAACTATTCTAAAATCTATGGAATTAAATGGAAAAGTATATCTACAAAGGCCTAGTCCTACAAACATACTATAAAATATTAAAACTGAATCACTACACACTAGCTCTATCTATCTCTATAACTAAGCTAACTCCTACAACTATCTATCTATAGTTACTACTATCAACTCTCTCTCTCTCTCTATCTATATATATATATATATACACAGGGATGCGGGGGGGACACAGACAACTCACAACAAACAACACAGGGAGGGGTACAAAACTGAAATGAAACCTAAATCAATCTAATCCTACTCTAAATAAATCCCAAAACAGGGGAAGGGAATCAGGGATTGAATATCTACAGGGAGGAGGAAAGGATTCAATGGAGGGTAGGGAGAAAGAACACAAGGAGGGGTAAAAAATAAAAAATAACACCTAAATCTATCTAATCTAAATAAATGAAATTAAGAAGCTAAACGTGTGGAAATGGGTGAAATAGGAGGAGGATGGCAATGGATTGGGAGGTACACAAACTGCAGGGAGAGAGAGACTTCTGAAAACACCTGCTGACATGACAGGATCAGTGCTTAGCTCAGAAGGAGTTGGAAGGGGGAAGGGCAATGAGTTTTGTTACTTCCTGTGCCTGCCTTACCACAAGTCCCATTGGCTCCGTGCAGCCTAGTCCGTGGCCAATCACAGACTGCAAATCCAGTGGTCTGAAGAAAAGAGGGATGGTGATTGGGCAAGCTGGCTTCTAGTCCAAGTCTCTCCACCCCTGGTGCCACGAAGTCTGCTCCTCAGCTGCACCCCCTCTCCTCCCTGGGCCTTCCAGCCCTGTTTTTCCCACCCGAATGTGTCCAAGCTCATCTGAACATAGCCGAACTGTTCGGGGCTTCAGGCGTTTGGTTCTGTCGTTTGGTTCAGCTGTCCGAACGGGCCAAGTTCGGGACAAACACCGAACGGCCGAACCGCGTTTGCACATCCCTAGTGTCTGTGTTCTCCTTTCTTCTGTTGTACCCCTCTGAGTGGGCCATGTCAGGTTGGTGTGAGGTGGTTGTCTGGGAGGGCATGGGTCCATTGCTGTGTGCCCCCCCTCCCCATTGTTGTGTTTTCTATCTGTTGGCCCTCTTTGGCGTGGTCCCTTGGAATCCTGTCCTCTGGGTTGTACCCCCTCCACTGTTGCATGGGTTCCCGTATCTCCCCTCCCTCCCGTGTCACTGGCATCCCATCCACCCCTCACTGATGTTTGTCAGGGCATGCTGGGGGGGGGCTGCCTATCCTCATGTACCTTGCTTTGTATGCCCCCCCCTCCCTGCCATGGTGTGGGGGTCATCCTGAGCCCTGCGCATCCCTTCCCCATTCTTGGTGGCCAGGTACTGCATTGCAGCCAGTTGGGTCTGCTGGGCACTGCCTCTCCTCTCTGTGCCCTCCGATCCTGGCCCCACCGTGCACTTTGGCACCTGCCACTGTCACCTCAGCTTTCCTGTTCCTGGCATGTTGTTTCAGGGTTTGGGGGTTTCTGTTGGCGGTGATTCTTGCCAGGGGGGGTTGGTGTGGTTCCCACATTTTGGGGCTCAGCTGTTCTTCCTGGTGACCTTGTTCAGTCCCGCCCCCGGCCCCCTGGTTGAGCTTCCCTTTCTCCCTCATCCTACTGGACGACCCTTTGTGCTTGTGTGCACAGCGGTCTGTGGGCGGGTTCTGGGTTTTGAGGGGCCTGTGTCTGGCCTGTGTCTTGGGGACAGGGGCTGCTTTTTTGTGTCTCTTGATCTTCCATCCCTCCTCCCCCACCCACTCGGGGTCTGGAAGTCTAGGGGTGGTGCCGTGTGCCATGGCTTCATTTGCCCTTGCTCGACCATCTTGTAACGTCACTGTGCTGGGCGTGGTTTCCCCTCCATTCGGTGTATGGGTGGTCCGTGTAAAATGTTATGCGTGTTTGTTCGGTGTTGCCCTGAGTGGGTGTGTGCTGGTCCCTCCCAAGACTTCCCACAACCCCCTGTGGCGGTGTCTCTGTAAACATCTCCATGCTCGGCGCCGCTGACCATGCAGTGGGTGTGCTCACCCATGTACCTCCACCCACCATGCTTGCAGCGGCGTCCATGTAAAAAGGGCCTTAGAGTATCTGTGTGAAAAAGGCATCAAAACCGTGATGAATTTGAGTGATTTTATCTGCAAAAAGGTCTGCAAACAAGTCACAGTGAGCCTCAGATGGTTCTGATTCCAGGCAGAGGAAGGCCGGACTGAGAAGCCCCCTCACCACCTGAAAAAGCTCAGTCAGACTTGACTTTGTTGATGTTATGAGGGCAGCAAAGAATTCTTTCTTTGCTACCTGCACAGTCATGGCATAGGTACGTAAACTGACTATGTCGCAATCGGTCCACTTCAGTATGAGAACAGCACCACCATTGTGCCAACCGCCGCCCTTCGTACTTCATCTGCAGCAGATTCTTTGTATACCACGGGGATCTGTGGTGTCAGCGACTTGGACTCAGACACCTAGGAGTTAATAGGAAAATTAATAGGATGCAAGTTAATAGGGGAAAAAAGTAAAACACATTATCCAGCTGTAACCTTTTTTGTTTTTCATCCAATTTAGATTAACCTTGGCAGGATTGTATCCCCAACGGATACGTGTGCCAAATTTCTGAAGGATTGGATAAAGGTATCTGATTTTATAAGCAGTTGCAATTTGTTATTTCTTAACATCTTTGTATCCCATTTGATATGGATGATACTTCGTATGATATACCACTTCCTAAGGTTTCTAACACTCCCACATTTCATAAGGATTGGATAAGGGATCCTTATGTTATAAGCAATTTACTTGTAAATGCATTTCTGGCTATGGTATTTTTTTTGGTCCATCCATTTTGCATGAACTTTAGCAGGATTGTATCTCAGACCTTCAGGATGATCTCTTCCAAATTGTAGAAAGATTTGATAAAGGATACAAATTTCACAAGCAATTGAAGTTTCCCTCCTGAAGTCTTTTGTTATTCAGGTAAATAGCACATGCAGTGCCATTCAGAGACAGGCATGGCAGGGGGGAGAGGGATGTAGAAGGAAGGGGGAGCATGACAACACACTTACAGACACATTCACTGGCCAATTACCTTATGCTTCCATCTTTACAGGACCAATCGGTGGTGACTTTAACATGGGCATAGAGGGTAGGTATAAGCTGCTGTTCTTTGGGCCACTCTTTGAGTGTGGTCAGTTATGACTTTCGTCAGAGCATTTTCTCAGACTTTTCTAGCAGGCTGTGTGTGTGTGTGTGTGTGTGTGTGTGTGTGTGTGTGTGTGTGTGTGTGTGTGTGTGTGT